>JARQOC010000001.1:453906286-454406286 GCA_033576535.1 Allobates femoralis
TGTTGAGGTCGATATCGTTCGTGCGTTGTGTCATGTAAATGGGCAACGCAACTCAAAAACGATGCAACTACGATATTGTTTTTGAATTGTGCATGCTCTTCAACTGTGCAATATTGGCTATGCGATTTGGCATGATCATTCTGTGTGACAGCGCAACTATGATTTGGAACTCAACTTCCCCTATTCACTACAATGTTAATTGGTCGTTCCCTGAGTTGCTCAGACACAGTGTGAAAAAGGGGTGTACAACATCGTAGTTGCGTTGCCTGCCGATATCTCCCTGTGTAACATCTCCTATGCAATTTTGGACAAGTGCCAAAAACGTGTGCGCTCCCGTGAAATCACAGGAGAGGTCTGAGAGATCACCGGCTGCAGCCTTAAGGTTAGAAGGGAGGAAGGGAGGCAGCTCTAAGGGGCCCCTGAGGGTCCCCCTGGTGTGGGTGCAGGGCTCAGGGGCCCCCCAGTGTAAGTGCAGCACTCAGGGGCCCCCCAGTGTGGGAGCAGCGCTCAGAGGCCCCCCAGTGTGGGTGCAGCACTCAGTGGCCCCCAGTGTGGGGGCAGCACTCAGGGGCTCCCCAGAGTGGGAGCAGCGCTCAGGGACCCCCCGGTTTTGGGGGAAGCGCCCAGGGCCCCCCTGGTGTGGGGGATGCGCTCAGGGGTCCCCTGGTATTGGGTGTAGTGCTTGGGGTCCCCTGGTGTGGGGGCAGCCCAAAGGGGCTCCCCAGTGTTGGGGGAAGTGCTCAGGGGCCCCCTGGTGTGGGAGGTGTGCTCAGAGGCCCCCTGGTGTGGGGAATGTGCTCAGGGGCTCCCTGGTGTTGGGGGAAGCACACAGGAGTTCCCCAGTGTGGGGTCAGTGCTCAAGGGCCCCCAGGTGTTGGGGGAAGTGCTCAAGGGCCCCCTGGTGTGCGGGATACACTCAGGGGCCCCCTGGTGTGGGGGATGCCCTCAGGGGCCTCCTCGTGTGGTGGATGCACTCAGGGGCCTACTGGTGTGGGGGCAGTGCTCAGGGGCCCCCCCGGTGTGGGGGCGGCACTCAGGGGCCCCCCGATGTTGGGGGGAAGCGCTCAGGGGCTCCCTGGTGTGGGGGCAGCGCTCAGAGGCCCCCGGTGTTGGGGGGAAGTGCTCAGGGGCACCCTGGTGTGGGGGAGATGCTCAAGGGCCCCCTGGTGTTGGGGGAAGCACTTGGGGCCCCCCGTTGTGGGGGCAGCACTCAGGGGCCCCCGAGGGTGAGGTGTGGGGGCAGCGCAGGGCCCCCGAGGGTGCGATGTGGGGTAGCACTCAGGGGGCCTTGTCAGGGGCAAATTACACCAGCGTGGAAGATAGGCACAGGGAGGAGACACAGTGTACAGGGGAAGGTACAGGCACAGGGGGAAGACAGGCATGCAGGGGGAGATAGGTGAGCAGGGGGGACACAGCGCACAGGAAAGAGACAGGCAAAGGGGAAGACAAGTGTAGGGGAGAGACACAGTGCACGGGGAAGGGAACAAGCACAGGTAAGAGACAGGCTCAAGGGCGAGACAGCGCACAGGGGAGAAAGACTGCACAGAGAGAGGAGAGACCACACAAGGGGAGAGATATGCACAGAGAGGGGAGAGACAGTGCACAGGTTGGGAAAGACAGCATGGTAGGGAATACATTTGCGAGGGATATATTTATATATGCATATATAGATAGGTTACGGACTATATATATATATATATATATATATATATATATAATTATAGTCCACAACCTATATATACAGTATATCTATTATATAATTGCCGTAGCGACTTCCGTCGGAGCGGCGCTGCTTCCGGTCGCTTAGTTAGCGAGTCCGAGCTGCTTCTCCTGGACTCTCCCCGTGGCCGCGTAGCGGCCAAGGCGACTCACGAAGCAATGCCCGCAAAGCGGGCATTGCGAGTCGTTGCAGCCTAGCGAAGCAATGCCCGCGAAGCGGCCATTGCGAGTCGCTACACCGCTAACCAAGCCACCGAAGCCCATACTCCTGTAGTGTACACCGCTATAGTATACTACAGTCCCATGACCATAAGCGCCATGGGACTGTAGTATACCATCGCGCTGTACACTACAGACCCCTGCCGCTCTAAGCCACTACGCGTACACTAACCAAGCCACACAACCCCAAGCCCCTACCCACTGCCGCCCTAACCCCTAAGCCACTACCCCGACGCCGAAGCCCCTACCCCCTGCCGCACTACCCCGCCGCACCCACTACCCTCTGCCGCAAGCCCCTACCCCCTGCCGCCGTAAGCCACTACCCCGCATCCGCACCTAAACCCCTGCCGCTGCAAGCCCCTAACCCCTAAGCTGCACCTAATCCCCTACCCCTACCCCCTAAGCCGCCCCTACCCCTTAAGCCGCACCTAATCCCCTACCTCTACCCCCTAAGCCGCACCTAACCCCCTACCCCCTAAGCCACTACCCCGCATCCGCACCTAAACCCCTGCCGCTGCAAGCCCCTAACCCCTAAGCTGCACCTAATCCCCTACCCCTACCCCCTAAGCCGCACCTAAACCCCTGCCGCCCTAACCCCCTACCCCCTAAGCCGCACCTAACCCCCTACTCCCTGCCGCCGTAAGCCACTACCTCGCATCCGCAAATAAACCCCTGCCGCCCTAAGCCCCTACCCCCTAAGCCGCACCTAACCCCCTACTCCCTGCCGCCGTAAGCCACTACCCCGCATCCGCAAATAAACCCCTGCCGCCGCAAGCCCCTAACCCCTAAGCCGCACCTAACCCCTAAGCTGCACATAATCCCCTACCCCTACCCCCTAAACCGCACCTAAACCCCTGCCGCCCTAAGCCCCTACCCCTTAAGCCGCACCTAATCCCCTACCTCTACCCCCTAAGCCGCACCTAACCCCCTACCCCCCTAAGCCACTACCCCGCATCCGCACCTAAACCCCTGCCGCTGCAAGCCCCTAACCCCTAAACTGCACCTAATCCCCTACCCCTACCCCCTAAGCCGCACCTAAACCCCTGCCGCCCTAAGCCCCTACCCCCTAAGCCGCACCTAACCCCCTACCCCCCTAAGCCACTACCCCGCATCCGCACCTAAACCCCTGCCGCCGCAAGCCCCTAACCCCTAAGCTGCACCTAATCCCCTACCCCTACCCCCTAAGCCGCACCTAAACCCCTGCCGCCCTAAGCCCCTACCCTCTAAGCCTCGCCGCTTTCCCTAACACCTAAGGCCCTACCCGTCCCCGTCGATCACTTACATGCCTTCAAGTCATCTGATCGTCCGTCCGGCCAGGCGTCCTCTTCCTCCGGTCCCGGGGGTCTTCTCTCTTCTTTCCGCCTCTTCGTCCGTCTCCGGGGATCTTCTGTCTTCTTTCCGCCAACTTCCAGCTCCGACGTCCTCTTCAACTAACATTAAGATACAATGGACGATCAATCCGCCATTGTATCTCAATGAAATGTGAAGGGCTCTTCTGATTGGTCGCTGACCTCAGCCAATCAGAAGAGCCCGTCATTCAGTTCTCATTCAGGTCCGTCTTTTTTCCCATTGACATACATTAGCGGTGTGTCGGCGATTTTATGGCCGGCCACCTGGTTCTATTTGTCGGCCCTAAAATCGCGGACAGACCGCTAATGCATGTCTATGGGCAAGTCAGCTCGAATTCTGATTGGTCGCCGTTCAATCCGAAATCGGGCTGACTGCCCATAGAGATGCATTAGCGGTGTGTCCGCGATTTTAGGGCCGACAAATAGAACCAGGTGGTCGGCCATAAAATCGCCGACACACCGCTAATGCATTTCAATGGGAAAAAACAAAGGCGGACCTCAATGAGAACTGCCGTCTCAGCCTAAATAATAAATTAAATAATAAAAAAAATAATTTAAAAATAATTAAAAAATAATAAAAAAAAATAATTAAAAATAATAAACAATTCAATAAAAATAATAATAAAAAAATAAAATATATGCTAATAAGATCAGCCCTTTGCGGACCTGAATGAGAACTGCGTCTCAGCCTAAATAATAAATTAAATAATAAAAAAAAAAATTAAAAAAGAATTAAAAAATAATAAAAAAAAATAATTAAAAATAATAAAAAATTCAATAAAAATAATAATAAAAAAATAAAATATATGCTAATAAGATCAGCCCTTTGCGGACCTGAATGAGAACTGCGTCTCAGCCTAAATAATAAATTAAATAATAAAAAAAATAATTAAAAAAGAATTAAAAAATAATAAAAAAAAATAATTAAAAATAATAAAAAATTCAATACAAATAATAATAAAAAAATAACATATATGCTAATAAGATCAGCCCTTTGCGGACCTGAATGAGAACTGCGTCTCAGCCTAAATAATAAATTAAATAATAAAAAAAATAATTAAAAAAGAATTAAAAAATAATAAAAAAAAATAATTAAAAATAATAAAAAATTCAATAAAAATAATAATAAAAAAATAAAATATATGCTAATAAGATCAGCCCTTTGCGGACCTGAATGAGAACTGCGTCTCAGCCTAAATAATAAATTAAATAATAAAAAAAATAATTAAAAAAAAAATAAAAAATAATAAAAAAAAATAATTAAAAATAATAAAAAATTCAATAAAAATAATAATAAAAAAATAAAATATATGCTAATAAGATCAGCCCTTTGCGGACCTGAATGAGAACTGCGTCTCAGCCTAAATAATAAATTAAATAATAAAAAAAATAATTAAAAAAGAATTAAAAAATAATAAAAAAAAATAATTAAAAATAATAAAAAATTCAATAAAAATAATAATAAAAAAATAAAATATATGCTAATAAGATCAGCCCTTTGCGGACCTGAATGAGAACTGCGTCTCAGCCTAAATAATAAATTAAATAATAAAAAAAATAATTAAAAAAGAATTAAAAAATAATTAAAAAAAATAATTAAAAATAATAAAAAATTCAATAAAAATAATAATAAAAAAATAAAATATATGCTAATAAGATCAGCCCTTTGCGGACCTGAATGAGAACTGCGTCTCAGCCTAAATAATAAATTAAATAATAAAAAAAATAATTAAAAAAGAATTAAAAAATAATAAAAAAAAATAATTAAAAATAATAAAAAATTCAATAAAAATAATAATAAAAAAATAAAATATATGCTAATAAGATCAGCCCTTTAGCGCACCTGAATGACAACTGCCTCTCAGCCTAAATAATAAATTTAATAATACAAAAATAATTAAAAAATAATTAAAAAATTATAAAAAAATAAATAAAACATAATTAAAAAATAAATAACAAATAATAAATAATAATTTAAAAAAAAATGCTAATAATAATATTACTGCTAATAATAATGCTATTAATGCTAATAATTATGTTATTAATGCTATTATTAATGCTAATAATCCTATTATTAATTCTATTAATGCTAATAATAATGCTATTAATGCTATTAATAATGTTATTAATGCTATTATTAATGCTAATAATCCTATTATTAATGCTATTTATGCTACTAATAATGATATTAATGCTATTAATAATGTTATTAATCCTATTAATAATGCTAATAATGCTATTATTAATGCTATTAATGCTAATAATAATGCTATTAATGCTATTAATAATGTTATTAATGCTATTAATAATGCTAATAATGCTATTATTAATGCTATTAATTGCTAATAATAATCCTATTAATGCTATTAATAATGCTATTCATGCTATTTAATAATACTATTAATGCTATTAATGCTAATAATAATGCTATTAATGCTATTAATAATGTTATTAATGCTATTATTTATGCTAATAATGCTATTATTAATTCTATTAATTTTAATAATAATGCTATTAATGCTATTAATAATGTTATTAATGCTATTATTAATGCTAATAATGCTATTTATGCTAATAATAATGCTATTAATGCTATTATAATGCTATTAATGCTCTTATTTATGCTATTAATGCTATTAATGCTAATATTTATCCTATTAATGGTATTATTAATGCTATTAATGCTAATAATAATGCTATTAATGCTATTAATGCTAATAATAATGCTATTAATGCTATTAATAATGTTATTAATGCTATTATTAATGCTAATAATGCTATTATTAATCCTATTAATGCTAATAATAATGCTATTAATGCTATTAATAATGCTATTAATGCTATTAATAATGTTATTAATGCTATTATTAATACTAATAATGCTATTATTAATGCTATTAATGCTAATAATAATGCTATTAATGCTATTAATAATGCTATTAATGCTATTAATTATGCTATTAATGCTATTAATGCTAATATTTATCCTATTAATGCTATTAATGCTAATAATAATTCTATTAATGCTAAAATAATGCTATTAATGCTATTAATGCTATTAATTATCCTATTAATGCTATTAATGCTAATAATAATGCTATTAATTCTATTAATAATGCTATTAATGCTATTAATACTGTTATTAATGCTATTATTAATGCTAATAATGTTATTATTAATGCTATTAATGCTAATAATAATGCTATTAATGCTATTAATAATGTTATTAATGCTATTATTAATGCTAATAATGCTATTATTAATGCTATTAATGCTAATAATAATGCTATCAATGCTATTAATAATGTTATTAATGCTATTATTAATGCTAATAATGCTATTAATAATGCTATTAATGCTAATAATAATGCTATTAATGCTATTAATACTGTTATTAATGCTCATAATACTGCTAATAATGCTATTAATACTGCTATTACTGCTAATAATAATGCTATGGCTTATATTATTGCTATTGATGATGCGATTATTATTTAAAAAACTTTAAAAAAACAATAAACATATTTTAGATACCCGATGCATTTGCATCAGGCTAACAGCTATAACTACTATAATCAAATTAATGCACGCTCTAGAATCCCGATGCATTTGCATCGGGCTCACAGCTAGTATATATATATATATATATATATATATATATATATATATATATATATATATATATAATATACATGCATGATGCAGCAGTATGTACTAAAGGGGGCCCACTGAGACTCTTTTGCCCGGGGCCCGCAGAAACCTGGAGACGGCCCTGCACATGACACTCAACTTTTCTTGATGAAAATTAAACAGATTTTTTTATACATAGATTTAAGCACACCCCAACTATTTAGCACTTATCATTAAAAAGAAAACAATAATGCAAAGGAAACCTTGAGCTTTCAATTTGTTATTTCAGAAATATCGTGCTAATGAAATGAATGCTGCTGCATATTGGCAGTCTGGTGATGTTTAAATAGAATGTGGCAGGACTGTTTGCAATTGAATGAACCTGACAACCCAAATCCCTGAAGAGTTTTCTTAGGCTGAGTCATTGAATCAGGTCACAGTAACACATTTTCCTTAGCATACAAAATGTCTGAAAAGTCAGCTTTAGTTGGAAAGTGAATTGAAAGAGGTCAAAATGTGCTACATTTTTCTATACAAGTCAGCCTTCTCACAAAATTTAAACAAAAAAATTAAACAGCACAATAGATAGAACTGTGCTACTATAATTTTTTTAATGTAAAGCAACTTTAGCTTGAAATGTTACTATTATCCAGCATTATTATTAATTCTATGCAGATGCTAATTTCTTACCTCCCAATGGTCCCGGATCCAGGAGAACAGTCCCGATTTTGAGCCTCTGTCCCGCTGTCCCAGCAGGCAGGTTAGGTTTCCTGCACTGAAGTAAGAAGCACCCTCTAGATGCTGGCCATGCCCCCTCACAGCACTGTGTGTCACCATGACCACTGGACACTCCATCTCCTGTCAATATTTCCTACTTTCCTCTTGTACGCATGTGCCACCTTGTGTTCACTCTCCATCATCCCGACAGTGATGTACACCTGATTGCAGCACAACCCCTCTTTTAACTCCTTCCCGACCCATGACATTACACAAACATGATGGGTTTCGGTGCCTTCCCGACCTATGACATTGCACAAAGTCATGGCGGGATCCCGTTCCTGCAGGTCGGGAGACCGTAATTGGTGAAATGCCACCCGACCTGCAGGTACAAGGGCACCTGTACTTTACCCTGGAGGGGTGGCTTTGCCCAGTGGCTACAGTCGCAGTGATTGGCAGTTGAAAGTGAAACCGCCAATTACCATGATTCTACTCTCCTATATAGGGAAGATGGTGTGTCACGGTCCGCGCTGCTGCCTCAATGGAATCCCAAGGAATGGATGTCTCCAAGAAGTCACAAGGAAGGCAAGGTTCCAAAGCAAAGATCTCCTTTATTCACCAACACGTTTCGGCACCTATTCTGGCACCTTCATCAGGGTAATACCTACCAAAGCGTTTCAGGCATTTATCCTATCACACAACTGGACCAGGTGAGTGTACACCTATTAGTATACTCAGTGTGTCACTAGTGATAGGGCACTATTGCGCCTCTTGTCTGCCCCCTTTTTGTATTTATACAATTACCATGATTGTAATATTTCACAAATGAAACTTGGTGAAATATTACATTCCAGCCATGTCAGGGGCTTCAGTAGCCCCAGCCATTGGATGGAGCAGGGTGAACACTGTTTCACCCCCCCTAGATCTGATTGGAGCTATTGTCTATATGAAGCTATCCCTCCAGTCAGATGTCAAGGGGCGGTGTAATGTGTGGCACCTGGAGCCCTCCCTCCTCAGCTTAATCCCATCTGTGGATGGAAGGCTGAAGAGGGAGGTACCCAAGGTACCGCAGCCCTGCCGCCAACCCCGGTGCAGTTTCCCGGTGCACCCACCGATGCAGCCCCCTGCTCGCTGTGATAGCTCACCGCACTATGCGATCCTGCATTGCCGCATCCCCAGTCTCATCTGCTGTCCCCCGCTGCACAGGCAGCAGGCAAGGGGGAAAGGAGATGATTGAATGGCAGGGGAGTGCTGCAGAAGCCAGCAGCAGCGCATTCGCAGGTTACAGGGGAGCAATCGCGGGCATTTATGCCAACGCCATACTGAGGTGTGTAAGCCTCAGTACATATACGCCAAGGAGCGGCCAATCATATTGGCAGCTGATTGTTGTACATGTATTGCGGCTTAGGCACCTCAGTACGGCAACAGCATAAATGCCCGTCAAATTGCCGATCACTCCCCACTCTCCCCTTACCTTGCAAACATGCTGCTGCCGGCTCCTGCAGCATCCCGGTGCCATCCAATCATCCCCTGTCCCCCATGCCTGCAGCCTGTGCCGCAGGGGACAGTGGGTGATCGGATGGCACCGGGATGTTGCAGGAGCCAACGGCAGCAGGATCGCAAGGTATGGGGACAGCGGGGAGTGATCGGCGATTCGACAGGCATTTATGCCGGCGTCGTACTGAAGTGTGTAAGCCTCAGTACATGTATGCCAAGAAGCGGCCTATCAGATTGGCCGCTGCTTGGCATACATGCACTGCGGCTTAGACACCTCAGTACGGCGCTGGATGCTCGCCGAATCGCCGATCACTCCCCGCTCTCCCATACCTTGTGCTCCTGCAGCATCCCGGTGCCATCCAATCATCCCCTGTCCCCGATGCCTGCCACCTGTGCAGTGGGGGATGGGGGTGATTGGATGGCACCGGGATGCTGCAGGAGCTGGTGGCAGCAAGATTGCAAGGCATGGGGAGAGCAGGGAGTGATCCGTGATTTGGTGGGCATTTATGCCGGCGTCGTACTGAGGTGTTTAAGCTGCAGTACATGTACGACAAGCAGCGGCCAATCTGATTGGCCACTGCTTGGCATACATGTACTGAGGCTTACACACCTCACTACGGCGCTGGCATAAATGCCCGGAGATTACTTCCCGCTCCCACCCTCGGTATGGTGCCTGAGATGCGGGAGAGTGATGGGGGCTGCATGTGGGGGGTTGGGGGCTGTATATTGGAGGCTGAAGGCAGCATTTGGGGGGCTGTATATGGGGGTCTTAAAGCTGTATATGGGGGCTGCAGGCTGCATATGGGGGGCTGGGGGCTGTATATGGGGGGGCTGAAGGCTGCATATGGGGGGCTGGGAGATGAAGGCTGCATATGGGGTGGCATATGGAGAGGCAGGGGGCTGCATATTGGGGGCTGCATATGGCAGGAGCTGGATGCTGGGGGCTGCATATGGCAAGGATGCTGAGGGCTGCATATGGGGAGTGTGCTTGATGCTGGGGGCTGCATATGGGTGGGGGTACTGGATGATGGGGGGCTGCATATGGGGAGGATGCTGGGGGCTGCATATGGTTGGGATCGCTGGATAATGGCACTGCATATGTGGAGGGTGCTGGATGCTGGGAGCTGTATATGGGTGGGGGCGCTGGATGATAGGGGCTGCATATGGGGAGAATGCTGGGGACTGCATATGGGTGGAGGTGCTGGATGATGGGGGCTGCATATGGGGAGGATGCTGGGGGCTGCATATAGGTGGGGGCACTGGATGATGGAGGCTGCATATGGGGGAGCAGCATATGGAGGGCTGGATGATGGAGGCTACATATGAGAGGGCTGAATGATTGGGGCTGCATGTGGGGATGATGGCAGCTAATTTTCCATTCAAAAAGTCAAATGGAGCTCTTCCCTTCCGAGCCCTACCATGCGCCCAAATAGTGGTTTATGACAACATATTCGGTATCGGTATACACAAGAGAAATTGCCCAACAAATTTTAGGATCCATTTTATCCTGTTGCCCATGTGAAAATTAAAAAATTGAGGCTGAAAGAACATTTTTGTGAAAAAAAAAGTAGTTTTTAATTTTTACAGATCAAAATGTGATTGAAAGTGCTCACTTTGCATCTAGATAAGTTCCTTGGGGGATCTAGTTTCCAAAATGGGGTCACTTGTGGAGGACCCCCAAAGTTTAGGCACACAGGGGCTCTCCATACACGACATGGTGTCCGCTAATGATTGGAGCTAATTTTCCATTCAAAAAGTGAAATGGCGCTCCATCCCTTCTGAGCCCTGCCGTGTGCCCAAACATTGGTTTATGACCATATATGAGGTTTCGGTGTACTCAGGAGAAATTGCCTAACACATTTTAGGATCCATTTTATCTTATTGCCCATGTGAAGATTAAAAAATTGAGGCTAAAAGAACATGTTTTTTTGAAAAATAAAAATATTCATTTTTTCCTTCCACATTGGTTTAGTTCCTGTGAAGCACCTGAAGGGTTGATAATCTTCTTGAATATAGTTTTGAGTAGCTTGAGAGGTGCAATTTTTGGAATAGTGTCATGTCATGTACACCCCTCAATGGGATTTCAAATGTGATGTGGTCACTAAAAAAACTGGTTCTGTAAATTTTGCTTGAAAAATGAAAAATTGCTGATGAACCCCTTCTAGCTTCCTAACAAAATTTTTTTTTGTTTTCAAAATTGTGCTGATGTAAAGTAGACATGTGGAAAATGTTATTTATTAACTATTTTGTGTCACATAACGCTCTGGTTTAACAGAATAAAAATTACAAATTTGTAAAATTGTGAAATTTTCTAAATGTTCACAAAGTTTTTTTCATAAATAAATGCAAAAATGATCGACTTAAAATTACCACTAACATGAAGCCCAATATGTCATGAAAAAACAATCTCAGAATTGCTAAGGCTGGCTTCACATTAGCGTTTGTCAGTGCAGCGTATGTTGCGGATATTTTTTTTTTAATCCGCAAGCGTATTGGGCCCCATCTTTAATATGGAGTGCGCATTCGTATGCAGGGACATGTGGTGGCATCAGTATGTCTGCGTATGCGTTCCCTTCCATGGAATTTCCGAGCCCGGCGCATGCGACATGTTGCATTTTTTGAGGGTTGAAAAGCGTACACTTGCGTATAAACAATGCATTGGTCTCTATGGGTACGCATTTGTACGCAAGGGCTTGCGGACGGCAGCGTTTGATGCAAATGCGTACAAGTCTGTACGCGTGCCCAGGAAGAAATTTTCAGTCACTCCCATTGCCCGCCCATATCCCAGCCCCCAAATCCAGGCTATATAAAGTGTGCTTTTGACCATAGCATGGACAACACTCTGGATCTCGACCTGCTGGATCGTCAGAATCTTCTTTGTTATACGCTGGTAAAGTATACATGCGCGTTTATTTTCCATTTTTTTTTTTGTTTTTTCTTTTTTAATGATTGAGTTCGACTGGCTTTTGAGCACATTGTATTTTTCCACTTGGTTCACAGGTTTTTTTTTTTGTTAATTTTTAAATAATTTTGCTTTAACATCCAGCCGCCACAGTTGCGAGCCTTTGTATAGTGTTGTTCATAACAATTTTATTTTAGCATTTTTAATGTGATTGCAGCCTGCACTTTGGTAATTCTTCAGTGCATTGTGTTATGTGGTTCTGTGTAGGCATTTTATTTTGTGTCCTTACGCATGCAGCCTGTATACTAAGTGTCATCCACTGCATTGTGTACTGTCGCTCTGTAGGCCATGGGTTGTTTTACTTTAGTATGTCATTGCAGCCTGTACTCTGTCAGGCACTACATTATGTACTTTATTTTGTCATTGCCGCCTCTACTCTTGTGTCATCAACTGCATTGCATAGTGTGTGTCTTTAGGTAATGGTTTTTCTTGGCTTCGTAATTGCAGCCTGTACTTTGTGTGTCATGCAGTGTAATGTGTCCTGCTGTTCTTTCTTGGCCACAGTGTAGTACCTTTATTCTCACATTGCAGCCTGTGCTGTCTCCTGAAGAGCAATGTATATTGGGGGTTTGTGTAAGCCATGGTTTGTTCACTGTTTGCATCCTGTACTCTGCGTCAGGCACTGCATTGTTTGTGCAGGTGCAGCACTATGCACTGCTTTTGGTTTATTTTATCCATTTTTTGTGTTGTTGTTGTCACTGATGTACCACTGTACACTTGTAAATTGTGAAAATTCTTCCCTTTAACTTGGTCCCATGTGTTGTTTCTGTGGCACCCTGGCACCCTGTTTGGGGCACCACAGAACTCTTGGTACACAAATAGAATGTACACATCAAGCAACACTCACCACTTAAAACACCTTAGAACACCCTGTTTCACCCCAGGCCTCTAGGGGGAGCTCCACTGGTCACTTTAAGCCAGTTCCCCCTATAAATAGGGTCCTGGAGAGAGAAACAGCAGAGTGTGCAGATGCTAGGAGAGCTGCAGGAAGTGTGCAGTCACTGGTACTGGAGCTATACAGGCCCAAACCAGCACACCCACCGAGTGAGAGACCCTTGCAACTGGGGTCATAGGACAGGAGAAAAGCACCTCTCAGGGACAGAAGAGTTATCCTAACTCTCCCAACAATCCGGTTACTGGAACCGAGCTGTGGGGACTACCACATAGACCACAGAGAGACCAGCACCACAACCAGGGAGTCTAGCCCCCTGTTCACCTGAAGCACCTGTCTTAATCCCTTTTATAGTGCCCTCAGTGCAATAACCCAGGTGAATCACGTTTCACCGAACGTACAACCCGGTCCGGCAGGATTCCATATCCACCCGACCCCACCAGAACAAGAGAGAAAGGAAGCCTACACACTGCTTGCTGTGGAAACTCCAGGAGTGTCGACCTCATCACCCGGTCCGAGTGTACCTGTTGCCACCAGTAAAGGTACCTAAAAGACTTTGTGTGTGTCCGTGCATTATTTCTGGATCTAACACGCAGCACTACAAAGCTGCCATAAACCATCAAGTGCAGCTTCTGGCCCCGGGGACTCCCGCTCGTCCTGTGGGGAGCGTCCCATCTTGCTGCCGTACATCCCCCGGAGGCCCAAGCAGCGCCGGTGAAATCACCGGAACTCCCGCAGGTGGAGTCACGACAAGAAGAATTAACCTTTATCCGTTCAGCCAACCCCTATTGATCTGGACCACCGGGCCCCACAGCCTCGGGCACAGAAACGTGACAGGGAGAAGTAACGCCCGAGACGTGAAGACCCGGCTACGGTGAGTCATTTCTGTCTTCATTGTCTCAGGGCCTTCATCCCGTCTCTGACCTGGGAGTGCCGTAGTCCTTTGCTGTTCTTGTGGTCCTGGTGGTGTGTGGTGGTCGTGGTGTTGCTGGTGTCCTTTAAAAGACAGTTTTTTCTGAAAGTTCTCTGAACTTTGGTGTTATGAAAGTTTGTTAAAAAATTACATTTGTTTTCTCCCTTGAGTAGATACCCTTCCACTTTGCCATTGCACTTTACAGTCTGACATAGTCACACCAGAGTCCCCAGTGTGCCTATGTCACGCTACACAGAGCAATGTCACACTCCTAGTGTGACATACTATGTTTGTTTTTCCTTGAGTAGGTATTATGACACTTTGACGTTGGACTGTGCCTTCTCACATTGTGACACTTAAAAGATGCACAGTTCTCTTTGACACTGTGGTACCACTGGACACTTGTAAAATGTGTAATTTCTTCCCTTTAATTTAGGCCCATGTGTTGTTTTTGTCTCCATTGTCTCAGGGCCTTCATCCGGTCTATGACCCTGTAGGTGTTTGGTCTAAAATTGTCCATTGACAGTGGTCCCTGCTCCCGTAGGCTGCTGCTGCTGCGTGGTGCTGTTGCTGTGTTGTCCTGCTCATGTGCTGTGATGTACACTGTGTTGTCATACCAAACTAGTAAGTATTATAACTGTGCTTTTAACCATCAATTGTTTATTCCTTGAATAGTTACCTAAACAGTTACTGATTTCACCTTGCATTCTCGCATTGCCACACTACAGTACCCAGTCTGAAAATGTCACAATGTGCAGTTCTGTATGACACTCGATATTTGAATGTTTTAGTTATGTCTTCCTAATTCTAACTACTCAAATCCTTACTTTTTTTTTCTCCATTCTACCAGTTCCATTATCTGGTATCTGGTCAACATTGTCAGGCTGTGCTCTAGCTGCTGCTGCTGTTGTCTGCTTCTACCGTCCTTGCTGCTGTTGGAAACATGTCCTCTGAAAATGAAGATGTGTCCCCTCAATGGTTTGCCCTGGATACTGAAGAGGTAAAGATCCAACTTACATTTCTCCATGGCTTTGTCTTTCATTGATGACAAATGTAAATGTTAATTGTATGTTATATTTTAAGGACACTTCCAGTGATGGAGAGTTGGAGGACTTGAGTGACAATGATTCTTTCCAGGGTCGTCGTGATCAAGGTCCTGAAGACGAAAGAGTGAATGTAAGTGTTTGGTTAGGTTCAACTTATATTAACCTTTCCAGGTGATAGTTATATTTTTAATTTATTGTTGTTTTTTGAACATTTTTGTAGCTTCCAGAATGTGCAGGAGGTAAACGCTTTATTGACAATGATCGACTCATTCCGATGATTCAAGAACGAGTTGCATTTTGGGACACCCACGACCGTCGTCATTCAGACTCAATAGTGATTTGACGACTCTGGGATGAAGTGGGTAGATTGATGTTGCATTGCCTGGGAACGTTGCACCGCTAAAGAGAGAAACGATTTTGGTAATGTTGACAATGTAAAGTGTTTGACTACGTTGTAAAACTATTTGTATTCTAAATTTTTTTTTGCCTTTTTAGTGAAGAGATTAAAAGTTCGGTGGCGCTCTATGAAAAATCGGTTTAAAAAAAGTCTGAGGTAGGAGCAGCGAGTTCGTAGTGGTTATGCCCCAAGCTTGAGGCGGTACATCTATCATCACCAACTGTCTTTCCTGAGGCCAGCAGTTGGTCATCGAGTGTAAGTATTTTTATTTTCTAAACAAACTTTTGTTATTTATAAACTGTTAGGACAAGACTTTGTAATTTTTTATTTTTTTTCTCCCTTTTTTTTTGTTGGTTTAATTTTTTTTTTTACTTTTTTTTCAAGATGGACTCAATTGTTACACATAAATTATTTTCTTACAATTTTTTTATTTTTATTTTTTCATTAAAATTTTTCACTTGTAATTTTGTCAGTTTTTCAGTAGAATTTTTTGGCTTAATCTTTTAACTTGTATTTTTTTGCTTTATTGTTTGGAAATTTAATTTTAATCTTCTATTTTTGATATTACATTGGTCACTTGTATTTAAGATTGTTTATCTTTAGTTCCTTGTAACAAAATAACATTTTCAAATTTTTTTACCCCCAGATTAGAGAAAGGTTGTAAACTGCATTCTCAAAGTCATTTTTTTTCCCTACAGCACTTGGAGCAGCACTGCTAAACCCGCAGCGGCCTCCGTACCATCTGATCCACTTCAAGGCACCACCGAATACACTTCACAGTCAAGCACCAGTGAGGGTGCAACCGGTCAGGCATTGCAGGCTGGATCTCTGGTAGCTGGAACTGTAGGTTATCCCTATCCCAGGCCTCTGCTTTTGGTTTTGTAGGTACTTCACGCCAGCGACAGGGCCTGGGATAGGTCAGTCATGCCCGAGTTTATTCACTTAAGCTCGAACTTCCAGAAAGGAATGAGTGCGCTTGGTCAACGCGTTGAAAAAGGGTTCGCTAATATGAACACTCTTTTAAGCGAAGTGAACAGACGCCTTGATTGCTTGGAAGCTGATCTTCATAGACTGGCACGACATTTTTTTTCATGTGACGGATAACCTAGCACCTGATTTTCAGCTTCATGTCATGACTGCCTTTCAGGTTGCTTTCAGAGAGGCAATGCAACAACAACACCACCAACAACAACAGCAGCAGCAGCAGCAGCCTTACCAGACACAGCAACGCAGCTATTACAACCAGCCGTGGAACAGTTTACAAACAACACAACCAGGCCCAACGCAAACTCATTGGCAGGCTACAACAGTACCACTGCAGACAACTTCAGCCACAATACACAGAAGCCAAGGAGTTAGTTTAGCTACAACCACCACCTTGCCTCCATCACCGCCAATGGACATCACACCAGTGGGGCCAAGCTACATCATGCTTCAGACTGCGGCCTTGCTGAGGCATCACGGTAGTAGCACATTAGAAATAACACAACACCATGCAGCCTTGAGGATGAGTAGTACTGACGATTTAGACACTTCAAACATCACATGGACACAAGTAACCACTTCCTCCATAACAACACCACAACACCAACTTGGAGCAGGAAACACTATTACTTCACATCAGTATGGCGGGAGTAGCACCATGTGTACACAGTAGAGTATTACTTCTGCAACCCACCACCCACAGCTACCTGAAACCAGCACGCCAACTTGGCCATTAAAAAGGAAAGCATAAAAAGAATGCCAAGAACCCAGCATCCAAGAAAAAAGTACTTTCTGTACTGGACAATCAAGCCACCTCTGTACAGCAGCCTACTGCAGCACAGGCTTACAAAAAAGAGGGTCATCCAAACAAAGTGAAGGAACCACCAGCACCACCCACACTGTCCCCAGCAAATGTGTTTCTATTATCTAATGTGTCTCCACCGTCTGCTGTCTCTGTGCCTTTTAATATCACCTTAATGTCAAATGTTTCTATTCCTTCACAAGTACCCTCCAGCATTTTGAGTAGTCAGAGTGTATCCTCTTCCCCCACAGTTGTGTGTACCGCATTACCATTTAGTTCGCTAGTGGCTCTAACGTTTAGTCCCATGCCTGCAATGGACCCTAGCATACAGGACTCAATATTTAACCAGGGGCGTAACTACAATAGGTGCAGGGGTTGCGATCGCACCCGGGCCCTGCAGCCTAGGGGGGCCCCAGAGGTCCCTTTGGCCCATAGAAAAAGACTAATACTACTAAAGATTTGCAATAATTGGGGGCCCCGTTGGAGCTTTTGCATCGGGGCCCCGAGGCCTGAAGTTACGCCTCTGTATTTAAGTATATTTCGCCATCACCTGTAAGTGTTTCTTTAACGTCTCCAATCCAAACTTCCACTCTTCAAACCCCCCATGTTCATAGTGTCTCCCCAAATGTAAACACCACCAGCAAGACCACCACCACCATCCATTTATAATTTTACAAGATTTGACTCATTTATTTAATAAAATTGTTATTTCTTCATTAAAACGTGTGGTTTAGTGTGTCTTTAGCGCGCCGGTTAAGTTGAACAAGGGATGTTATGTATGGTAGATAGGAATGAAAGGCAGTGTCTGTGAAAACCTATTACTTTGCCTTCCATTCCTATTGCCCAGGCAAATGTGTGTTTCCAGTACTGGGCACTAGTAATGAAAAGACCAAAAGGTGAACCTTTATTCACACAAAACAATACAGCAATGTACAGTCATGGCCAAAAATTTTGAGAATGACACCAAAATTATAGTTTCACATGATCTGCTGCCCTCTGGTTTTTATTTGTGTTTGTCTGATGTTTATATCACATACAGAAATATAATTGCAATCATATTATGAATACCAAAAGGTTATATTGACAGTTAGAATGAGTTAATGCAGCAAGTCAATATTTGCAGTGTTGACCCTTCTTCTTCAGGACATCTGCAATTCTCCTTGGCATGCTCTCAATCAACTTCTGGACCAAATCCTGACTGATAGCAGTCGATTCTTGCATAATCAATGCTTGCATTTTGCCAGAATTTGTTGGTTTTTGTTTGTCCACCCGTCTCTTGATGATTGACCACAAGTTCTCAATGGGATTAAAATCTGGGGAGTTTCCAGGCCATGGACCCAAAATCTCTATGTTTTGTTCCCTGAGCCATTTAGTTATCACCTTTGCTTTATGGCAAGGTGCTCCATCATGCTGGAAATGGCATTGTTGGGCGCCAAACTGCTCTTGGACGGTTGGGAGAAGTTGCTCTTGGAGGACATTCAGGTACCATTCTTTTTCATGGCTGTGCTTTAAGGCAAGACTGTGAGTGAGCCGATTCCCTTGGCTGAGAAGCAACCCCACACATGAATGGTTTCAGGATGCTTTACAGTTGGCATGAGACAAGACTGGTGGTAGCGCTCACCTCTTCTTCTCCGAATAAGCTGTTTTCCAGATGTCCCAAACAATAGAAAAGGGGATTCATCAGAGAAAATCACTTTACCCCAGTCCTCAGCAGTCCACTCCCTGTACCTTTTGCAGAATATCAGTCGGTCCCTGATGTTTTTTCTGGAGAGAAGTGGCTTCTTTGCTGCCCTCCTTGAAACCAAGCCTTGCTCAAAGAGTCTCCGCCTCACAGTGCGTGCAGAAGCACTCACACCAGCCTTCTGCCATTCCTGAGCAAGCTCGGCACTGCTGGTAGTCCGATCCCGCAGCTGAAACAGTTTTAAGATACGGTCCTGGTGCTTGCTGGTCTTTTTTGGGCGCCCTGGAGCTTTTTTGACAACAACGGAAGCTCTCTCCTTGAAGTTCTTGATGATGCAATAGATTGTTGACTGAGGTGCAATCTTTCTAGCTGCGATACTCTTCCCTGTTAGGCCATTTTTGTGCAGTGCAATGATGGCTGCACGTGTTTCTTTAGAGATAACCATGGTTAACTGGAGAGAAACAATGATACCAAGCACCTGCCTCCTTTTAAAGTGTCCAGTGGTGTCATTCTTACTTAATCATGACTGATTGTTCGCCAGCCCTGTCCTCATCAACACCCACACCTGTGTTAATGGAACAATCACTGAAACGATGTTAGCTGCTCCTTTTAAGGCAGGACTGCAATGATGTTGAAATGTGTTTTGGGGGTTAAAGTTCATTTTCTAGGCAAATATTGACTTAGCAAGTAATTGCTGTTAAGCTGATCACTCTTTATGACAGTCTGGAGTATATGCAAATTGTCATTAGAAAAACTGAAGCAGTAGACTTTGTTAAAATTAATATGTGTATCATTCTCAAAACTTTTGGCCATGACTGTAGTCTGTAAACTTATTTTTGTACAATTGTTTGATATTTCAAGGGGTGTAAAAATACCACAAAATCATCCTATTCCATAAGCTTTTTTTTGGTAGGGGAAACTAAGGTGTGGATAACTTCCTTTCATTAAAAATGACCAAACAACAGTCTGATTACAGTCTTGGTCAATGGTAATAAAAGGAACAAAATGTCTACTCACACACAAACAACAAGTAGTGTGTGCACTACACTAGCTATTGCCCCAAAAAACCAACTAATGTACTTAAAGGTAACGCTAACGGTGTTGATTCACTTTACAAATTAATCCTTTAGCTTGTGTACCTTGATTTCTGAGCAAGACTATTGTTAGTCCTAAAAGCAACACCTTTTGTCACACACCACTTCAATATGTGTGTACACAATGACAGATTAAATAAAGGAAAGACAACATTTCTAGTGAAGTTGGTTTAAATTAATTAAACAAACTACTTTTGATCTGGAGGAAGGTAAAAAAAATCCAAAAGATTGCCAATTTAGGACATTGGATTCAAAAAAATTGTTCCTAGACTCTTAATTTTTGGTCCAATACATATCCTGGATCAAAATCGTGGCCAAATTGAATAGGAGTACAATAGAGATAGAACATTTCAGTTCAACTATAAGTTCAATACCTAAAACAACAGAAAACTCTAGATTTACAATGACAATACAAAAATCAGCAAATCAACAAATTAACATAATTAACAGAAACATAACTATTGCTTTTTGCTAACACATAGGATGTCAAACTACAGGCACCAATTTTACTCCAAAAACATTACGGTATTCACAAAGGTAATTTAAGCACATGTGTATCACTACTTAGGAGAGTTTAAGGAAACTGGATTTCTGGGCTAAAAAGCTTTATTAATCCAACAACAAGTAAGGAAATAGAATTTTTGATAATTGCATGATTCTAAGTAAGGCTAGGGTCACACATAAGCCCTTGGTCCATTTTTGGCTTCATTTTTGGCATTTTTTTTTTCTAAGTCCAAAAACTGATAGAAAAACGGATTGAATGTAATAAACACCCTGTCCGTTTTTTTCTGGACCTAAAAACATTGCTCTGTCCGTTTTTGAGCCAAAAACGTTGCGAGCAACATTTTTGGCATCAGTTAAAAAACGCATGTGTTTTTTTAACATGGGGCCCTATGGGAAACACATGCGTTAACGCATGGCACATATGGGCACCTGCGTTAACGCATGCGTTAACGCATATCCGTTTTTAATGAAAAAAAATGAAAAAATGACTAAGTCTAAAAAAAGTTCAGGGGTGTAGGAGGCTCAAAAGCACCCAAAAAAATCGGATTGGTCATGGAAATCACTTCCAAAAATGGATTTCTATGTGTGACCCCAGCCTAACATATTTGCAAACATATACATTTTCGGAACAATAGATAAACATATTTACACCAATTTATCCTGCCAAGAAAGACGTCCATTTTCAGAAACAAAGTAAGATGCAAAATTGTCCCACATTTGGCAGACTTCAACAGTTGTCCTCAAGGTGTGCTCTTGGTATTCCTGCAAGTCAATTGATATAGCTTCATCGAGGTCAAAGCAGTGTCATTCTCTTACTAGGACAAAATTGTGCAGAACAACGCAAGCTTTCATCACTTGTTGATTTTCTCAGTTTTCAAATTGATGGCAGTATCAAAAATCTGCCATTTCGTGGCCAGCAATCCAAATGCACACTCCACTGTGCGTCTTGCCCGTGTGAGTCTGTAATTGAAAATCCTTTTAGTCCGAGTTAAGGCACGGCTAGAGTAGGGCTTGATGAGGTTGCCACACATTTGAAATGCCTCGTCACCAACAATAACAAAAGGCATTGGTGGTCCATCAGTGTTCGGCAGGGGTTGTGGCGGTGGAAAGTTGAAATTGTTGCCGTACAATTTTTGGCCCATGGCTGGGTCTTTGAAAGCATGGGAGTCATTTGAATGTCCAAATGAGCCTACATCATTAACAGGAACTAAGGTGCACCACTAAAAATCAATTGTCCCAATAAGGGTTGGAGGTGCTGCTTTGTCAACAAGAAACCGTAATTGTAGAGAAGGAATTGACAAATCAAATAGCAGCACACCACCACAAGGTATATATCAATATGCAAAATTTTTATTTAAGAACCAAACAACCAAAACATCTAAAAACAGTTAAAAACATCATCAAACCACAATCCATTAGAAGATGGATCCTCTGCATATATCTGTAATGAATTAGAATAACAAGTATTCCTCCAATACATAGGTTAAGTGCACAATGTCCATGGTACAAAAAACTCAAGACAATCCCATACTCAATTTAAATAAGTTCACATAGCAAGGGAACTGACTAGAGTATAGTATAATAAATTATAATGTCAAAGGACATGTATCACCAATGGATTTAACAGAGCCTTGTATGTAATCACCCTGGCAGTGGACAATTCAAGCAGGCACCATACTAATAAGCAAATCAAACAGTCACCATGCTAATAATGGTCAAGTATATCCCCATGTGGGGTTAGGAGAATCCTAAGGAGGGAGGTTTCTCACCCAGACCTGTTTGTCCGTGGTAGGCTGGTGCCCTGAGTCTTTTCCAATAACCCAGCCAACGGATCTGTGCCTAGAATGGTGCCTGGACGTCCTGCGCCAGGGGCAGAGTGTAAATCAGAGGCAGGGGACCTGTGTCCCACGCATATTGCCGCTGTAAAGCGGCTTCGTCACGTCCCTCAGCATTAGCCCCCCCCCACCAAAACTTTCATTATGGGAAGGCTCCCAGCAGCATTAAGCCCTCTCCTAAATCCTTACACTGCACGAGCGAGGTCAGGGTCCTCAACGTTCATACAGTCAAGGTTCAACTGCCGTTGGGATGAATGGAGGCTGTCAGGATGGAGGAAGGATGAAGGGAGGTTGTCAGGATGGAGTAAGGATGGAGGGAGGCTGTCGGGATGGAAGAAGGATAGAGGGAGGCTGTCGGGATGGAGGAAGGATAGAGGGAGGCTGTCGGGATGGAGGAAGGATAGAGGGAGGATGCCGGGATGGAGGAAGGATAGAGGGAAGCTGTCGGAATAGAGGAAGGATAGAGAGAGGCTGTCGGGATGGAGGAAGGATAGAGGGAGGCTGTCAGGATGGTGGATGGAGGGAGGCTGTTGGGATGGAAGAAGGACGGAGGGAGGCTGTAGGGATGGGGGAAGGATGAAAGGAGGCTTTTGGGATGGAGAAAAGATGGAGGGAGATTGTCAGGAGAGGATTATCTGTGTGAAAATCGGTTCCTGTGATAAAAACCTTATACAAAAATAAAACTGCACAGCAATCCTGGCCTTGACCTACTTCTGTGTGAGCTGCAGTGACCTGTATGGGCTCCTTCCAGCATACAAAAATGGCAGGCTGCATCTCTTCCTACCTTGTGAAATCAGAACATGCTCCTATCATGTGATGGAAATTAGTGATGGGCGAATCCTAAATTACTCGGAATCGCTTGACTCTAGCGAGTCCGAGCACAGGACTCACTACTCGTTGCGAGTCTAGCGAGTCCAATGTTAATGAATGGGGAAGCGAGTAATAGCGAGTAGTGTGAGATTTACAAATCGCAGATGTGTCTCGGAAGCTTCAGCCTGAAGCAATCCTAGTTTTGTCATTTATTTGCATTGGACTCGTTTACTTTGCAACTGTAATCGCTGGGAAACTCGCACAGATAAGAGTCCTGTCTTCTCTGTGTGCTGGCTGCCAGCTCCAGGGTCCTAGAGCCTGCCTGCTGCCTGATGTAGCAGAGCTGAGATTGTTCTCAGTCTGCTCATTCCCTGTGTACAGACATGAATGTCTGTGCACAGAGATGATGTAGCAGAGCTGAGATTGTTCTCAGTCTGCTCATTCCCTGTGTACAGCATGAATGTCTGTGCACAGAGATGATGTAGCAGAGCTGAGATTGTTCTCAGTCTGCTCATTCCCTGTGCATAGACATCTATATCTATGCACAGGGGATGTAGCAGAGAGGACATCGCGTTTTGGACTGCGTCGGACGGAAGAGGATTTTTTTAATTAAAGATGGAGTCCCTAATGGCTTTTTTTTTATTTCTAATAAAAAATTTTCTCTGTGTTGTGTTTTTTTTAACCCTTTATTGGAGATTCTTAGTGGCTTGGTCAAACGTGGCCTGACATTAAGAATCTCGGGCTTAATACCAGCTTGTATAACAAAGCTGGTATTAACCCCTTTATTACCCAGCGTGCTATCACTGGCACAGTAGCCGAGTCTAATGCAAACAATGGCAATCCTAGTTTTGTCAGCGTTTCTGACAAAACTAGGATTGATATTGATTTGCATTGGACTCGTGCGAGTAATCACTGGGAAACTGCAGAGTCACTTACTACTCGCCGAGTAACGAGTCCTAGCGAGTAGATTCGCCCATCCCTAATGGAAATTACATTCTACCTTGAAGGAGCCAATACATTTTAGTATCTACCGTACATATGTATCCAGCCTCACCATCATGTGACTGCTCCCTGTCCATTCCCCTCCTTCTCGAAATTTGCCATAGTTACGAGACAGTCCTCTAGCAAGCTACTAGCTGGAAGACCCTGCCTATTCCTTTACCCATCCAATCAGAACAGTCAAAAAATGTTGAAGTGAAGTTTGAAAATGACGGTTCTTTGGCTCGCCTCAGGTGCCCTGCATATCTGTTCCACCGAGAGCGCTGCTTCAGTTTACTAGTAGGAGTCAATGCTGGAACCAGAGGATTTCATGTTTTAGGAGGCAAAAGTGAGGACAGCGAGGGCATTTTACCAGACTATGTGCCTGGCACCAAAAATCGTCAGCATATATGGTACAATGTGAGTAAATGTCATGCCCTACCCGTTATAGATAGTGTGATAATCATATGTTTTCCTGCATCCCCCAGTGTGGTGCTTGTATTGTGTTCGGTAGTGGTGCACAGCGGCACGCCATCAGGGAGAGCAATACACAGTACTGTGGAGTCAGAATCTGTGTCCATTTTGGTGGAGTTGGAGGTTTGGCTTACCCACTGCACATCAGGGCTGTGGAGTCGGAGTCGCAGTCTGGGTCTATTTTGGTGGAGTTTGATTCAGGGAAACTGAGGCCTTGGAGTTAGAGGTTTGACTTACTGACTCCACTTCTCTGGCTATAAACTGAGCAGTGCTGTAAGACAAGCACTAGTCTCAACTGTCCTGCTGCATTGTATGATGGGACAGCCCATAGTCTGTGCTATCAGGTTATAAGCCATTACAGTTAACCCTTTAGGTACTGTTCACATGTCAAGTACTTATTTCCAGTCTTGGAATAAAAAAACTAAAATCAATCATTCTAGTTCAGGACACAGTCCTTCAGCAAGGGGTGAATAGTCATAAAATATCTTCCTTTTCCATTTATTTTGAAAGCTGGATAATTAAAACGTAGTCTGCCCCACTTCTGTCCAGCCCCCAAAACTGTTAGCAACTGGATCTGTATTTTCTCTTTTTATAAAGCAAAACAACAAAGAAAATATGTGGGGGAAGAAAACTTCACCTTCATTTCCCAACTCACTTTAGTCAAAATCTAGAGCAAGCAAAAAAGTTAACATTTATTTTAAATACTATTAAAAAGGTAACCTTCATACATAAAAAGGACAAACAACATACATTTGCTTCTGAACCAAAGCGTCAGAAATCCTGAAGGCCAACAATTGTATCCTTCACAAAAATGCATCAGTCACAAAGGTGAAAACACAGCATCTCACCCACCCATTTTGCAGGTTGACGTTCTCCAAATCCTCAATTTCAGTCACCTCCACAAGTTATTGAGGGATAGATAAAGAAAACAGGCAGTGGAGGCAGTGGAGGTGCCTGATTGGATATGTCATTAATTGCTAGAATTTAAATGGATTTCAGTGGGGCTTTGTTAGCATGACTCCAAACCATCCTGGACAGTCCCGATCTGAGAGCTCAGGTCCCATGTCCCGGGCATGATAAAATTGTAGTGAATACATTTTTAAGTTTTAAGATGGTAGATTTAATAGTCAAGTTTAACGGGCCATATTTAAAATTGAAAAATAATCTTTTCTCATTTTTCTCTTTTAGATTTTGATTGTTCAATATGTACCGAGGATATATCCCCCCTATCTTTCAGTGCCTGTGTCCTGGCTATTTTAAGGATTCCATCTGGTTAGCCCCTATTTTTTTTTTTTGCCATAAATGATATTTATTTTATATAACACAGAGTAACAGAGAATAATATAATATCAAAAACAGCCACCGTCGCGCAGGCCCGGACTGAAAGGCGGGAGGGGCGGGACTTTTCCCTATGGGCCGTCCACTTGTGTGGTGCGGGTGGGCCGCCCACTCCTCCAGCCTCAGCATTGCTTTAAATCTGTCACCGAGCGGCCACGGCATGCAGGGGGCGGGGCCACGGACGCAAAGGGGGCGGGGCCGTTTCCCCAAAGCAGTGCCCTTCTCTCAGCAATCAGGATGACAGGAGCAGGTCCCAAGCCCTCCCACCATCTTCATCACATTCCTGATCTTTCTCTGAGATGATCATGTGACCCCTGATGCCTCCCCTCCATGTGACATCATCACAGGTCCTACTGGTATATGTGAGTATCATGTCTGTGTGTGTCTTTCTGAGTGTTGTTCTGTCTGTCTGAGTGTCTCTATCTGTGTGTTTGACAGTGTCTGTCTGTGTGTCTCTCTGTCTCTACACAACACTTTACAGTATTACAGGTCCACACTACATGCTGTACTAGTGTGCCTATATACTGTGTATATATAGTGTGGACCTGTATATACAGTATAGTGCTGTGTATGCAAGATATAACCAACAGTCTCAGATGTGCCCAGAGTCCACAGCGTGTAACGAGTCCAGAGTCCACAGCGTGTAACGTGCCCAGAGTCCACAGCGTATAACGAGCCCAGAGTCCACAGTGTGTAACGAGCCCAGAGTCCACAGCGTGTAACGAGCCCAGAGTCCACAGCGTGTAAAGTGCCCAGAGTTCGCAGCGTGTAACGAGCCCAGAGTCCGCAGCGTGTAACGAGTCCAGAGTCCGCAGCGTGTAACGTGCCCAGAGTCCACAGCGTGTAACGAGCCCAGAGTCCACAGCGTGTAACGAGCCCAGAGTCCTCAGCGTGTAATGAGCCCAGAGTCCGCAGCGTGTAACGTGCCCAGAGTCCGCAGCGTGTAACGTGCCCAGAGTCCGCAGCGTGTAACGTGCCCAGAGTCCGCAGCGTGTAACGAGCCAGAGTCCGCAGCGTGTAAGTGCCAGAGTCTGCAGCGTGTAACGAGCCCAGAGTCAGCAGCGTGTAACGTGCCCAGAGTCCGCAGCGTGTAACGAGCCCAGAGTCCGCAGCGTGTAACGAGCCCAGAGTCCGCAGCGTGTAACGAGCCCAGAGTCCGCAGCGTGTAACGTGCCCAGAGTCCGCAGCGTGTAACGTGCCCAAAGTCCGCAGCGTGTAACGTGCCCAGAGTCCGCAGCGTGTAACGTGCCAGAGCCGCACGTGTAAGTGCCAGAGCCGCAGCGTGTAACGTGCCCAGAGTCCGCAGCGTGTAACGTGCCCAGAGCCCGCAGTGTGTAACGTGCTCAGAGCCCGCAGTGTGTAATATGTATACAGCAGGTATCTTCTAGTGTTTACACAGCGGACAGTCTATGTAATGTGCAGCAACAGAAAATTTTCCTGAGAGTTCTCTTTGTGTTCTTCCCGGTGTCTCCATGAATTCTGTTCTCTATGCGCCTAGCACTGGACTTTTTGCCTCCACCTTTCATCTTTACCCATCTTTAGGATCAGGCTGAGTCTTGGCTATCTATATAACACAGCATCCTATCTATAAAGCACAGCCTGCTGGGCATAATTCTCCTGTCTACTGAGTGTAATACTCAGTATCTGTATTCTGTATATATACACTGCACAGCCCCACTTCTCCTTTCCTGTATACTGGGTGTAATCCTCAGTATCTGTAATATTCTGTATATATACACTGCACAGCACCACTTCTCCTTTCCTGTATACTGGGTGTAATCCTCAGTATCTGTATTATTCTGTATATATACACTGCACAGTACCACTTCTCCTGTCCTGTATACTGGGTGTAATCCTCAGTATCTGTATTATTCTGTATATATACTCTGCACAGTACCACTTCTCCTGTCCTGTATACTGGGTGTAATCCTCAGTATCTGTATTATTCTGTATATATACACTGCACAGTACCACTTCTCCTGTCCTGTATACTGGGTGTAATCCTCAGTATCTGTATTATTCTGTATATATACACTGCACAGTGCCACTTCTCCTGTCCTGTATACTGGGTGTAATCCTCAGTATTTGTATTATTCTGTATATATACACTGCACAGCACCACTTCTCCTTCCTGTATACTGGGTGTAATCCTCAGTATCTGTATTATTCTGTATATATACACTGCACAGTACCACTTCTCCTGTCCTGTATACTGGGTGTAATCCTCAGTATCTGTATTATTCTGTATATATACACTGCACAGTACCACTTCTCCTGTCCTGTATACTGGGTGTAATCCTCATTATCTGTATTATTCTGTATATATACTCTGCACAGTACCACTTCTCCTGTCCTGTATACTGGGTGTAATCCTCAGTATCTGTATTATTCTGTATATATACACTGCACAGTACCACTTCTCCTGTCCTGTATACTGGGTGTAATCCTCAGTATCTGTATTATTCTGTATATATACACTGCACAGTACCACTTCTCATGTCCTGTATACTGGGTGTAATCCTCAGTATCTGTATTATTCTGTATATATACACTGCACAGTACCACTTCTCATGTCCTGTATACTGGGTGTAATCCTCAGTATCTGTATTATTCTGTATATAACACTGCACAGTACCACTTCTCCTGTCCTGTATACTGGTTGTAATCCTCAGTATCTGTATTATTCTGTATATTTACTCTGCACAGTACCACTTCTCCTGTCCTGTATACTGGGTGTAATCCTCAGTATCTGTATTATTCTGTACATATACAATGCACAGTACCACTTCTCCTGTCCTGTATACTGCGTGTAATCCTCAGTATCTGTATTATTCTGTATATATACACTGCACAGTACCACTTCTCCTGTCCTGTATATTGGGTGTAATCCTCAGTATCTGTATTATTCTATATATATACTCTGCACAGTACCACTTCTCCTGTCCTGTATACTGGGTGTAATCCTCAGTATCTGTATTATTCTGTATATATACACTGCACAGTGCCACTTCTCCTGTCCTGTATACTGGGTGTAATCCTCATTATCTGTAATATTCTGTATATATACACTGCACAGTACCACTTCTCCTGTCCTGTATACTGGGTATAATCCTCAGTATCTGTATTATTCTGTATATATACACTGCACAGTACCACTTCTCCTGTCCTGTATACTGGGTGTAATCCTCAGTATCTGTATTATTCTGTATATATGCACTGCACAGTACCACTTCTCTTGTCCTGTATACTGGGTGTAATCCTCAGTATCTGTATTATTCTGTATATATACACTGCACAGTACCACTTCTCCTGTCCTGTATACTGTGTGTAATCCTCAGTATCTGTATTATTCTGTATATATACACTGCACAGTACCACTTCTCATGTCCTGTGTACTGGGTGTAATCCTCAGTATCTGTATTATTCTGTATATATACACTGCACAGTACCTCTTCTCCTGTCCTGTATACTGGGTGTGATCCTTAGTATCTGTATTATTCTGTATATATACTCTGCACAGTACCACTTCTCATGTCCTGTGTACTGGGTGTAATCCTTAGTATCTGTATTATTCTGTATATATACACTGCACAGTACCACTTCTCCTGTCCTGTATACTGGGTGTAATCCTCAGTATCTGTATTATTCTGTATATATACTCTGCACAGTACCACTTCTCCTGTCCTGTATACTGGGTGTAATCCTCAGTATCTGTATTATTCTGCAGATATACACTGCACAGCACCACTTCTCCTTTCCTGTATACTGGGTGTAATCCTCAGTATCTGTATTATTCTGTATATATACACTGCACAGTACCACTTCTCCTGTCCTGTATACTGGGTGTAATCCTCAGTATCTGTATTATGCTGTATATATACACTGCACAGTACCACTTCTCCTGTCCTGTATACTGGGTGTGATCCTCAGTATCTATATTATTCTGTATATATACACTGCACAGTACCACTTCTCCTGTCCAGTTGTCAGAGGTGGTATTGGACTTTGATTTTCAGCATTTAACTGTTGTTTAAATTAATTATCCCCAATATGGAGTCATGACTTCTCTTCTGTATAGATGGTGACTTGCCCTTCGCTCTGGATCTGACCACTGGGACCCACCGATCCCAAGAAACGTGGCTGTAAGCGGTGGGGGGTTTTTTCGCCGCCGCAAGTGGCGGATCTGCCGGACCTGGCAGAACAGCACTTGCCGTACACAATGCATGGGGCTTGCCGTATCTGGGCTGCAAGTCGGCTGATCTGGCAGATGCTGTGCCACCTGCTGCATTGGCCGCAAACATCAGTTTACCGCTGATGTGAAAGCAGCCTGCGAAAGTGATGAGGTCATGACAACGTAAAAACAAATTTCACTGATCGAGGCTGATGGGTGTTATAGTATGTGGGCTGGTGGGGCTTGTTTTCCAGGGCTGCTTTTTGGTCCCAGTCCGGCCCTGCCGTCGCGTGAGACGTCACGGTGCAGAAATTCCAAATCAAGCAGCTAATGACGGGTGGGGGGGGAAGAGAGGGCTTGGGGGGGATAATTGAGGAGGGGGGAGGGGGAATGGGGCGAAGAAGAGCAGAGAGAAAGAGGAAAGGAGAAAGAAGAAGAAGAGCCCACTCTCGGCAGGACCACCACTTCTCCATTGAAGCCAATGAAGAGGGTCATCTCGGCAATCTCGCCACCAGGGGATGTAATGCCCACAGCTCCCATGCCTCTCTTACGTATCTCCTGGAGGGTGCGTCCATTGCCAGATAGAATTCATGGGTGAAGATCAGGTTGAGTTTTGCAGTGAGGTCTGCCATAGATGGTGGTGCAACGTCTTTTCAAGCCGCTGTAATGCACAATCTCGCAGCCACAAGAACATAGGTAGTCAGGTGTCTCTGAACAGGGGGCAGGGCCTCCAGTCCAATATGCAAGACAGCCATCTGGGGCACGAGAGGGAGTCTCACATCCAGGATGGAATGCAAGAGTCCATACACCAAGAGCCAAAATTGACCCATCAGATGTGGGCCAGAGACCCCCTCTGGCCACACATCCGCCAGTAGAGGGGGGAAGCCTGTCCGCTGAACCAAGCCAGTCTGGTGGGAGACATATACCAGCGAAGATGAGTCTTCTTGAGCTGCTCGATGTGATTTATGCACTTAGATGCCGACAATACACATCGTATTGCACCCTCCCAGTCATCTTCGTCTGCCACGAAACTAAAGTCACGTTCCCATTTACTTCTGTAAGAAAGACCAGAGGGGGAGTCAAGTGTCAACAATCCATTATAAATCAGGGACAACCCTTTTATTACTGTCGGTTCTGCCAGGACAAAGGAACGTAAAGGGGAAAGTCCAGGGGCCCCCAGCACCATTCTAGGTCTGTTCCGGGACACAAAGTGGGATATCTGACACAGTTGGAAAAAAGTGCTCCGGATGGAGGGATGGTTAGACACCAACTCCTCAAACGTGATGAGGCGGCTGTGAATAGTCAAGTCAGCCAATGTCTTAATTCCCTGTTTGGTCCATGCCGTCAAATTCAGTGAGGGGATGTGCATCTGGAACCCTGCCAGTGGCACCGAAGCTGCAGGAAGACTAGTCCAAGCCTCCGGAGCACGTCTCCAAGCACCTATTAGGGCATTAATTGTGGCCATTCCATACAGTTCGGGTCGGGGCTAGTGATTCAGAAGATAACAGTTGTCGGAGGGAACCCCCAGGGACCTCATGAGACTCTATTTGCAGCCAGCCTAATGGTTCCATCTCAAGCCACCACAGCTTGGAGACCTCAAGAAGAGAGGCCTTGTAATATGACAGGACGTCCGGGACACCCACACCTCCCTGCCTCAGTCCCTGGTACATAGTTTTCCTGTGAACTTTTGGATGCTTCAATGCCCATATAAACTTATTAGTCGCCATATGTATCTGTGTCAACAGGTTCGTTGGGAAGGGGAGAGAGACGCACCTGAAAAGGTACAGTAATTTAGGCAGCCAGACCATCCTATAGGCCTGAACACGCGCTATCCAGGACAGAGGGAGTAGGGACAACGAGTCTGTCGCCTTCCGCAGAGCCTCCAGGAAGTGCTCGGCATTCCGCCTGACTACCTCGCGTGAGTGACAGAGGGTGATCCCCAAGTATGGGATGCCCTCGGGGGACCAGCAAAAGGGGAGAGAGCGTGCAAGGTGGGCAGCCTCCTCACCGGGAATATGGACCGGGAAGATCACCGATTTGGTCGGGTTCAATTTGTAGTAGGAAAGTTCGGAAAACTTATGACGCAGAGCCAGAACTCTCAGGAGCGAAGCAGAGGGGTGGGTGCAGGAAACTATTATATCGTCTGCATAAAGTCCCACAACATGGTTTTTCGCTCCCACCTGGAGACTGCTGATGGAGCGATCCACCCGGAAAGAGGCAGCAAGCGGCTCTACCACCAGGGCAAATATTAGGGGAGACAAGGGACAACCCATTGGAAATCCCAAAGGGACCAGAGAGGTATCCCGAGGAGAAAACCCTCGCTGACGGGCTCGAGTAGAGGCTGAGGATCGTCAACAGGATAGGGCCGGAAAAACTGAACCCTTTCAGCACCTCCTCCAGGTAACCCCAATGCACCCTATCGAACGCCTTCTCGGCGTCCAGAGAGAGGAATGCACTGGGGCACCCTCGCCTCTCCGCTAACTCAATTAAATCAAGCATCCGTCGTGTCCCGTCCCTGGCCTGGCGGCGAGCCACAAAGCCCACCTGGTCTGGGTCCACCAAGAGAGGAACAACATCCGAGAGTCTGGTTGCAAGCAGCTTGGAAAAATGTTTATGTCGGTGTTCAGCAGGGAGATCGGGCGGTAGCTCTCCGGAAGCTCTGGGCTCTTGCCAGGCTTGAGTATCGTTGTGATTGACGCCTCTAGGGCCTCAGATGGTATGGAGCCCATCGACCTCCAACTGCTGAACAGACGCACAAGAAATGGGGCCAAAATCACACTATACGTCTTATAATATTCATAAATAAATCCGTCTGGACCGGGAGCCGAGTTACACTTTAGCGAGGCTATGACCTTGGAGACTTCGGCCAAGGTAAAGGGCCGATTAAGAACGTCTAATTTGTCCTGAGGGAGCCGAGGAAGGTTTAACGACTTCAGGAATGTCCGCACAGAATCTAAAATAGGCTGAGGGGTTCCCGGGTCATCACGTAAATTATACAAAGATGAAGAATATGAGGCAAAAACCTCTACAATCTTCCTCGGGTCTCTCACCAGCGCCCCAGATTTGTCCCACATAGATGTGATCATGGACTGTAAAGATCGCATTTTCAGGCGCCTGGCCAGTAGGGTACCCGCTCTATCTCCCATAGCATAATATTTGGTTTTAAGACGTCGCAGCCCCGTCTCATACTGCTGCAAAAAGAGTCCCCGCAACTGAGTCCGAAGTGTCGAGATCAGTGATATAAGTCCCAAGGAGGGGTTAGTCTTATTATTGCCTCTAATTGATGTATACGGTCCATTAAGTCTAATCTCAGTGCCTCCCTGGCCCTCTTACATTGAGAAGCTGCCTGAAGGAGAAGCCCTTGGAGGACCGCCTTATGGGAGGTCCAGAGCGTCTCATCCTCTAGTGCGCTCTAGTCGGCCAGTCCACTCCCCCATTGCCACCATTTCCTCCCTTAGCTCACTGGTCAGGGTCCTGGTATCCTCCTGGATCGATCTTCGCTGAGTATCCAAAAGTTCCTTGAGAGACCGCAGAGTAATTGGAGCTGTGTCCTCATTCCCTTTCTCCCTGCTGCGAGGAAGCCTCCTCCCCCCTGGACTGTGAGGAGAGCTGGGAGAACGTGCAGCTGCAGCTGAGGCTGTCTCCAGCACAGGGGTCATCTTAGAAGCTGGAGGCACTGGGCGCTCAGAAGAGAAGTAATCTGTAAGCCTCTGTAGCGGTGCCCACTGCCTACCAGAGGTCCCCGTCATCCTCAGTGTGTGGGGAGTCCGGTGGTATGCTTGGGGAAGCTGAGGAAGCCATTAATCCCCGGATTTCAGGTGCTGGTAGAGGAGCCCTTAGCTTATGCGTCCTGCATTGCCTGAGTCAGGACATGCCCCCCAGCCCATATTTTTAAAGGAGGCTTTCAGGGAATCTGCTAGTTCCTTAAGCGTTGTTTCCTCATTATTTAGTCTTTTAAGTCTCAAAAATTGGCCCTATGGAAGTGATTTTTTGTATATGAGGGATGTGCACTTTCAGAGTGCAAAAAGGAATTTGTGTTTGTCGTTTTTTTGTAAAGAGATCTTTTAATTTTACCTTCACAGATTTCTAGTTGAATGTCCAAGAATTCTAAATTGTTTCCCCCAAAAACAGAAGTGAAAAACATATTGAAGTTGTTTTTTCATTTAAGTATTGAACAGAAGGTGCAAACTCATCTTTGGTACCATCCCATATTATGCAAATGTTGTCTCCATATCTAAGATAGTTTTTTATGTGTCTTAGAAAAGGATTAAAGATATTGTAGATCATACTGTCCTCAAAAACTGTGAGAAAAAGATTTGCAAATGTACATGCAACCATTGCGGTACTGCTGCATTGCAGGTACCAATCGTCTAGGAATATAAAGGTGTTATTATCAGAATGAAGCTCAAGGAGTCGCAAATGAAGCTGATTAGGTTAGACTCTTGTGCATTATTTTCAAGTATTTTTTTGACAAAATCTATACACAGATTTTGTGGGATCCGGGTATAGAGGCTTTCTACATCGATCGATGTGAAGCTAAACGAGTCTTGCCATTAAAATTTGATCTACCGTTTTTATGAAATCACTAGAATCTAATATATGATGGTATATTTCTCAACATAGATCGTAGAATTCATTCTATGTATTGTGACAGGGGTTCTATGAGTGAACCAATCCCTGCCACAATAAGACGGCAGGGAGGATTTTCTACGGATTTGTGGATTTTGGGCAGTGAATACCGATGTGGCTCCAGTGGATACTCTTGAAAGAGTTCTTCTGCTTTTTTTATATTATATTATTGTTCACATATTTACATAGGAGGTTATGGGGCGCCCCTGAAGGTCCAGTTGCCACAGAGGTACTGCACCTCACCCAGAGGTGTGGTACCCCACTCTTGGGTAAGGAGGGGGCACTACCTGGTAACTACACACTAACATACAACACCACACCAGTCAAGGCCAGGGGGATCTGGGCGGACCCTACTAAGAGAGGTCCCCATCTCAGGCTAGAGGAGGAACTAGGTAGAGAGTGTGGACTAGAAAAAAGAAAAAAAAACACATAAAAAGACAGCTTCACATCTCCACCAAAGGAATCAAAAAAAGCATAAAAAATGCAGTAAAAATGCAATAATCAGAAGATTAATATTGATAATTAACAGTCCTGGGCATCTGCTGAATATCCATCACTTGTAAATGGGTGTGGCTTGAGTGTGGTTATGGGCATGGCCATGATTTGCCATGGAGCGCTGTGCACGCTGCTTGTTTTGTCCCTCTTTCTGTTCTTCAAAACTTGGGAGGTATGTAATTTCCTTGTATAAGCATTCTTTCTCACAATGTAATCATGTCATATTGTTGAGGAGAGCCATAGGATCAAATACTTAATTAACCTTAATACATGAGGGGTGGAGAGAAACAATCCATAGAGTGTATTATTTTTACATTGCATAAGCTTTGGTTTACATGGCTGCCATTTCCTGTTTCATCACACCATGGCATGCTGCGCAAAATGGTGACTGTATCTATGACTACATCCTATTCAAGAAGTAAGTTCCTCGAAGAAGCTGTAGTCCAGAGAAGACTGACCAATCACTGAATGACACGTCATTGGATGACTTCATGGAGCAACGTATCCTGATGTCCTGAGGGACCAACCTATCCTGATGACCTCATGAATCCACCCATTATCCAACCCACTAACCAACGAATACATCTGAGTAGGGCTGGCCGAGCCCCTTTTGGAGGTTTTATATTTTCATGTCTGTTGAAATAAAGCTCACTTGGAGCCACACTTTGGAATAACCAAGGAGGAGTGTACATCTGACTCTGTGCATCTGGTGTCATACTTTCACGCCGGTACTTGGTTTATATCTATTTGTTCAGGAGCAGGCAACTTGTTAATATTATTAAAATATTAACCATAACAAATTTGGCATCCAACTATGTGGAGCTAGCGAAGGAGAATCCTCAAACATTGAAGACTGGAAATATGAGACAACATTATGCACTGAGTACCCCGAGCCAGGAGACTGATCACCTCCCTAACAAAAACGGCAAGTCTGCTGATTTATTATAATCTATTGGCTTTACCTGTTTTTCGGGTTACCCTGTGCAGATTGCCTGACCGCGTCTGGTCTTTGAGGTATGTGTCAATGACAGAGGGGTTTTCTCTGCTGCTGGCCATTTGATTGCGGAAGAACCATCACATGCATAGTTGCCTGCTGCATGTTATGTGTTGTTTGGAGGGGAGATGACTGGTAGTCAACAGAGAGTAAGTGGGTTTTGAGCAGTGTCTGTAATAGTAAAGGATATTGTCTGTGGTACAGTTCGGTTGTAGCCTGTAATACGAATGTCATTTCTAGGAGAAAGGGCATTGAGTGTTGGACTCTGCCTGGTATTTAGCATTGAGTAAGGGACTCTGCATGGTCTTGAGTGATTGTGACTCGACCTGATATTGGCACGTAACTTAGAGTGAGTTGACTCAGTAAGGGCCTGTTAATTGTATAAATAGTAAATTGGTTTTTGCCAAGTAACCTTGAGTGAGTAGACTCGGTATGTGGTGTGGGAAATTTGATTAATACGAGATGTTTTTGTATACTAAGGAATACAGAAATCAGACAGGGACGGATAGGAAAAGTGTGCTGGAGACCCAGTTGTTTTATAGAATCTTAGGTTTAAAGTCATCTCCCCAGTCGTATTGTTTGCTTTGTGTCTATTATCTTATTCTATATAGAGAAAGATGGATAAATAAATGCAGATGTGTCGTATTGGCATTAAGACACATTTCAGATGGCAAATCAGACATGTGTACATTAGTTGTGACTCGTGAAGGGAAAAGTCATGTTAAATGATGCAAGTAGCTTATGAAGTTGTGTGGAATGGCAGAAGTGCAGTGAAGATTGTGTTAAAGGAGAGACAAGGTGTTCTGGAAGATAATGGATTGTTATATACTGCTAAGGCAGGGGAAAGAGTCTCTTAAAGTTTGTATATAGAAAATTGGGTAGAAGAGAAAGAAAAGGGAAAAGGACAGAGTGTTGAGTAATGTGTGTTACAAAAATGTATCATGTTCATGGTTGGTGATGGTGGCATAAGGCCATGTGCTCTCTGCTGGACTCCACTTTGTAAATGGATCATGTGCTTTCTGTTGAACACCATTTTGTAAATGAGCCATGCGCTCTCTGGTGTTGGCCATTTTGGGGTGATTTAAATTATTATATTTTCATTATAAATATTATAGCTTTTTGGCTTTCATGCCCTTAAAAGATGCTAGCATATGGCAAGTATGAGAGACTTGTCGAGTAAATGAGGAAAATAGAAAAAAAACCAAAAAAAAAACAGATATACCAAACTAGATGTAAGGCAGCAGAGAAATAAGAGTTTAAATAGTGTTAAGACAGAAATGCTAGAGTATAAAGAATGTTTGGACAAGATGGGTTAGGATTGCCTCAAATTGAGAAACTGGGAAAATACTTGATTTTTGTTCATGCAAAGATGGCCACTGTGTGAAGACCACATGGTCAGAGACACAAAGGGACAAAGGGATGTGTAGGAATTAGGCACAAGAAGTGATGTGTAAGGACTAGACGTTGTCTGACCAGTTTTGAGCAAGTTTCCCATAACACTGCTAGTAACAAAAGAAAATGGAGGCCATCCCACCGCCCTCCCACATAGAGACATGCTGTGTGCTGAGAGACTGAATATTGAATGATTAAATAAGTATACTGACAATTAAAAATAAATAAAATAAAAATAATGCACATGTAAGTTCCCTTCTTCAGATAAGTCCAGTGTGCCAGTCAGATATAACTATGTGCTGGAAGCTATAAGACATTGTTACATGGAAAAGGGAAAACATGTGAGTGCATATATTAATAAAGTATTAATTGGGATAAAATGTTTTGCATTTTTGCTAGTGGCTGAGTGCGGCAGTGAATTTTTTCTGGTTGTTTGTTTCAGCATCGCAGCTTGCACCAGTTCTCACTATATCTTGAGTGGTTTGCAGTTTTTTTCTGTTTTATGTCTAATATGTGGAGTTGCTGGCTCCATAGCTACACTTAGCACCCTCATCGCCCCCAGGTGGTCTGAGGTTGAAATGGTGTCCACCCACTTAGTAGTGAGATAGGGAGGACAAGAAGGACAGTTATGTCAGTGTAGGACTCATCAGACCTGGGGTCACCATGGCGTGGTTGATGAGCAAACAGATATTGGCCAATATATGTACTAAGAATCCCAGAAAATAAAAAAATAAGAATATTGAGTTTTTTGGAAAAAACGTAAGTTTTTCAATTCTCTCCTCATATATAAACCGCTTATTAGCATGTGTGCATTTTTGGTAGTAGCTGAGTGCTGCAGTGAATTTTTTCTGGTTATAAATATATATATCGTATCTATTATATAATCACGAATGGGTTTTTTGCCCCCGGCGTGGTCATGTGGATACGCGCGAAGCATTGGCCGCGAAGCGGCCATTGCGAGTCAGAGACTCGCCGTTCTAGAATCCCGATGCATGTGCATCGGGCTCCCAGCTAGTATATATATATATATATATCCACTTTCTATGGGAGACTAAGTATTTACAGATAACTCAGGGAACAGTTTAGAATAACCATAAAAATAAAGGAACGTAGAGGGAGCATACTAAAAAGTGTAAATGATCTACCTCAGAGACAGATGAATAATCTAGGGGTAAAATGCAGAAGTCACCATTATAAATCCATAGAGAAAGTGCAAAATGCAGGAGAGAAATCTCTGTGATCTTCTTTGTCTCCATGCAGGAAGTTTGAATGAATTGTAAAGTGATTTTGTTTGAGTTGGGGGGAGGTGACCTGATGCTGCCCTGGTAGAACAAAGCTAGTTTTCACAGAGACACACCCTCCCCCACCAACTAAAATGGCAGCCATGCACATGCTTCATTGTATCTACTTCGTCCCAGATAGTGTTTTTTTTAGTCTCACTTTAGGGTTTTGATGAAAGTAATTATCAATAGTTTTTAATTTTCACTGCTCCAACCCCAAATATTTTAATAATAGACATCTTTTTCACAAAAATTTAGATTTATTCATGATACTGTAGATACTGGAACAAAAAGTCTGCGGTGTATACATAATTAGCAAATCAATTCATGGTGATTTGCATTTGTATTCCATGACCCTACACGGAGACAGAGTTTTTGTTTTGTTTTTCTTCTGGCAGAGTCCAGGTGACACTCACAAAGCCAGAGGTAATGCTCACACAGATGCAGCTGCCAGAGGCTGTGAAGAGGCCTAGAGTCAAGAGTCTTAGACCCTGACACCAGTGCAAATACGGGCACCAGGGGCCCCTGTCACTCCTTATGTTCTTATTCTCACAGAAACAGGTGATCGAATGGAAAGGAGTGCAACACGCTGAGTCAGCTGAGGAAGGTCTGTAGACACCAGACGGTAAGCGTTCTCTGCCACAACTCTCTTCTCAATGATGGCTCAGGTAATCTAAGAACTAACTCATTTGTCATTAATTGCTACATGTGTTTTAGTGGACAAGGTTTGGGTGGCATCAAGGTTCAGTACCCAGGTGGCCAAGTATACCCAGTCTTGTGTGATGTGTGACTGATACAACAAAGGAGAATCTGTAATGACCCGCAGAAACAAACACACCCCTCATTCAGTGATTGCAGATAGATCACAAAAAGACAGCTGCACACTAGGTGTATGTGGATGTATGCTTGTTGTGTTAATTTCTTTTCAGGATCTGGTGTAGAATCTATGTTATTTCTTAGAAACTCACGATGAAGGTGGTATGTAAAAATGAGGCTCCTGAAGAGGTAAAACTGCATATGTTATAGTGGAGGTCATGAAGGGTATTTTACAATATCTGTGAATCTGCACCTTTCTAGAATCCTTAAAGGGAACCTGACCCCACAAACTGACCCCCCCTCATCTTTAGACCTGTCCCTGCACCCCCTCTTATCCTTTCTAGCCATCCCTTTTGCAGAAAAAAATCGATTTTGTAAAGTAGAGAAGAGGTTATATTTACCTCCGTCCTGTGTGAGTTCTCTGTTTCTGAATTAGTCTCAATAGGTGTGCCTGTCTGCTGCTCCCTTGTAATGAGGAGATAGGCCACATTAAATTTCCAAAATACATTTAACTATCCTTAAACTAAAATAAATTGACGACTACAGAGTGTTGTGGGAAAAATGTGGTACTTTATTAAGGTTCACCAAAATTTCCATATTAAATACTCTCTTTAATAAAAACATTCTCCATAAATATTAATTTCCATAAATAACAAAAATATAATAAATAGACTTCATCTTCTTCCAATAATCTCATAAATCTGGTTCACCCATAACCTATGGGCAACCCTCCCACCAGGGCTGGAGCTTAAAAAGCGAAAGCCCCACCCCCCCACCTAACGCAGTACCCATTCCTCCACAACACTCTGAAACCCTAAATTGAATATGTCTAAGCCTATATCTGATAGATGTATCCTATAATGACGATACAAGCCCTCAACGAACCCTTCTAAATCTTTATGGTGGTAAGAAGAACCGCCGATGGATGGCATGAACCTCGCCATTTCCCTATTTACATTTTTCTTGATTTTATCCAGAAAGGAAGGGCCACTTTCCTTCCAGCACAATCTAGGTACTATTTCAGAAAAGACAAGTGTGGTACCCTGGAGTAATTGTGACAACCTGCACAAATCGTTTTCCATCTGCCACATTAAGGCTAGTGTAGCAACACGTCCCAAATCGTTCCCTACTGCATGTATAATTAAATCTGGGCAGGGAAAAGAACCTAATTGCCCAACTACGGTATCGGAAACCGCTCCCCATTTAAGTCCCCTAACCCCGTGCCAGTATACCTGCACTTCAGATAGGGAAAATGATAGGTTCTCTGAATACCGCCTGTTCTTTGCTCACTGGTGAGCCCAGAACACGAAAGAGTGTCCTATCACCCATACAATTCTGGGCCCTAAGAAAAAAACAAAAATACATCATTAAGAAACATGAGAGCGAACATAAGATTTATAGGCATCCGATTTACAACGCCCAATATTCTTAATGTACTCAGGCTTCAATCCTTGACTAGCAGCCACTGTGGCAGCTCCAATACAAAAAGAATGTGACGTAATCCTGGAACCTGGTACATTAATTGCATTTAAACACTTATCCAAAACTGCTCTAAACTGGAACTTAGTCGCACTCGTCTTATCCTTATGCATAAATAAAGCACCAGGGGAATTACCACGCAAACTCAACCATTGAGCCATATTACGTACAGGACATAAGCTGGTATTAAATGTAGAGTTCAAATATATTGAGGTCCCAATCCCGAGTTGATCGGTCTTGGACCTTCTTAAACAAACTGTCAGCATTGAATTTGACACCACCACATCTTCCAAATCCTCACCCGATTTCTTCGTTTTACTTTCTGCCAGAACTTCTCCAATCCTTAGAGCTACAAAAAACGTTACAACAAAAATGGTCCGAAACATTACTGTCTCGTAATTGGAGAAACATATGTTCGGAAGCACGCCCCATAAATCCGACAACATTGGCAAAGTGATAGGACTCTGCATGTTCTTAACAAAAAATGATTTCCTATACCCTTTTAAAAACTGTTTAACTGTGAAAAATGACAGCAACGATTGCTCGCCATATAATTTCAGAAAAAATGAAGTACCCGCCATTTTTTTAGTAATACCCGAATAAGAAACACCTTCTGCAGCGAGATGTTCCAAAAATGGCACCACCGTAGTAGCTGATGTAACTTGAAATGGAAAACCCAACTGAGTACAAAAAGACACCCAAATCGACCAGCTCGCCGAATAATCCACCCATGTTTTTGGTGCTAACGAATTGATTATATACCGTGGAACAAAATCTAAATTAACTTCAAAAGATGCTGCGGGCAGGGGAATCCTTCCGCAGCCGATTCTGGGCAAAGCTGATGAAATTGACTAAGGAGCTGATGAGAAAGAAAAACGCATTTAATGTTGCTGTCCGAAGAAACTACATTTGCTTTCAACCAAATGTTATGTTGCAACAAAACCAGAGTCAATTTTCTCAACAATCTATTGAGCAGATCATCTTTGGAGGACAAAATGTTAATAGCTAAACAAGATTTCTCCATACGTACAGGGATCAAAATCCGACGGTTCCGAAACCTTTCACCCCAAACCGAAAAAATTGCAAGTAACGTGAAAATCTCTCTGAGAGAATGCTGACTAGAGAATTTCTCCTTGACCTGTGATGGCCAAGAGAAAGACATCCATTCAGGGAAGACATAAACCCCAAAACCTACTTTACTAGTTTCAAAAAGCAATCCCAAAGTATCAGCAGCACAGAATCCATGCTGCCAACACGAAACCCCATTAAAGCTGCGAAAAAATTCCGACCAAATAAGCAGATCCTCCTTTACCTCTTCCGATATAGGAATAACCTGCGCCGAGGAAGAAAAACCTCGCATTGCATCATATAAACGGCGCAAAAACGGACGGCCTGACGGAATAATGCGCAACGAAAAATTCAGGCTACCCGCTAAGGATTGAAACTCCTTCAGGGTTGCAGCCTCCTGAGACAAAAATTGAGAAACTAAACCGCATTAGGAAGCTAATTTACCGTCCAGTAAGTGGCATTCCATGCGAGCAGAATCTATTTGAATGCCTAAGTATTCCAACTCCGTACAAGGGGGGACAGTATTCTCTTCCGCGATCGGAACCCCAAAACGTGACATTAAAGATAAAAATTCCGCTAATAAATTAAAACAATCTTCCGATCCCGAAGTGCCTATAATCAAAAAATCATCCAAATAGTGGGTAGCATAACCCACAGGACAAATCGATTGTACACACCATTGTAAAAACGTAGAAAAAGTTTCAAAATACGAACAGGACCTAGAAAACCCCATGGGCAAACACCTTTCAAAATAAAAATACCCATCTAAGCAAAAACCCAACGAGTTAAATCCAGCCGGGTCAACAGGCAACAACCGGAATGCCGACTGATTATCACTATTTGCCAGCAAACAGTTTTGACCTGCCATTCTCATAAGGTCAATAGCCAGGTCAAATAGCACACTGAAGACAACTCCGAACTAACCTGGTCATTGAGTGAAGACCCGGCTGGAAAAGACAAGTGGTGAATCAACCTATAAGAACTCACCTCCCTCTTCGGGACCACCCTAAGGGGAGATATTCTAAAATTCGCAAATGGTGGAGAAACAAAAGGGCCTACACATCTACCTGCCGACACTTCTTTAAAAACTTTTTCCCTAACAATGACCGGAAACCAGCGAGCTGACGGAAGATTAGGTACAATCTGGCATCCGACCCCCAAGAACGGAGGGACGGAAAAGCTGTACGTAAAACCACACTCAATAACTTCCTCCTTCTCCCTGTTTGGGTACTGCTTTAGCCATGGCAGCAGCAGGGCGTCTAGCCTCACTGGAGTCGCCGCTTTTAAGAAACGACTCCTTTGATGCTGGCGGTACCTGACCCATTTTCTTATAGCATTTCACTGCTGAATGCGCCCCGCCACAAAACGAACATTCGTGCCTGTAGCGGCATTTATGCAACCACTTGCACGAACTCTCATTAAATGCAAAACAGTACCATTTGCGTACATTCTGGGTAGCCGTTTGCTTAACTACTGGTTACCTCTGTGGCACCATCATCATCCAACGTAAAGAAGGGTGTACTGAGAGTTTCTGACTGAATGCCTCATCGTAAGCAATCCATGCAGAACCTCCAAAATGACGATACGCTTCAAAAACTATGTCAACATGTTGGAACAGGGAAGAACAAAAATTAGGATGTTTTTCGCCCAGAACTGCAGCATATATAAAAAAACACTGCAGCCATAGGTAAAAAGACTTAAATAATTTCCTTTTATCTTCATCCTTATCATCTCTCTTGTCTATTTTCAAAATATCCCTAGACGGTATTAGTGTAAAGATATCTATATACTCCCCTGCCCATATTTTTTCTTTTACTGCATGGGTTACATGAAATACCAAAGGAGACACTTCACAAGAAAGTGCCTCCTTAAAACACACTTCAGGGACTAAACCCTGCTTCCTAACATCTCCTCCAACCCTGGTGTCACCCACAGACTGTAATGCAAAGTAACTGCTTTTGCTACTATGTCAGAAAAATTATCAGGGACCCCAGGGGGGATTACTTCACAAAAAGACATAGAATGTGTCTCACCATCCGCTGCTGAAGCGTTCTGTCCATGTAACCAGCCATCTGGGGCGGCTGCCGACTGCTGATTCCCGACCTCCTCCTCCTCTGTGCCTCCTGTCCAGGACCGCACATCTTCGTTTCTTCTGTTGCGCCCAGGCGCACACCCCCAGGCCTGGAGCGCCGCGGCCGCCGCATTGGAGCTCTTTTGCAGTGGCGGCCCAAGCTGAGAGCGCCCCTGCCCGGATGCGGCGCCCTCTGCACCAGCGCTCCTTGCCGCCGATCCTCCGGCTTGGACCCGCCCAGCCGCTTCCGGTCTCGTGACCTCCGTCGGTCTCGCGAGACTTCGCTGCTGCCCGGCCCTGACGTCATCAGAGCGCGCCGGCCGCTTCCTCTGCACGGCTGTACTTCGCCTCGACGGGGAGGGAGAATAAGCCTCCCTGCGACTCTTCTTCCTATGGCTCCTCTGGTGTTCACCGCTGGGCGCCGGATCACCACCGCCGTCTTCTCCATCCACCGCAGCTGCCGAGTCAGGACCGCCAGCCTCCATGAAGGGCTCCTCCAGGCAGCGCCTCATCCAGTTCTCGCGCCGCCGCCAGCCGCTCTCGCCAGGAAGCGCTCCAGCAATGCTTCCATCCTGACAGGAAGGCTTCTTCCAGGTGAGCTTCTTCTGACTGACAGAAGTCCCTCACAGCTGCTCTATTTATAGCACAGCTGGCACCCTGCCAAGCCCATCACCTAACTTTAAATTTAGGCACGCAGAAACCAGTTGAAGCTGGTTTCAGCCGCCTCAGCTGATCTAGGACTTTTTCCCCAGATACGGAATTAACCCCTTCCAAGTTTACAGTGGCCATCTCCTCAAGATAACCCCGATTTATACAATAGGGGTTATTTCATTATGCACGCCCCTCTCAGGTTGCTGCCTTGCATAGAGCCTGGCCGCGTCATGAAAGGGGGCGTGGCTACCGGCATGACGCTATTTAGCCCCACCCTTTCATGACGCGGCCATGCCGTTAACAAGATGTGAGGGGTGTGTATAATTACAAGGGAGCAGCAGACAGGCACGCCTATTGAGACTAATTCAGAAACAGAGAACTCACACAGGACGAGGTAAATATAACCTAGAATGATAAGAGGGGGTGCAGGGACAGGAATAAAGATGTGGGGGGGTCAGTTTGTGAGGTCAGGTTCCCTTTAAAATACATAAAGCAGTGGACAAGCTAAATGGGGGATTAACATTAATAATTCTGAAGGTAAAGGTAAAAGGTAGAGGAGACGGGCAAGACATAGATGAAATGTTTGTTTTTGTTTAATTTTCCTCCTTAGTAAATAAATCGGTATAAGATAATTCTCAACTCAACACCTAGAACAGGATTGTATTTTCTATAAAGTAAGAGTGGATACAAGTTTAAAAAGGGTTTTAACTGACATTACATGACTAAGACATGATGAGCCTCTCACCATAGTGAGGTTATGGAGGACACAAGCACCATTAGAGCTGCAGGTCAATAGATAGGTGCTGTAATATCAGCATCAGTGATATGAGTATCCAGTCAGGAAAGGGTTAAACACTGCATTGCTATCTCCAAGTAAGAGAATTAAAATCAACATTCATCAGAGCTTGTGTTGTGACTTATTTAGCACAGATACTTTAGATATGGCATGAAATTTGACCAGCAATGTATAAGCCTTATATAATTGACTGTAAACAGGTGTGTTCTTCAATTCCAGATCCTAAATCAGTGTCAGGAGCGCATGGTCTCATGTCAGGAGACCGGGTGATCCTGAAAAGATGTGAGAAAGAGCTGTGAACCGAGATTAGATGGCCGATCCAGCTTCTCTGAATTACAGCAACTTCAGTGGAGATTGAGGGAAAACCCATCTGGATGCGGCAGGTGTTGGAGACTCCCCACCAGCAGAATGATGGTCTCCGATAATGATAGTCAATTACACCCTATAGTGATAGACTGTCCCATATATGGCCTTATAACTCCACATTATGTCTGATATATGGGAAATATCCAAACTAAGGCAGAAATGGTTACAGGAACATGATACAAACGAGGACTCAGAGTGAGAGAAACATTCACTGTCCTGAGCAATCAGTTGGTTCGAGGGTAGATAACACTGTGTATAACTGATATAACTCTATTAACTTGTACATGTAGCCGTAAAAGCACTATTTTACATTATTTTATGTCATTTTCAAGGTAATCGGGTTCATGTGTAAAGGGAAATGTTATCAAATAATCAATCCCTGGTGGTAGAATATGGCCCTGAGACAGAAATATCCATCCATGAATGTTGAGTGTTATGATACAATTCTGGGTATCCAGGTAGGGAACTGAGGTGAAGCAGGTAGAAAGGCCGAGGATGCGATCCTATATACCTCCTGACGTACCCAGAATTGTTCATAAAAGGAGAGTATTGCATGAATTTAAAGCCAGAAATCAAGTTAAAGCAGGTTTTGAATCATTTATCTCCTAGTGGCCATAAGTAAGCATATAATCTAGATCAATTACATCTAATATTGTCGGGCCCACTGGGACAGGGGTACTCGGTGACGGACCAGATCGGCTGCTGGGGAAGTCACGGATGGTCCTGACAATAATAAGGGGATATTTACAGGGGATTGTCAGTCGTGACGCCACCCACTATATGTGGCAAGTGATGGGGCCGCACCTGCTGCAGAACCTCCGGGATGATGGAATAGCAGCATAGATGGGATAGTTCCAGTGGGTAGAACTGTGTTCCCCGGAGCAGTAGGAGTTAAAGTCTATGGTGGAGTGTGCAGTACACTTACTATGCAGACGCTGCAGGAATCCTTCCTCTGTGCTGGAGCTGACAGGCTGTAGCTCTGCAGGTGGGGATTTGTTGTAATCCTGTATGGATGGAATGGCGTGCAAGCAGAGACACAGGGGAGGCAGATTCAGGGTTTTCCGTGTTTACTTCCAAAGCTTTCAGCACAGCTCACAGTTCAGTTACAGTTGTTACAAGTTTCAGTTCAAGTACACGGGCTCACTCTCCCCTCCGGGGTTCCCTTAATCTCTGCAGCCAGGTCTCTCTCTCTGTGACCCCTCACACTGTCTCTGTGTCCTTTCCGGGCTGTTTAAGTTCTCTGGGTTCACTTGGTTTGTGTAACGCCGGACAGTATGGCGGTGACTCGGGCCCCTGTGGGTCCTCCTGGTCGTCACTGAGCTGCCTGTCCTTTGGGGTAGGGACCCTAATGTGTAGCTGTGGTCCCCCGTCGTGTTGTTTGGGGATTCCAGGTAAAACTACTGTCCCCTCTAGAGCCGACACTCTGCTCAGCCCAGCCTCCAGCAGTCCTCAAGATGAGGCTCTACCAGGCTCTCTCTCTCTGCGTCTTTCAGTATCATGGGAGGGCTACTCCACCTGCAGTCGGTTGCTTCAGCTGTATTTCTAGGGCCCGGGTATCACCATCCCTCTCTTCCCTGCACACACCTGGGGGTAGTGGCTCCGGATAGGCTTCTCTCTCTCCTCCGGCTCACACTGGCTTGGTACAGATTCTGCGCTCCATACACCCCACTTTGCCAGGACGTGTACTTCCTTCTTCCTGCTCAGCTTAGCTCGACCTTCTGCTGTCTCTTGGCCTGTGCCGTGTTCCTCAGCCTGCTGCTGGTCTGTGTCTGTTCTTGGTCTTTTCTGGTCGGCACCCTCAGGCCTACTGACTCCTTCCTGCTCCCCCTTCACTATTTCTACTGTCAGCCACCTGACTACGTGTGTGCCCAACCCACTCCTCTAAATCCACCACCCCTCGCTTGCCTAGAGTCTCCAATCTCAGGGCTGGATGCTGCCATCTACTGTACGTGGGTTGTGTGGGCTGTGAGGGTGTTGTTGTGCAACTGTCGTCCTACCTGCCTGGCTGCAGTTCCCTTTTGTGGCCTCCTGAACGCAGGGGCGCCACATTATGATTATCAGAGATTCGTCATTTATACTACAGAAGACCATCAAGGTTTAGCAGACCAACTAGGCCCTACATCGATAATTGTGTTCCAAAATAGAATGGACCTGGACATATTATTAGCCAAGTAAGGAGGTGTTTGCAAAATTGTTCGTATGTTCCAGATAATACAGGTCCCACCAGGAAGGATACAGTAGCCATACAGAAACTGAATTCTCTACAAAACAGTATTAAAAAGGAATTCAGGTGTAGAAGATCCCTGGGACCAGTAGAAACATGAATGTTTATTTTCTTAGCTCAAGGTTTTAGTTATTCTGTAGGTATATGGAGGCTGTGCTATGGAGGCTGCTGCTGGGGTATATGGAGGCTGTGTTAAGGAGGCTGCTGCTGGGTTATAGAGGTTGTACTATGAAGGCTGCTGCTGAGGTATATGGAGGCTGAGCTATGGAGGCTGCTGCTGGGGTATATGGAGGCTGTGTTATGGAGGAGGTGCTGGGTTATAGAGGTTGTACTATGAAGGCTGCTACTGAGGTATATGGAGGCTGAGCTATGGAGGCTGCTGCTGGGGTATATGGAGGCTGTTGCTGGGTTATAGAGGTTGTACTATGAAGGCTGCTGCTGAGGTATATGGAGGCTGCACTATGGAGGCTGCTGCTGGGGTATATGGAGGCTGTGTTATGGAGGCTGCTGCTGGGTTATAGAGGTTGTACTATGAAGGCTGCTGCTGAGGTATATGGAGGCTGAGCTATGGAGGCTGCTGCTGGGGTATATGGAGGCTGCTCTATGGAGGCTGTGCTATGGAGGCTGATGCTGGGGTATATGGAGGCTGCGCTATGGAGGCTGCTGCTGGGGTATATGGAGGCTGTGTTATGGAGGCTGCTGCTGGGTTATAGAGGTTGTGCTATGAAGGCTACTGCTGAGGTATATGGAGACTGTGTTATGGAGGCTGCTGCTGGGTTATAGAGGCTGTGCTATGAAGGCTGCTGCTGAGGTATATGGAGGCTGAGCTATGGAGGCTGCTGCTGGGGTATATGGAGGCTGCTCTATGGAGGCTGCTGTTGGGACATAGAGGCTGCTGCTGGGTGATGGAGGCTCTGTTATGGAGGCTGTTGCTGGTTATGGAGGCTGTGCTATGGAGGCTGCTGCTGAGGTATATGGAGGTTGTGCTATAGAGGCTGCTGGGTATATGGAGTCTGTGATATGGAGGCTGCTGCTGGGTTATGGAGGCTGTGCTATGGATCTGCTGTGGAGGTATATGGAGGCTGTGTTATGGAGGCTGCTGCTAAGGTATATGGAGGCTGCTATGGAGGCTGCTGCCGGAGTATATGGAGGCTGTACTATGGAATCTGCTGTTGGGTTATGGAATCTGTGCTATAGAGGCTGCTGCTGGGCTATGGAGGATGAGCTTTGGAGGCTGCTGCTAGGCCATAGAGGCTGCTGGGTTATGGAGGCTGTGCTATGGAGGCTGCTGCTTGGATATGAAGACTGCTGCTGGGCTGTGGAGGCTGAGCTATGGAGGCTGCTGCTGGGCCATAGAGGTTGCTGCTGGGTTATGGAGGTTGTGCTATGGAAGCTGCTGCTGGACTATAGAGGCTGCTGCTGGGCTATGGAGGCTGGACCATGGAGGCTGCTGATGGGCTATATAGAGGCTGTGCTGGGCTATCGTGACTATACTATGGAGGCTGCTGCTGGGCTATGGAGGCTAGACTATGGAGGCTGCTGGGCTATTGAGGCTGCTGCTGGGCTATATGGTGTCTGATTCTGGGCTATAGATGTTGCTGCTGGGCTATGGATGTTGCTACGGGGCTACAGAGGCTGTGCTATGGAGGCAGTGCTATGGAGGCTGCTGCTGGGCTATATGGTGGCTTCAGCTGGGCTATATATATATAATATGGAGGCTGTGCTGTATCTATTTTTTGGAGGATGTGCTGTATATAGAATTTGGAGGCTGTGCTGGGCTATATATATTATTCAGAGGCTGAGCTGGGCTGTATATATAATATGGAGGGTGTTCTGGGCTGTATATGTTATTTGGAGGCTGTAATGTACATATAAAATGGAGGCTTTGCTGTACATATTGGAGACTGTGCTGTGATGTATATATAATATGGAGGCTGTGCTTTGCTGTATATATAATATGGAGACTGCTGCTATGCTGTGTATAGTATTTGGAGGCTGTGCTGTATATATAATATGAAGGCTGTGCTTGGCTATATTTACTATTTGGATGCTGTGCTGTGCATTGGGTTGTATATATTGGAGGCTGCTGCTGGACTGCCACAGCATCCAAATAATATATACAACCCAACACATCCTTCAAATAATATATACAGCAGAGCCTCCAAATAATATATACCGCCCAGCAGCAACCTCTATACTATTGACACAGCTCCGCAGTCTCCATATTATATGTACAGCCCAGAAGCCTCTATTATATATGCGGTCCTGCACAGCCTTATATATAGAGCCCACCCAGGAGCCTCTATATTATATATACGCAGCCCGCAGCTTCTATATTATATTCATAAATCGTGTTATGTGTTAAAGGGACTCACTGAGATTGTTTTGCCCGGGGCCCACAAAAACCTGGAGCCGGCCCTGCTGGTGACCCTCTTCAATAATAACAGTTTGCTCTGCAATACAAAAAAAAATAAAAAATATATTCACAATAAATTCCCTTAAAAATATAAAGCTCTCTTTAACTGATGTTTCAAGGACATTGTGAGCTTCCTAGACTTCACAGCTGCTGCTGTCAAATCTTGCAGTGTTTACAAAATTCAGACCCTGCAGGTGTCAAAACACATACAAACTCCAAGAAGATTAAAAAATTTCCCCAAAATTCTATAGCTTAACATAAGCTGGTAGACCTGATGGCTGGGAACACACCTAACCAAGGGGTTATGTGTTAAAGGGGCCCAGATTGTTTTGCCCAGGGCCCACAAAAACCTGGAACCAGCCCTGCTCCTGAGAGTCCACAAAGTGACCAAGGCTACAATGGATCTGGACCAATGACAGGTGCAATTCAAAGGACCTGGTGGGTGATCCCAATAGTGAGTGATTCCCTGGACAGCAAGACTTGTTGAAGCTAGTTTGTGGAGCCTGCTATACTGTAAAGCATGTAACCCCAGAGAATGGGAATTATGTACTGCCAAAGTCAGTGAGTGAAGGACTGCTAAATCCTCACTGGAAACACATAGACTGAGTATAGCCAGTGTCTGCAGAAGTATCCGCTGTTGAAATCATAAGGACAGTAGTATGTATAATTTCTGTTGATGATGTGAAGTGGACTGTACTATAAGTGGTTTATGTCTGTTATGCATAAACCGAATGGACTATTTATATAGAGACTATTGCTGTGTGCCTTAATGTCACTACCAAGCGGGTGTTCCCTGACACATTTAGTGTGCGCTGCCTCACAAGCTGTACAATAGGACTTTTTACTTTCTGCTACAATTTGTATTTTAAAGTTTTTTCATCATGTTGATTTTGAGTTAGTAAGGATATTTAATTTGTAATAGTCTCTAGTGATGAGCAAGCAGTAAAATGCCCCGGTACTCGATGCTCAAGCCAGCATATCGAAATGCTCGGGTGCTTGACCCAAGCAGTGAGTCCAATGTTGACCTATGGAAAACCCGAGCATTTTTCTGGTAGCACCCCTGGCAGCCTGGATAAACCCTAAAAAATTCACAAATGTATACAGTGTTGGCCAAAAGTATTGACACCCCTGTAATTCTGTCAGATAATACTCAGTTTCTTCCTGAAAATGATTGCAATCACAAATTCTTTGATATTATTATGTTCATTTAATTTGTCTTCAATGAAAAAACACAAAAGAGAATGAAGCAAAAAGCAAACCATTGATCATTTCACACAAAACTCCAAAAATGGGCCAGACAAAAGTATTGGCACCCTCAGCCTAATACTTGGTTGCACAACCTTAAGCCAAAATAACTGCGATCAACCGCTTCCGGTAACCATCAATGAGTTTCTTACAATGCTCTGCTGGAATTGTAGACCATTCTTCTTTGGCAAACTGCTCCAGGTCCCTGATATTTGAAGGGTGCCTTCTCCAAACTGCCATTTTTAGATCTCTTCACAGGTGTTCTATGGGATTCGGGTCTGGACTCATTGCTGGCCACCTCAGAAGTCTCCAGTGCTTTCTCTCAAACCATTTTCTAGTGCTTTTTGAAGTGTGTTTTGGGTCATTGTCCTGCTGGAAGACCCATGACCTCTGAGGGAGACCCAGCTTTCTCACACTGGGCCCTACATTATGCTGCAAAATTTGTTGGTAGTCTTCAGACTTCATAATGCCATGCACACGGTCAAGCAGTCCAGTGCCAGAGGCAGCAAAGCAACCCCAAAACATCAGGGAACCTCCGCCATGTTTGATTGTAGGGACTGTGTTCTTTTCTTTGAATGCCTCTTTTTTTCTCCTGTAAACTCTATGTTGAAGCCTTTGCCCAAAAAGAGAGAACATTCTTCCAAAACGTTTTAGGCTTTCTCAGGTAAGTTTTGGCAAACTCCAGCCTGGCTTTTTTATGTCTCGGGGTAAGAAGTGGGGTCTTCCTGGGTCTCCTACCATACAGTCCCTTTTCATTCAGATGCTGACGGATAGTACGGGTTGATACTGTTGTACCATCGGACTGCAGGGCAGCTTGAACTTGTTTGGATGTTAGTCGAGGTTCTTTATCCACCATCCGCACAATCTTGCGTTGAAATCTCTTGTCAGTTTTTCTTTTCCGTCCACATCTAGGGAGGTTAGCCACAGTGCTATGGGCTTTAAACTTCTTGATGCCACTGCGCACGGTAGACACAAGAACATCCAGGTCTTTGGAGATGGACTTGTAGCCTTGAGATTGCTCATGCTTCCTCACAATTTGGCTTCTCATCCTCAGACAGTTCTTTGGTCTTCTTTCTTTTCTCCATGCTCAATGTGGTACACACAAGGACACAGGACAGAGATTAAGTCAACTTTAATCCATGTTAACTGGCTGCAAGTGTGATTTAGTTATTGCCAACACCTGTTAGGTGCCACAGGTAAATTACAGGTGCTGTTAATTACACAAATTAGAGAAGCATCACATGATTTTTCTAAGGGTGCCAATACTTTTGTCCACCCCCTTTTTTATGTTTGGTGTGGAATTATATCCAATTTGACTTTAGGACAATTCTTTTTGTGTTTTTTTCATTGAAGACAAATTAAATGAAGATAATAATACCAAAGAATATGTGATTGCAATCATTTTCAGGAAGAAACTGAGTATTATCTGACAGAATGGCAGGGGTGTCAATACTTTTGGCCAACACTGTAAGAACAGTGCTCAAATGACATGGGAACAGCATGGGGAAGACCCCTGTAAGCATTTCAGACCCCAAGGTCACTGCAGTGAATAATGTTGTCTGAGTATTACGCCACTTTTACAGACTCACAATAAAACATCCAAAAACTAAACCAAAATGTATTTTTCTGGTGAAAAATCTAGGGCTCATACTCACTTGTGAGACAGTGTTTGTGTATGATATATTTTTTTATTACATTAAATATTTAAAAAAATAAATTGGGAGGCATTCCGATGCCCTATTTAAGTGACGTGGAGGAGGGCCTCATTAAATGTTCTCATTATTAGGAAGTGGGTCTTCCATAGTGTTGCCCTATGTAGGTTGTCAAAAATTGTGAGGCACTCCGATGCTTCTTTTAAGAGCATGGAGGAGGACCTCTTTAAATAATGTTCCCATTATTAGGAAATGGGTCTTCCATAGTGTTGCCTTATGCAGGCTGACAAAAATTGTGAGGCACACCGATGCCTCTTTTAATAGACATGGAGGAGGGCCTCATAAAAACAACATTCCTATTACAAATTAGTTGGTCTCCTATATTTGTAATGCCCATGCAATAAGTATGGACTGCAACATTTTCCCTGGGGGGTATACATGAATATACTGTCTAACTTTTTTTGCGTTACAGGCATCATAAACACCATTTACAAATATTATGTGGGTGTTGCATCATGGACCACGGTCATCCTGGTGATATGGTGGTGGAGTATGAGTAGAAGGAGGAGGACTAGAGCTAATAACCAAAATCAGGAAGAGCATAGCCATATACGGGGGTGAAGAGGAGCATGGGAATATACCTCTACAAAAAAAACACTAGCTTTGAGTTTATATTATGCTGCTATGATTTGGTGGTGTTCAAAAGTCTGACCCAATCCAGCCCTTGTTCACTTTAATAAGAGTTAGCCTGTCAGCATTTTTTAATTGACGCTTATTACGGTAGAAATAATTCACCCTGCGGCACTAAAAACCAGCCCTGAAAAAATACTAGCGGCAGGGCAGGCCAGGACTTCCAAGGCGTAGAGAGCCAGTTCATGCCACGTGTCCAGCTTGCATACCCAATAATTATAAGGGTACCATCACACCTGGAGATATCGTCGGCGATTTCTATGGTGACGCACATGCGCGCGCACGTTTTTAGGAGTCGACTAACATCGCCATCACCTATTTACACGTGGCGATAACTCAGCCGACGCTTAGGCGATGAGCCGGCCCGGAAGTTGCCTGTGTGTCGCCCAAGCCCCACGGGGGTTATGTCGGTGGTGGACGCTTACGCGTCAAACAGAGCAACCACATTAGCGATGTGAACGTAATTTTGACCTGCGTCTCGGAGGTAGGCATTACACATTATGTTGTGTGACGCCTCGAAGAAGTGTGCTTGGTTGCAAACAAACACCAATTACTGTGTCCTTGTTCGCAGCCACATCGATAAATGTAAGCATGCGTGTGCGTATTAGCTCGGTGCTCAGTCAACTCTCGTGTGATGTGTAGTGGATTATTGCTATAGGCATTGGCGTGGGCAACAAGCCAAAACAAGGCACTCGCGTGTTGAGTAATTGTATAGTGAAGCCGTATGGCACTTTTATGTAATGTGTGTTGTGCTACTACGTTGGATAATAAATTAACTCTTGCTTTGTTGGTCAGGGCAATATTGGAGCCTTGACCAAGTATGTGTGTGCACAGATATTTGTGTGTTTGCAGTTAGGTGGGACATATGTATTGTTCAGCTAACATTTCCTTGTCCATGTGTGTGTATAAAGAAATACATGTATATGGAGGAAATCACACACAGGCACCATACAGTGTCACCACAAAGGCCTGTCCCTGGGTCCTGCACACATGTCCCTAATACTTATGTACCCCTATCTGCCCAATCCTGTCACGCAGTCGGGGGATGCGTCCAGGCGTCTTGTATTTCAGATCTGCTATTTTTTTGCAGATCTGCTTTGGGCTGCGCAAAACACCCAACCTTCTCTCCAGCCGCCTCTGCACCTTCAGCAGGACAGCCTGCTTGTGGAGACGTGGATGGGTGTGGTGCTGGTGACACCAGTAATCCCTGGTGTCACATAGATAAATGAGAATAAGGAGCTCAGGCTCCCCCCACACATCAGCTTGCCTGGGTGCCGCCATTTTAGTATTCTGCAGGGGAAGGGAAAGCACCAGGAAGGCGGCGTCAAAATATTGGCAACGTTATAGCGTATGAACGCACGGGAGAGATGTCACATGTTGACGGGGGCCCAGAGGCGCAAAAGCCACAGGATACACTGTATGCTTTGGCGTCATTTACTAAACATGAAGGCTGCCACGACAGCGCTCTGATGCAGACATTAGTTGATATGTAATGACAATTGTGTTGGTGTTAACACCCCTTTTTGGCCGTCGCACATCTCTGCACTTTGAACGCACACAGCTGCAAACACACAGGCCACATCAATGCGCTACTTTATAGTATGTACGCTCCTGTGTAATACACCTTTGGACGCACACATCATCAAATATGGCACCGAGGAGCAAGACTACGAATCGGAACGCTCGAGCTGCCACCAATCCACGCAGACCGCCAGAGGTAGTAACTACGCCCAGAAACGCCTACCGGAAATGTTTAGGCGATGTGTGCTGTCGCTCTTGACATCGCTATTGACACGTTACACACAGCGATCAGTACACATCGCCCCAGAATGGTCGCCTGGTTTCAGAGCTGTGCTGTGAAACCGGGCAACCACTCAGATGTGTCGCCCTCGCCCAGTCACATTAGGCTACGCATTGGTGATGTCGGCGGCGATAGGCCACGCCTTAGTGTTGCCATAGAAATCGCTGACGATATCTCACCGGGCAGGTTTCAGCAGTGTTTCTTTATTATTTATTCCATGAAAACATGAGGTTTTCCAGGGGTAGTGGAGGGAGGATGGGGGTCGCAACAATGGGCCGTTTTGCACGGTCTCGTGCTTCGACGGGTCATCGAAACACGAGACCGTGCGAAACGGCCCGTGGTTGCGACCCCCATCCTCCCTCCACTACCCCTGGAAAACCTCATGTTTTCATGGAATAAATAATAAAGAAACACTGCTGAAACCTGCCCGGTGAGTTGCTGCCATTCTCTGGATGAATGTTCTGTGTAACGTATCTCTAACCTGGAAGTGCACCCTGGGACAGGAAATCCAGCAGAGCTGTGAGGAGAAACACAGCTTGCCCCTGAGAGAAGGGAGAGGAGAGCTCTGTGTCGAATTACTGGTGCCCGGCTGCCATGAAGTAAGTGTCAAGTACTCCTTCAGCAATTTCCCAAACTTTGCAGTCCATGTGAGAGTTCCCAGTGCCTCAGGGAATGTGCCATGGGGGGGGTTGAGAAAACTCTGCCAGAACTTTAAGAGTGTTACCCTACCTCTGCTGGATTGGAGTTGTGTCTCTCTCGCCTGTACTCCTTGGTTGTCCACAGAACTGAGACCTGTGCCTTCAGCATTATCAGAAGGGAAATTTTTTACTAATTCCACAACAAGGGCCTTCTGGTACTGCCCCATTTTTGTAGACCTCTCCGCCTTGGTAATAAGAGATATAAAGTTCACGGAGGACTTTGGTACGGTCGGCAAGGTACTCTTTCACCATCTTCCCAAACTTTGCACACCTTGTGAGAGTACTCTGCGCCTCAGGGTCTGTGCCATGGGAGGGGCTGAGAAAACTCTCCCAGAACTTTGACAGTGTTCCTCTGCCTCTGCTGGATTGGAGTTGTGTCTCTCTTGCCTGTACTCCTTGGTTGTCAACCGAACTGTGATCTCTGCTACCAGCATTTTCAGATGGGAATTTTTTTAATAATTCTGCAACAAGTGCTTTCTGGTACTACTTCATTTTTGTAGACCTCCCTGCCTCAGCAATAAGAGATATAAAGTTCTCCTTGTAGCGTGGGTCTAAAAGTGTCACCAACCAGTAACGAGCGTCACCCAAGATTTTGATAACGCGAGGTTCACGGGACAGGCAGAGTAACAAAGTTAGCCATGCGCGCCAGACTGGTAACAGGCAAGACTTCCGTGTCCTCAACAAGAGGATGACTGACCATGCTTTCCTCCTCCTCCTCCTCTGGCCATCCATGCTGAACAGACGGTATGACAGTTGTGCAGGTAGTACCATCTATAGCGCATGAAACTATCTCCTGCTCTTCTTCCTCCTCCTCTTCATTGTCCCCCAATCCACATTGGGATGAGATGAGGCTGGGTTGTGTGTAATCACCCTGTATAGTTGCTTGCTCCATCTCATCGTGCTCCACCTGCAATGCATCATCTTTGATTTTGAGCAGAAAGCGTTTCAGAAGACAGAGAAGTGGGATGGTGATGCTAATGATGGTGTCATCTCTGCTCACATCTTGGTGGAGTCCTCAAACTTTTGGAGGACTGTACATATGTCGGACATCCATGTCCATTCCTGAGGTCTTATGTATAAGGTCTGAATCGAATACCGACGGCCTTGTTGATGCTGGTGTCGATCCAACTGGGACGGGGATACTCGGTACCGGATCGGGTCTGCTGCTGGGGAAGTCACGGGTGGTCCTGGTCCGGACCGTGTCCCTGGCTTGACAGTGATAAAGGGGATATTTACAGGGGATATGTCAGTCATGACGCCACCCACAGTGTGTGGCCAGTGTTGGGGCCACTGCTGCCTCAGAACCTCCGGGGATGATGTAATGGCAGCAAGGATGGAATAGTTCTCCGTGAGCAGAACTGTGTTCCCCGGGGCAGTGTTGATTAAAGTCTATTGTGTAGTTTGCAGGCCTGGTGCTGAGTGTAGTACACTTACTGTCCAGATGCTGCAGGAATCCTCCTTCAGCGAAGGAGCCTGCAAGCTGTGGCTCTCCAGGTGGGAATCTGCTGTTGACCTGTATGAAGGGAGTCGTGTTCAGGCAGAGAGATACAAGGGAGTCAGATTCAGGGTTCACCGTGTTTACTCTCAAAGTTCTTCAGTACAGTTCACAGTCAGTTACAGTTCTTAACTCAGTTCTCAGTTACACGGGCACACTTTCCCTCCGGGTTCCCTTTATTCCCTGCAGCCAGGTCGTTCCTACTGTGACCCCTCACTCTGTCTCTGCGTCCTTCCCAGGCTGTTGACTCTCTCTCTCTGTTCACTTTGATGTGCGTGACTCCGAACAGTATGGCGGTGGCTCGGACTCCTGTGAGCCCTGCGGGTTGCCACTGAGCTGCCTGTCCTTTGGGGTAGGGACCCTAACGTGTAATTGTGGTCCCCCGTCAGTTGTCTTGGGATGCCGGGTGAAGCTACGGTCCCCTCTAGAGCCGACACTCTACTTCAGCCTAGCTTCCAGCAGTCCCCCCGTGTGAGGCTCTACCAGGCTCTCTCTACTGTGTCTTCAGATATCATAGGAGGGCTACTCCGCCTGCAGTCTGGTCGTCTCGGCTGTAGTCCTAGGGCCCGGTATCACCGTCCCTCTCTTCCCTCACACTCCCGAGGTGTTGGCTTTGGACGTGCTTTCTCTCTGCGGCTCGCACTGGCTCTGTTCAGATTCTGCGCTCCTTACACCCCGCTCGTCCAGGACGTGTGATTCAGTCTTTACTGCTCAGCCTACACCGGCCTACTGACTCCTTTCTCCTCCCCCTTCACTATTTCTACCTTCTGTCACCTGTCTACGTGTTTGCCCACCCACTGGCTCTAAACCCACCACCCCTCGCCTGCCTAGAGTTCCCAGGCTCCGGGTTGGGTGCTGCCCTCTACTGTATGTGGGTGTGTGGGCTGTGAGGGTGTTGGTGTTCAACTGTCGTCCTACCTGCCTGGCTGCAGTTCCCTTAGTGGCCTCCTGGATGCAGGGGTGCCCCATTCTCCCGGAGTTAAACCAGCGCGTCCTCGCGCTGCCCGTCATGGATCCCCCTGAAACATTTTATTTTTCATAACAACATTAAACATTACGGATAGGGATGGGCGAATCTACTCGCTAGGACTCGTTACTCGGCGAGTAGTAAGGGACTCGCAGGACTCGGTACTCTGCGAGTTTCCCAGCGTTTACTCGCACGAGTCCAATGCAAATCATTGGCAAACGCTGACAAAACTAGGATTGCCATTGTTTGCATTAGACTCGGCTACTGTGCCAGTGATAGCAGGGAAACTCGCAAAGTAACTGCTGTTTCTTTGCGAGCCGAGTTCAGCTCTCTTCTCTGTGCAGCTCCAGGGTCCTAGAGCCTGCCTGCTCACAGAGATGATGTAGCAGTGCTGAGATTGTTCTCAGTCTGCTCATTCCCTGTGCATAGACATCTATATCTATGCACAGGGGATGTAGCAGAGAGGACATCGCGTTTTGGACTACGTCGGACGGAAGAGGATTTTTTTAATTAAAGATGGATTCCCTAATGGCTTTTTTTTAATTTCAAATAAAAAATTTTCTCTGTGTTTTTTTAACCCTTTATTGGAGATTCTTAGTGGCTGGGTCAAACGTGGCCTGACATTAAGAATCTCGGGCTTAATACCAGCTTGTATAACAAAGCTGGTATTAACCCCTTTATTACCCAGCGTGCCACCGCCACCAGGGCCGCTGGAAGAGCGGGGTTCAGCGCCAAAGGATGGCGCTTCAATGAACGCGCCATCTTCTGGGGCGGCTGCGGGCTGCAATTTGCAGCGGGGGGTGCCCAGAAAGCTTGAGCATCCCTGCGCTGCGGATTCCAGCCCCCAGCTGCTTAGCTGTACCTGGCTAGACATAGAAATTGCGTGGAGTCTCAGAGTCAGAGTCTCAGAGTCAGAGTCTCAGAGTCTCAGAGTCAGAGTCAGAATCTCAGAGAGTCAGAGTCAGAATCTCAGAGAGTCAGAGTCAGAATCTCAGAGAGTCAGAGTCAGAGTCAGAATCTCAGAGAGTCAGAGTCAGAATCTCAGAGAGTCAGAGTCAGAATCTCAGAGTCTCAGAATCTCAGAGTCTCAGAGAGTCAGAGTCAGAATCTCAGAGTCTCAGAGAGTCAGAGTCAGAATCTCAGAGTCTCAGAGAGTCAGAGTCAGAATCTCAGAGAGTCAGAGTCAGAATCTCAGAGTCAGAATCTCAGAGTCTCAGAGTCAGAATCTCAGAATTTCATGAAATAATTTAAAAAAAATGCGTGGGGCTCCGCGCAGTTTCTATGTCTAGCCAGGTACAGCTAAGCAGCTGGGGGCTGGAATCCGCAGCGCATGGATGCCCAAGCTTTCTGGGCACCCCCCGCTGCAAATTGCAGCCCGCAGCCGCCCCAGAAGATGGCGCGTTCATTGAAGCGCCATCCTCTGGCGCTGAACCCCGCTCTTCCAGCGGCCCTGGTGGCGGTGGCACGCTGGGTAATAAAGAGGTTAGGGCCAGCTTTGTATTATCAGCTGGCCCTAAGCCCAAAATTTATGGCGGCCACGCCAATATTAGACATGACCGCCATGAATTTCTATTAAATTGTTTTAAAAAAAACACAACACAGAGAAAATTTTTTATTAGAAATTAAAAAAAAAGCCATTAGAGACTCCATCTTTAATTAAAAAAATCCTCTTCCGTCCGACGCAGTCCAAAACGCGATGTCCTCTCTGCTCATTCCTGTGCATAGATATAGATGTCTATGCACAGGGAATGAGCAGACTGAGAACAATCTCAGCTCTGCTACATCATCTCTGTGCACAGACATTCATGTCTGTACACAGGGAATGAGCAGACTGAGAACAATCTCAGCTCTGCTACATCAGGCAGCAGGCGAGCTCTAGGACCCTGGAGCTGTGGCAGCCAGCACACTGAGCAGACAGGACTCTTATCTGTGCGACTTTCCCAGTGATTACAGTTGCAAAGTAAACGAGTCCAATGCAAATAAATTACAAAACTAGGATTGCTTCAGGCTGAAGCTTCCAAGACACATCTGCGATTTGTAAATCTCACACTACTCGCTATTACTCGCTTCCCCATTCATTAACATTGGACTCGCTAGACTCGCAACGAGTAGCGAGTCCTGTGCTCGGACTCGCTAGAGTCAAGCGATTCCGAGTAATTTAGGATTCGCCCATCACTAATTACGGATTCTTGGTTTCTTCCCGTCCGGGAGGTACGATTCTTCAAACGTTACTTAAGTTAACTATATACAGTTGCATGGGTACATTTACATCTCTACCCTTCTGGACCTCTGCCGGGTCTAATGCTACAATGCATTTAATTTACTTTACTTTAGCTAAATCATATAAAAGCATTACTTTCTTATCAAAAGTATAAAAATTCTTCTTCTTTCAAAAGTGCAAAAAGTTCAAATTCTCAAAAAGACGTTCAAAATTCAAAAAGTCAAAAAGCGGTTCAAAGTTCAATGCTCAAAGTCTCATGCACCGTCTCTAATGTGCAAAACTGGTCTTAAACCCAAAGGGGAGCACACAAAGGTGCTCAACTATTTACAAGGGAAAGTTCGTACCAGCTCACTGTTCGTGGTAGCAAATGTCAATTAACATATAAGACAAACAAGGGAAAGGCTAACATTCATTCAGGATTGGGATGGGGACAGCAAGGATTACGCCTCATTCACACTTACAAGTCTTCTTTTCTTCCATCTGGATGCAGAACCTGTGTTTTTACTCCTTCTTGGCTTGCTTCTAAGGCAACATCTGCTACGCTCTCCTTCTGAGATACACTTCCAGGTTTTGTAATGCAGTAATCAGTAAGTAGCTTTCTGGGGTTTGAGTGACAGCATCCGTAATGATCTTAGGTGTAACAGTCTCAACAATCGTCACAGGATCCGTGTTTACTGCCATATCCTTGTACTTTAGCATTTCCGGATCAGTAATGGATTCTGAGTATTCTAATGCTGGGATCTCATCTTCTTCTATTGCATTTAAACACAGTCTCTGAACCTTCACACCGAATGGGCCGCTTTCTCCTTCAACTATGTGGTATGACACCCATTCACCAAACTCCACTTGTCTACCTGGGTGATCTGATGGTAACTGTTTTTCCCCCTCTCTTTTGTCAATAAAGATATCTCTCTGAGTACCTGGTTCACGGGCAAAAGCAAAGCCCCTTTCCTCAATAACTTTAACGATCTTCCCTTCATGTCTTGGGAATTTTTGCACTTCTTTATCTCTTCTGGCTACATTTATGGCCTCCTTGGCGCGGGCAATCATTATTTGTTTCTGCACCTTCCGCTCTGTTTCTTCTTTCTCCCACTTTCTTACACACCGCCTGATATACGCCTCACGTGTAATTAACTCTGCAGGACCCACTTTGCCACTTGGATCTCCCAGGAAACCCATCAAGTCATCATTGGTCTCATCCCGCTCCCACCTGCAGCGGAGCTGCTCCCCTCTCACCTCAGTCGTAGTCGGTGGTGGTATCAGGGGCTCCGGTAGGGACAACCAGTGTGCTTCAAGGGCTCCGAGCGGGTCGGCTTCCTTCCTTGCAGGGCGCGGTGCAGCTCGGGGTATAGTCAGATCCACCAAGGTTGCGGTGCGGCATTCTTCCTCGCTTTCTGCGCGATCACGTGTAACTCCAATCCAGCCGGGTTGTATGGACAAAGTCTGATAACTCTGCTGGTGATCGATATTAATTTGAATCCGGGTCCGATGCTCCTCCTGGGCCCGTGTCATTCGCTGGGGTAGAAGTCGCAGCACACCTCGCCGGGTGTCTTGGATCTGTGGATGCTCTCTGCCGCCTTCTGCCATCTTACTACGGTCACGCAAGGTCTCTCCCTGGCCGGGTTCCTCCACCGGTTCGCCACGTGGGCCCTCCGGGATCACTTGGGATCTTCCAATTATGGCACTCTCCTCGGTGTCCTCTGCTTCCGTCCTTGTGTCTCGTAATGGTGACTGCTTCGTTTCCGGTTGCTCATCCAGCCTCTTCCAGATGACGATTTCCTGTTCATCTCCCGCCAGTTTCTCATTGGTAGGAGGGTCTAGGGGCGGAGGCTCTTTGAGAGTGATGGCTGGCTCTCCCGGAGTTAAGGGGAGCCAGGGTGGGTCCTTCTCTTTGCGCCTTGGACTGGGCCGGCCCACGATGGGAGGTTTGGGAACGCCTCCTCTGCACATGGCATTAGTCTTCTATAGCCGCCATTAAGGTCAGATTTTGGCGAGAAAGTCCAGAACACTTTTCTTTAGGCGCACGGGGTCCAATTCTTTTGGACCAGGTAGATCCTGTTCGTGACGCCAGGTTATGTCGAGCCCACTGGGACCAGGGTACTCGGTACCGGACCGGGTCTGCTGCTGGGGAAGTCACGGGTGGTCCTGGTTCGGACCGTGTCCCTGGCTTGACAGTGATAAAGGGGATATTTACAGGGGATATGTCAGTCGTGACGCCACCCACAGTGTGTGGCCAGTGTTGGGGCCACCGCTGCCTCAGAACCTCCGGTGATGATGTAATGGCAGCAAGGATGGAATAGTTCTCCGTGGGCAGAACTGTGTTCCCCGGGGCAGTGTTGATTAAAGTCTATTGTGTAGTGTGCAGGCCTGGTGCTGAGTGTAGTACACTTACTGTCCAGATGCTGCAGGAATCCTCCTTCAGCGATGGAGCCTGCAAGCTGTGGCTCTCCAGGTGGGAATCTGCTGACCTGTATGGAAGGAGTCGTGTTCAGGCAGAGAGATAGAAGGGAGTCAGATTCAGGGTTCACCGTGTTTACTCTCAAAGTTCTTCAGTACAGTTCACAGTCAGTTACAGTTCTTAACTCAGTTCTCAGTTACACGGGCACACTTTCCCCTCCGGGTTCCCTTTATTCCCTGCAGCCAGGTCATTCCTACTGTGACCACTCACTCTGTCTCTGCGTCCTTCCCAGGCCGTTGACTCTCTCTCTCTGTTCACTTTGGTGTGCGTGACTCCGAACAGTATGGCGGTGGCTCGGACTCCTGTGAGCCCTCCGGGTTGCCACTGAGCTGCCTGTCCTTTGGGGTAGGGACTCAACGTGTAATTGTGGTCCCCCGTCGGTTGTCTTGAGATGCCGGGTGAAGCTATGGTCCCCTCTAGAGCCGACACTCTACTTCAGCCTAGCCTCCAGCAGTCCTCCCGTGTGAGGCTCTATCAGGCTCTCTCTACTGTGTCTTCAGATATCATAGGAGGGCTACTTCACCTGCAGTCTGGTCATCTCGGCTGTAGTTCTAGGGCCCGGTATCACCATCCCTCTCTTCCCTAACACTCCCGGGGTGTTGGCTTCGGACCCCACCCATCCAGGACGTGTGATTCAGTCTTTACTGCTCAACCTACACCGGCCTACTGACTCCTTTCTCCTCCCCCTTCACTATTTCTACCTTCTGTCACCTGACTACGTGTTTGCGCACCTACTGTCTCTAAACCCACCACCCCTCGCCTGCCTAGAGTTCCCAGGCTCCGGGTTGGGTGCTGCCCTCTACTGTACGTGGGTGTGTGGGCTGTGAGGGTGTTGGTGTTCAACTGTCATCCTACCTGCCTGGCTGAAGTTCCCTTTGTAGCCTCCTGGACGCAGGGACGCCACACTGGTAGTCAACAACTGCCCTCTTCTGCTCACAAATCTTGACCAACATCAGCAGTGTCAAATTCCAATGCATGGAGACATCACACACCAGTCTGTGAGCCGGAAGCTGCAAATGTTGATGAAACTCGGCAAGGGCGAGCAAAGCGGTAGGTGACTTTCTAAAATGGGCACACGTGGCGTACTTTGACAAGCAGATGCGACAGATCTGGGTATGATTTAAGAAACCACTGAACCACGAGGTTGAGCACATGGGCCAGGCATGGGACATGTCTGAGCTCGCCTTGACTCAGAGCCACCACCAGGTTCCGGCCATAGTCACACATGACCATGCCTGGCTGTAGGTTCAGTGGTGTGAGACACAGATCTGCCTGCTCTTTCAGAGTTCTCCACAACTCTTCAGCATTGTGCGGTTTGTCACCTACGCATATTAGCATCAGCACATCCTATTGGCCCTTGGCCAAGGCAGTGCTGCAGTGCCTGATGTGGATGGTGAAGAGGAGGAGGAGTTGGCTGAGGAGGATGACGTGCAGGAGCTGTAGACTGTGGGGGCAACCCTGATTGATTTAGTGCCAACAATTCTTGGTGTCAGGAGGACGTGTTCCATCTCAAGGTCTGACTGGGTCCCGGCTTCCACTATATTAACCCAGTGTGCCGTCAACGAAGTGAACCATCCCTGCCCACAAGCACTTGTCCACATGTCCGTGGTCATGTGGATTTTGCCAGAAACTGCATTGTTAAAGGCACAGCTAATATTTTGGGACACATGCTTGGGTAATGCGGGGACGGCACACCGGGAGAAATAGTGGCGGCTGGGGACAGAGTAATGAGGGACGGCCACCGCCATCATGTTGTGGAATGATTTTGTCTCCACTATCCTAAAAGGCAACATTTCGAGAGCAAGCATTCACGAAATGTGTGAATTGAGTAGTGTGGCCTCTGGCACATTGGCTACATATTTGTGCTTGTGTTTCAAGGACTGGGGTATGGACAACTGAATGCTGCACTGGAACAAGGACGTGGACATGGTTGCTGATGGTGGTATGTCTGATTGTGCAATGACAGGTGCTGGAAAGGAGGCATCTTCATGTACACTATTGACAGGGAATTGCCTTGTGCGCACAACAGTGGAAGAAGCAGTGGTGTCACACACAGACACTGCCCCTGGACTCTGGGGTTCGATCCACAAAGTCAGGTGCTTTGCTGCCATGTGCCTGATCATGCTGGTGGTGGTCAGGCTGGTAGTTTTGCTACCCCTGTTGATGCTGGCATGGCAGGTGGTGCAAATGACCTTTTTGGAATTATTAGCAGACTCCTTAAAAAACAGCCAGAGTTGTACTCCATCTTGTTGGTGTTACGGGGAACAGTTGCCCACCTCCTGTCTGCGGCCACCACACTGCTTCTTCCTGCCTGTTGGGGTGCTACGCATCCCTCCGCCTGTGTGCAGCTGTCCTCGCTCTGCATGTCCTCCTGCCAGGTTGGGTCAGTTACTAGATCATCCACCACGTCGTCTTCCACTTCCACACCCTGGTCCTCCTCCCAACTTTCTGGCAATTGTGTCTCATCATTGTCCACCTCGTGTGACACTTTCCCACCGTAGCCTTCATGTGACTGTGACTGCTCAAGTATTTGGGCATCACTACATACGATCTCCCCAGGCCCACTTCAAGTGGATCAGACAAGACGTCCGAATCTATGAATGGAAAAGTGAACAGCTCTTCAAAGTGTCCAAGTGTCAGATCATTTTTGTCCGGGCACTTGGCATGGTGGGAGGAAGGAGGATCAGGGTGAGGAATATGCGGTCCAGACTCACGGCTACTGATACTTGAGTGTGTGGAAGACAGGGTGGTAGTGGTAGTGGCAAACTGACTTCAAGTATTATCCGCTATCCAACAACCTGTTGACATTGCTCTCGGTTTAATAGTGATGTGCTGAGGTCGCCTAGGAATTGGGACAGCAAGGTCAGGTCGAGAAGATGTGGGTGTTTGTTGTGGCACAATTCTAGCTTGCCCACGGCCTCGGTCTCTGCATGCACAATTGTGGTGCCCCACCATGTAGGTGCCACAAAAAGGGTACTACACCCAGAAAAGCAGTGTAGTCACCCCACTGCAAGTGGAACTATGGTCACTAGATGTAACCCTAGAGCTAACAACCACACACTAGATTAGAAGGTGGGAGGGACCCCGGGAGGGTATATAATCGCCTCTAGGGGGAACTAGAGAGTTAATTAGTTAGTTAGTTAGTCGGTTGGAGGAGTAGCAAGGAGTGAGAGGGAGCCAGGCAGTCAGCCTGAGGGAACAAGGAGGGCCTCCTCAGCTGAGGGGCCCAGAAAAGCTAAAGTACAGATCCCAGAAGGAAGAAAGAGAACAAGTAACCGAGAAAGGGAGTTCACTCTAGTAGAGAAATGAGTAAGCTGAAGGTTTGCCCCAAATAAAGCAACTGGATACCGGAGCCCGCAACTGTGAGTTCCTATACGGCTCATAGAGAATCCGATGAATGGGAATATTACAGATACGGCCCCGACTCCCAAAGAGCCCACAAGAGGGGAATCAGTTCTGCAGTCAGATCCTGCGAAGATTTACCCGACGGGTACAAGGGAGAGGAGACTGAGAGACGCAGCAGGAGGTCAGATTATCTCTAGGAGATCAGACTACACCGCAACTGGGAGGCAAGGAAAGGAAGGAATAAGAAAGATACACAAGGAGGGATCCATCTAACGGCCAGAAATTCTGCTTGCAGCATCCGCAGCATTTGCCATTGTAACATCTTGCTGAACTGTAATGACTTTGGAGAAGTTTTCAGTAAAGTACTCGGTGAAGTGAAGTCCCAACTCTGCTGCATCCTTTCCTTTATAAACTGTTTTCTTACAGCATCGCTGCCCCGGCGGTCCAGTCCCGCCTGTGGGGGACTAATCCATCTAAGCCGCAATACCATCGACCACCGGAGGACTGTGACAGTGCTGGTGGGCATCACCAGACACTGCAGGTGGCGTCACGACGACAAACTTGTATATACTTTATTTCACCCCTTCTTTTCATTGATCACCAGGGCCATGGCCTTGGGCAAGCCACCCATGACACCCCCAGACTGCAACCGAGCCCGAGAGCCGAGTACCCGAGCCCTGGGTGCGCTTCAATTCTGGCATCACGAACAGGATAACGTGCCCGGTACCACCGGGTACTGTGCGCCTTTGAACTTGGACTTAAAATTGACTTTTTCTGCCTTGCATGGTGCCAAGATGGGTTCCCGCCATTATAGCACGAGGACCCAAGATGGCGCCGTCGCTATGAAGTAAACACCATGTGCAGGCCCGGGGAAGTGCCTCAGCCCCTAGAAGAAGGAGGGCCTAGGCAGAGGCACCAAAAAGTTTGGCCGCCCCGATTGCCATCAATCAATCAGGGTGGTGGCCCACAGGAAGTTCCCAGGGAGTGCCCACCCATAGCTGTACAAACCGGAAAAGAAGGACAAACCCCATCAGACTCCTTTGTACCCGGCAGCATGGCAGCACCCTGATGGAGAGATGTCATCCGTGAGCTGGAAGATCAGACCCGTGCTGAGAGAGGTGATCCAGCAGCAGCGTCCCTACTTACCATCGAAAGGGAGTATTAGCGAGATGCACTCCTCCAGCTCCGGCAGGACATGGAGCAAACGCTCACTTGGGTGTGCCGTCAGTGGAGCGCAGAACGGACATATGAGCTGTCGGCTAGAAGGACAGCCCGTGAGGTGTGTGAGGCAGAGATTGCAGCCAGTGCGGTGGAGCAGTACCGCACCTCCCTTCCACCACCACTCGCTCAGACCCGGGACTCGGGGACCCAGACGGAGCCCCCGACACCACCACCACACTGGGCCAGCAGCTGTCTCCAGCTGGAGACGGCGTCCGCACCCACAGCACCAGACATAGAGGTCGAGGAGGTATACGAGAACTACTATGACGACGACGAATGATCCAGCTGGAGCCTCAGTAGGGAGTACCCCGGAGGCGGCTTGGTGGACTGCCTGGCAGCAACATCGTTAGGGAGTTGCCGCCATTCTCAACTCCGCCGAGATCTGTGCTACATCCAGACCTCCCAACAGCAGCACTTCACCCCCCGTCACTGCAGAGCACCCGACCGGCCCAGGATGAGCGAAGCCAGGTAGCAATGCACTGCCAGAAAGAAGACTGGTACCAGAGGGAGCGGACCACAAAGAGGCTGAGGGACGAGGCCCGCGCTCAGCTCCCACTTCCGATTGAGCTGTGGAAGACTGGGATGGCAGTCTCGGTATACCATAAAGACGGATGGGGATTCTTGAGAGAACCCGGCTTGTTGGATGATATCTTTTTCTCACGGCGGGATGTGGAATCCTTCCTAAGAAAAGGACACCCCCGGCGTGAGTTATATAGAGGTTATATAGAGGTGAGCAGGTGACATATGAACGCTACCCTGCCCCGCTTGGATGGTTCACCATAAGAATTTCCCGCTTAGACTGATTACAGCACTTATGCAATAGACTCCCATTGTGAGACGTTGTTTCCCCTGTACATAATACCATCTTTGCATTATCCCTTTCTTTGAATAAAGAGTGTGTCCCCGGTGACCCTAAAGACTTTTTATTGAACTGCCCCTTCCCTGATAATGTGTGGTGAATGGCAGCCCGCATGCTTACGCCCGGTCCCGTTGGGCCAGAGTCATAATGTCAGTGTGTTATGTGTTTATATGTGTAACGTTCCAAGATATGCGCCTCTCGAAAATGGGAAGAAAGTCCACATATTCTTAAATTGTACATAGTTACCCATTGGTATTTAATATAAAATATATATTTTTTCACTTCCCAATGGGCAAATGTGATGCTCGCGGACGAGCATGTTTCATCAAGGGGGTGTTTGGCGCCCCATCATGTAGGTGCCACAAAAGGGGTACTACACCCAGAAAAGTGGTGTAGTCACCCCACTGTAAGTGGAACTATGGTCACTAAGTGGAACCCTAGAGCTAACACCCACACACTAGATTAGTAGGTGAGAGGGATCCTGAGAGGGTATACAGTGGCCCCTAATGGGAACTAAAGAGTTAGTTAGTTAGTTGGTTGGAGGAGTAGCGAGGAGTGAGAGGGAGCCAGACAGCCAGCCTGAGGGAACAAGGAGGGCCTCCTCGGCTGAGGGGTCCAGAAAAGCTAAAGTACAGATCCCAGAAGGAAGAAAGAGAGCAAGTAACCGAGCAAGGGAGTTCACTCTAGTGGGGAAGTGAGTAACCTGAAGGTTTGCCCCAAAGGAAGCAACCGGGTACAGGAGCCCGCAACTGTGAGTTCCTATATGGCTCATAGAGAATCCGATGAACGGGGATATTACAGATACGGCCCCGTCTCCCAAAGAGCCCACAAGAGGGGAACCAGTTCTGCAGTCGGATCCTGCGAAGGACATTAAAAGATTAACCCGACGGGTACAAGGGAGAGGAGACTGAGAGACGCAGTAGGAGGCAGGGTGGATAAAAATCAATGTTTTTTTTTTAAAAAATCAAAAAAATAGGATTTTTTTGATTTAAATCGGATTTTTTTTATTTAAATCGGATTTTTTTTATTTAAATCAGATTTTTTTCAATAAACTGCTTTATGAGGAAAATATTTTAACATCCAAAGGTTCTTCCATCATGAGATAAAGCTGAGTTGTTTAACTCAGTAGAATAAAGGCTGTATATGTGTAACATTCACAATGCCATGCTCTTCCAGAGGTTTCTGTAGGATTAGTGGGCAGTTTCTCTCCTATATTATCACAGACGCTCGCTTTACTTACGCAGTTCTCAAAACTGAATTTGACTCCGCAGAGGTCCCAGCCTCTTATTCACGGCAAAAATGTTACAACATGAACAGAGTTGAGAAAAAGACCTTAATCCTATTGTTCTACAAACCTATGAATACAGAATCAACCCCTTCAGTGCCAAGTCCAAGAAGTTAGACAATATGTTTCTGATTGTTGGGAGTGGAATAGATCTGCACAACACAAGAAGAATGTGAATCTAAGTGTGAGGAGGAGGAAGGGCAAGCAGACAAGAATACTGCAGCATAGCCACAGACAGACAAGTCTGGATCTGTTTGTGAGTACGATCTGAGGATTATTATATTCTTTCCTTATAATGGTAGCAGGCCGTAAAAGAGACCCAGTTTGGGAATATTTTAATGAAGCTCCTTCGCCTATCGGTAAGGCAGGCATGCTTGCAAAATGCAAACGATGCAACAAAGAGATGTAAGGCCTGGTGGCGCGAATGAGGCAACATCATGAGAAATGCGGTGATGAAGATGACCAAAGAAACACTTCTGAACAGGCAGGATCTTCAGGTTGGTAAACATTTTTATTGAATCCTATTTCTAAAGACTGAACTGTCATGTGTGAGAAAAATGATATTTCTTATTATTACTGCATGTTACTGTCATTTGGTACAGTTATGAAGAAAAACAAATATTCCTTTTGGGGCAGGGGCAGTGATGTGATGTGTGCAATAAGCAGAAATTGTATAATAAACAATAAAATAACAGCATTGACTTATTTTGTTTAGGGGAATTCATGGATTCTGGAAACTATCCACCTCCAAGATCACCATCATCCTGTTCTACAGTTTCAGAGTTATCCATCCAGGATAGTGCTTCATTAGCAGCAGCATCATCATCAGACACCCACAGCCACATATCACCATCACCCAAAAGGAAGACAAAAACTTTACCTCCTGCAACCACCATAGATAGGTTTGTGATAAGAACTAGCAGATTAGAAAAAGAGTTGATTGATGAAAAAATTGCCCAGTTTATTTATGCAACGAACTCTTCTTTCCGTCTGACTGAGAACCCACATTTCATTAATATGGTTCAGTCATTGAGACCAGGATACAGTCCACCCAGCAGAGCTGATGTTGCAGGAAAACTGCTGGATCAAGTGTATGACAGAGAAATGGAGCAATGTGCAACAGCTCTGGAGGGTAAAATTGTTAACCTAATGGTACCTTTACACGCCGCCACAACAGGATGGATACCAACGGCTACTTCACGTGCACGAGCACGCCCGAACAGTTACCAACGGGAAACGCACCCTCTTTACACGCCGCCACAAGGTGCGCTACGCTACGCTACATCTATAGCTAGCTACATCACCGGGTGTCGCAAGTAGCCGTCTGTAGCTCATTTACACACCGCTACAACCAGCTACTATGGGCGTACCTGGTGCAGCAGGGACAGCACATAGGCGTGCTACAATTGTGGATTACGAGACGTCCGTACGCTGATAGGACAAAGCAATAATACCATGATTGGCCAGGCATCGCAGGAGGCTGATTAATGTTTGACGCTCGAGCAATTGTGTAGTGTGACTCGTCAGCTCCTTAAATATGCCTCCCTGTGCGCCGACAACCAATCGGACCGCACCATCTTCCACCAATGATCGCAGATGGGGCGCGGTAACACGGAGCCTGGGTGACGCCTTAGCTACATTGCAGCTACATCGCCGGGTGTCCAGAGTTCCCTTCCGTAGCTTCTTTACACGCCGATACAGCTCGCTACAATCGGCGATGTAGCCATCTGTTTATGGGCAGTGCACGGATACAGAGGTATCTGTATCCGGCTGTGTCGTCCCGTCTTCACACGCTGCTATTACGGGCGATATTGGCGCGACAAGCTACAATCGTAGCCTGTAGCGGGTTGTATGCATCCTGTTGTGGCGGCGTGTAAAGGTACCATCAGTATTGATGGGTGGAGTAATGTCCACAATCATCCTATTGTATGTGCTTGTATAACAACAGAAGAAGGTAAAGTGTTCCTTGCACAAACAACTGATACGTCAGGAAATGCACACACAGCAGAATACTTACAAGAAGTGGCAGTAAAAGCTATAACGACATGTGAACAAAAATTCAAATGTCTAGTACGCAGTTTGGTCACTGCTGCAAACGTATCCAAGATGAGAAGAGATTTAGAAGAGCAGGGAGGGAATACAAAGCTGCTAATAACATATGGTTGCAGTGCTCATTTGCTGCACCTCTTAGCCAAAGACTTAAGTGTTCCAGAAATAAAGGCTAATGTTGTTGAAATTGCTAAATACTTCCGTAATAATCATTTTGCTGCAGCAGCTCTGAAAAGGATGGGTGGAACCAAGCTAACGCTCCCACAAGATGTTAGATGGAACTCTGTGGTGGATTGTTTTGAGCAGTGTATCAAAAACTGGCCTATTCTGATGACACTTTGTGAAGAAAATCGAGATAAAATAGATGGCACTGTCACGGCCAAAATCCTCAACATTGGGCTTAAGAGAAATGTTGAACATATGCTGAGCTTCCTGAAACCCATCTCTCAAGCTTTAAACAAAATACAGAAAAATAGCTGTTTTATTGCGGATGCTGTTGAAATTTGGAAGGAACTGAGTGAACACTTAAAAACAGAACTACACATGGACAGAATTAAATTACAAGCAGTAAACAAACGAATGGGACAAGCACTGACTCCAGGTCATTTTTTGGCAAATATTGTCAATATCCAATATCAGGGTCAAAACCTAAGTGCTGAGGAAGAGGAGTTAGCTATGACATGGGTATCCAGCAATCATCCATATTTAATGCCAACTATAATAAACTTCAGAGCTAAGGAGGAACCATTCAAGAAATATATGTTTGCTGAAGATATTTTAAGGAAGGTCACACCAGTAAACTGGTGGAAGTCACTTAAGCGCTTGGATTTAGAGACTGTTCAAGTAATGATTTCACTTTTAACAGCAGTAGCTTCTTCTGCAGGCGTTGAAAGAATATTCTCTTCCTTTGGACTCATTCATTCTAAATTGAGAAATCGATTGGGACCCAATAAAGCAGGAAAGCTTGTTTTTCTTTTCCAGATTATGAATAGGAACAAAGAAGAAGATGATGATGAAGATGACGACAAGTGAGCTACAGAGGACAGCAGGGACAGTAGTATTTAAGTTTTTCATGTGTCGGCTGGGCTGACAGTCTAAGTTTCTTAAAATATATATATATTTTGTTTAGCCAAATTAGTTAACAAACATGGATGTTTGTTTAAGCAAATAACTTATGCTGTAATGTTGTTATTGTTTCAGTTGAATAAATCTATTTAAATTGTTATTAAGGTCAGGATTATTTTTCTCCTTCCTAAGTACAACAGAACAGTGGTGTCCAAATATGAATGATTAACCCATTAAACTGGGGAGAAAAAAGTAATATAAAAAGAGATTCTAAAAATCTTCATCTACTTGCATGTTAAAGTAGCAAGAACTAGTTTAGGTAGAAACTTTGATTTAAATCACTGATTTAAATCAAGCCTTACTAACTAGTGATTTAAATCGTGATTTAAATCAGTTCGATTTAAATTCCACCCTGGTAGGAGGTCAGATTATCTCTAGGAGATCAGACTTCACCACCACTGGGAGGCAAGGAAAGGAAGGAATAAGAAAAGTACACAAGGAGGGATCCATCTAACAGCCAGAAATTCTGCTTGCAGCATCCGCAGCATTTGCCATTGTAACATTTTGCTGAACTGTAATGACTTTGGAGAAGTTTTCAGTAAACTTGTATATACTTTATTTCACCCCTTCTTTTCATTGACCACCAGGGCCACGGCCTCGGGCAAGCCACCCGTGACACCCCCAGACTGCAACTGAGCCCGAGAGCCGAGTACCCGAGTCCTGGGTGCGCGTCACAATCACCATTACGTCCAGTTCCTCGTCTCTTTCCTCCGGCCTTGTGCATTCTGAATGGTGTGCTATATGGGTTTTAAAAGTGTGCTATATACCCTGCCTGTATACAGCCAACCCTAAAAAGGACTGTTGTTTTGATGGATAGATATTAGAAGCCTGTACACCAGCCCCAGATGTGGTGACTGGTATACAGACTCTGGTGGTACTCCGAAGTGTGCTATATACCCCTTCTGCCTGTATACAGCTGGATTAGATAGATAGATAGATAGATAGATAGATAGATAGATAGATAGATAGATAGATACAAAGAATTCAAGATAGAATCAGCACATCAGCACAGTAGTAGCCAACATACATGAGGAGAAGGCAGTAATGGACGGCTGCGGGGGAAGAGTGACCAGTACATCACCATGTAAATATGTAATTTATGCACATTTGTCACAGACATCCCTAAAAACACCTCTTCAGGGCGGCCTATCCTTCTCCCTAACAGTAGTCACTTAGACATAAGATATTCATTGTAATAAGCCCCTGTATTTTGTGTTCCCATCCCGTCTTAGATTGAAAGCTCCTTCGAGCAGGGTCACCTTTATTTTTTGCCTTTTTATTGTATTTCCTACGTCGATTCTATGTTTATTGTATGTAACTACTGTTCTGTATTACCTACCATTCTGCATCGTATATTTTTCTTATACGTACCATTGTACTGCAAAGCACTGCAGAATATGTAGGCGCTATACAAATAAAGTTTTATTATTATTATATTATTATCTTTGTGCTTTGAGTGCTGCCTGATGTTTTAGATAGATAGATAAATAGATAGATAGATAATTAGAAGTCTGTACACCAGCCCCAGATGTGCTGACTGGTATACAGCTAATTGTGGTACACCAAAGTGTGCTATATACCCTGCCTGCCTGTGTACAGCTAAATTAATCCTTAGAAGGACTGTTGTTAGATAGATAGATAGATAGATAGATAGATATTAGAAGCCTGTGCATCAGCCCCAGATGTGCTGACTGGTATACAGCCTCTTGTGGTACACCGTAGTGTGCTATATACCCCTCCTGCCTGTGTACAGCTAATTTAATCCTTAGAAGGACTGTTGTTTCGAAGGAGATAGATCTTAGAAGCCTCTACACTAGCCCCAGATGTGCTAACTGGTATACAGCCTTTTGTGGTACACCAAAATGTGCTATATACCCTGCCTGCCTGTATAGAGCTATATTAGTCCTCAAAAGGACTGTTGTTTTGAAGGAGATAGATCTTAGAAGCCTATACACCAGCCCCAGATATGCTGACTGGTATACAGCCTTTTGTGGTACACCAAAATGTGCTATATACCCTGCCTACCTGTATAGAGCTATATTAGTCCTCAAAAGGACTGTTGTTTTGATGGATTTTGTATTCCAGCACCTACACTACCTAAAAGACCCAAAATCTGTCCCTCACTCAGCAGCACCTCTCCCTACACTAGCTGAAAATGTGGAGCAGAGTGACGAGCACAGCGCCGTCAGATCTTATATAGACCTAATGACGCTGTGCGGCCAACCAAGATGGCTGTGGCATTACAGTGTGTGCCAGCCAATCCTCGCATGTGGGCTGGCTCTGTAAAGAGCCCAACATGCAGGGAAGTGGACCCGAGCATGAGCCCGAGCATCGCGAGTACTGTGATGATCGAGCGAACATCGAATATCAGCGAATATGCTCACTCATCTCTAATAGTCTCCCTTCATTATAGCATTATACTTATTTTTGTAGTTACGGATCACTATAATGGTCCCTTTACACGCGACCACAGGAAGGTAGGAACAGGCAGGCATCTGACACAATTGTGCCTGTTGCCTTGAAAAGACCACGATGTGGCGGCGTGTAATTCGGGACTTTCCTTCCTGTGTCTTCCCTGAAGGAAGGAAAGTCCTGAATTACACGCAGCCACATCGTGGTCTTTTCAAGGCAACAGGCACAATTGTGTCCGATGCCTGCCTGTTCCTACCTTCCTGTGGCCGCGTGTAAAGGGACCATTATAGAAATTGACCTCAGTATAGGTTTAATTCCAATCATAGCCCACATAAAAGGAGGTAATACGGTACATGACTTCATTTTAAAGTAATAATTATTTATCAGTTAAATTCAAAATATTACTAAAATTTTCACACTATGCTACGATATGTTACCGGGATCTTTTTTTAATTAAGATAAGCCCTTTCAACTAACAAATATATTTTTTATCAGGATAGGGATGAATAAGCAAAATTGTTTAATATTAATTAGTCATCTTACCAATACAAATTTTACTAGCCAGAACTATTACAGCTTTCCATTTACCATATGTCCATAAAAATTCATTGTGAGCAGTTAAATTTAGAAGCTAATATCTTAATTAGATTAGCTCCTGCCCAGCATGACAGAACAGTATTTCACTGAAACTGAATTTATTATACTCCTTTCGGGTACAAATCCATCACAAATGTTTCATATTCTTTCTATCTGTTACACTGAACATAAGACTGCACATATTCCACAAGCACATGCTGTACTTTTTGATTTATAACATACACTGGATTATAAGACACACCCCTAATTTATCCATACAATTATTGTGCACACCTTTAAAATAGAAAACTGTAGCTGTTATTATCAAAAATTCAAAGACAGCAAAGACAAACCAAATTAACCCCTTAAGGACCAAGACACTTTGCAGCTTAATGACCAGACCATTTTTTTTCGCAATTCTGACCAGCGCCACTTTATGAGGTTCAAACTCTGGAACGCTTCAATGGATTCTAGCGATTGTTTTTTTCGTGACATATTGGGCTTCATGTTAGTGGTAAATTTAGGACAATATTTTTTGCGTTTATTTGTGAAAAAATCGTACATTTGGCATAAATTTTGAAAATTTTGCAATTTTCAAGTTTTTAATTTTTATTCTGTCAAACCAGAGAGTTATGTCACATAAAATAGTTAATAAATAACATTTCCCACATGTCTACTTTACATCAGCACAATTTTGGAAATAAAATTGTTAGGAAGTTAGAAGGGTTCAAAGTTCATCAGCAATTTCTAATTTTTCCAACAAAATTTACAAAGGCATTTTTTTTCATGACCACATCACATTTGAATTCACTTTGAGGGGTCGATGGGACAGAAACTACCTAAAAGGGACACATTCCAAAATCTGAATCCCTCAGACTACTTAGGCTGGCTTCACATCACAATTTCTGCACATACATGGTGATCCTTGAATTTCAAGGATCACACGGACAGATTATTATTATTATTTATTTATATAGCGCCATTAAGTTCCATGGCGCTTTACCTGGGGATAAGGGAGACAAGAACAAGTACACTAAATCTAGGCGATCAGGTCGTACAGGTACAGGAGGTACAGGGACCCTATCCACGAGGGCTCACAGTCTATGAGGGGCGGGTTAGGATACAGTAGGATGGGGGAAGATGCCATTGATGCCCACGGATATGTGTTTTCCCTGGATCCGTCATGAGTAGCAGAGATAGGGTTGTACCTTGCTTCTGAAGATGCGCAGTACAGCAAATTGGATCTGTTTTACGGATCCGATTTTTTGATGGATCTGAGATACATAGACTCCCATGTTATGTAACGCGGAACGTAACAGGTCCATTATGGATCTGTGGTGTCCGATTTGAGTCACAGAGACCAAAATCATAGCAGGCTACAATTTTGGCTCCGTGACTAAATTGGACAGCAACAGATGGTGCTAAAATTGGATTCCAAAATGGACACATCCAATCTGATCCGTTGCCCATAGGGATACATGGGAGATCCGTGTGTATCCATTTTGACATGGATACACACGGATGCAGAAAAATCGTGATGTGAAGCCAACCTTAAAACCACATTCATCATGAAGCGTATTAACTCTTCAGGTGCTTCACAGGAACTAAAGCAATGTGGAAGGAAAAAAATTAACATTTTACTTTTTCCAACAAAAATGTTACTTTACCCTTAAATTTTGCATTTTCACAAGGTAAACAGGAGCAAATGGACCCTAAAATTTGTTGGGCAACTTCTCCTATTTCTCCTGAGTACACCAATACCTCATATATGGTCATAAACCACTGTTCTTGTGCACATGGCAGGGCTCGGAAGGGAAGGATCACCATTTGATGCTCCAAGCAGAAAATTAGCTGAAACCGTTAGTGAACACCATGTCGCATTTGGAGATTCCCTGATGTGCCTAAAGGGCCAGTCACATGCTACAATATCGTGAACGATATAGTTGCAATGTTACGGGTTTTGAGACGTTCAAACAACATCCTAACAACATTGTAGCGCGTGACTCATCGACACAACCAGCGATAAGTCGGCTGATCGTTGATCGGAGGTTTATGAACCGGACAATAAATCGTTGATCATCGTACATCCAACCTGCAGCATCAGTGTGTGTGACACCTTGTTAACGATGTCATTTACAACTTCGCCTATTCAGAACTGAAGGACGTAGGCAACCAAACGACCTCAAGTATCGTTCGTGTTTTGCGGAATCGTTGCTGTGTCGTTCTTGATATCAGTACGTGTGACACCTCACTAGCGATTATTGAACGTCGTTCCAGCGATGTAGGTCAAGTCGGATCGTTGGTCAGTTCACCGACACATTGAAGAGTGAACCCGGGCTTAAAAAATGCAGCTCCCCCACAAGTGACCCCATTTTGGAAACTAGACTTCCCCCAGGGAACCTATCTAGATGGGTGGTGAGAACTTTGAGCCCCCAGGTGCTTCATAGAATTTTAAAAAGTTGAGCTATGAAAATGAAAGAGTCTTTATTTGTTCCACAAAAATGTTCTTTTAGGCTAATTTTTTTAATTCTAACAGGGCAAGAGGATAAAATGGATCCCAAAATTCATTGGGCAGTTTGTCCTAAGTACGCTGATACCTTATATGTGGTGGAAAACTACTGTTTGGATGCATGGCAGGGCTCTGAAGGGATGGAGTTACATTTTGGAATGCAGATTTTGATTAAATAGTCTGTGGGTGTCATGTCACATTTGGAGAGCCCCACTTTGCCGAAAACCCCCCACAAGGGACCACATTTTGGAAACTAGACCCACAAGGAATTTATTTGGATTTGTGATGAGCACATTGAGTACCCATGTACGTCACAGATTTTTGTAAAATTAAGCTGTGAAAATGAAAACATGGAGGCTAAAACAACATTTATGTGGATAACAAAAGGATTTTTTTTTCATTTTCAAACAGGCAACATGATAAAAATGACTCCAAAATATGTTAAGCAGTTTCTCCGGAGTATGCTAATACTCCATATATGGTGGGAAAACAATTTTTGGGCACACAGGAAGGAGTTATGTTATTGATTGGGGACCTGGTATGTGAATTTTAGGCTATGCACGGACGCTGCAGATTTCCCCATGTTTTTTTTCTGCATATTTTTGACAATTCCGCAGTACAGCACCTTCCCTGTACAGTGTATGGCCAGGGTCACACATACCATCCGTTTTTGGCTTAAATCCGTTTTTTGGGATCATTTTGGTCATTTTTTTTTCAAAGTCCAAAAACGTATATGCGTTCATGCATTTGTGTGTACGTTCTTCACTAACGCATGCGTTATTGTGCAGCATCCAAAATAATGCTGCTAGCAGCGTTTTTGGGTGCATTAAAAAAAACATGCGTTTTTTTAACATGGGGCCCTAATGGAGATGCATGCGTTAACGCATGGTACATATGGGCACCATGCGTTAACGCATGTGTTTTTGCATGCGTTTTTTGGGAAAAAATGACTATCAGGGGACACTATTGGCACCCTTAAAAAAGCGAATTGGTTTTTCTAAGGGCTTAAAAAAGCGGATTGGGATGTGTTACCCTGGCCTATGGGAAATCAGAAGCGCTCTGCCCATGCTACAGATTTGTCTGCAGCAGAAATGGTGTGCATTTAACTGCGGAAAAATCTGCAGCATGTCAGTTCTTTTAGAGTATTTTGCCACGATTTTCACCATAAAACTCAATCACAGCTCCAAAATACTCTGCAAATACGCAGCACTGTTCACACAGTATTTGTTGTGTATTTAGTGGAGATTTTGCACTGATGATATGGGGCTCTGCTGTATTTTTGGTCACCAGCACAGGTACAGCAGGCAGGTACAGGTTGCCACCCACCCCCAGCTGCTTAGTTGTACCTGACTGGTAATCAAAATACAGCGGAGACCTTTTTTTTTAAAATTCTTGTAATAATTTTAAAAAAAGAACAACGTGGGCTTCACCATATTTTTAGTTTCCAGTCATGTACAATTAGGCAGCTATGGGCTGCCAACCACCCCAGCTGCTTAGTTGTACTTGGCTGGTTACCAAAATACAGAGGGGACTTTTTTTTATTATTATTTTTTAAGTAATTAAAAAAAACAAAGTGGGCTTCACCCTATTTTTAGTTTCCTGCCAGGTACAACTAGGCAGCTGGGGGCTGGAATCCACAGTGTGGGGAGGCCCAAGTGTTCTGGGCCCCCCACGCTGCAAATTGCAGCCCGCAGCCACCCCAGAAAATGGCGCATTCATTAGAAGTGCCATTTCCTGGTGCTGAACCAAGATTCTTCCAGTTGCCCTGGTGCCGGTAGCAAACTGGGTAATAATAGGGCTAATGGCAGCTTTGTATTGGAAGCTGGCACTAAGCCCGAGGTTCATAATGTCATGCCAATGTTAGACCCGGCCATTAGGAACCTCTAAGTCAATGTTAAAGAAGACACCTCACCGTGAAAAAATAATTTTATTATAACAATAAACACAAACACATATTTGGACTCCATCTTTATTACCCCCACATGCCACAACGATGGTCCCATGATAGTCAGTTGCCTTCAGAGACTGCAGTGAGGGATCAAGAGTCCTTTTACTGTAGTCTCTGGGGTCACACTGATGCTGCACTCTATAGCAATGATCTGCCATGCAGTGCAGCTGTCAGTGCTGCAAACCCAAGTCCCAGAGATCACATGATCTCTGAGGCTTGGGTCAGGTTACCATATGTCACCATGGCAACCTCAGGTTGCCATGTCAACCTCAGTTTACCATAGTGATGGGCCCATCACAATTGAGTGACCCTGCGCTCCCTCTCCACGGACCCTAAGTGCTGTGATCAGTAAGATCACAGCACTTAGGGGGCAACACAGAGCGGCGGACAGCGACCACACAGACCACTATCCATAGCTTTCAGATCCCTCCTCCGCAGCCTCATCTCCATGCAGGGGATGAGGCTGAGAGGAGCGGGTCAGAGGCGACGGGCGGGCAGCACAGGATGGAGGAGAAGAGCGGGCACCAGAGGGGAGAAGACGGAGGAGGGGCTGCGGAAAGAGGAAGTGGGGAGCAGAAGGAGGAGAGCAGAGAGCAGAATGAGGTAAGCTGGGGTAGGAGAGACAGCAACAGAGGGAGGATAACGGGGAGAGGAGGTGAGTCAGGCAAAGGACAGGAGCCTGGAGGGCAGAAGGAGGAGAGCAGGGAGAGGAAGGAGGAGACCGGGGAGCGGAGGGAGGAGAGCAGGGAAAGGAGGGAGAAGACAAGGAAGTGGAGGCAGGAGAGCGGGGAATTTGCACAGGAGTGGAAGGGGTGGCGGGCACAGCAGCATGATGATTGCAGGAGCCGGGCACAGCTGACAGCCCAGCCCCTGCAGAGATCATGCAGGAAAGTGCTGATATTCAGCAGTTTCCTGCGCGATCATGATGGGATCGACTGATCACATTGCTGTGAGTGTTGGGACCACTTGAATCGGTTCCCACACCTCTTCACCTGACCCTTAGCTGTCAATGACAGTTGTCAGAATTGAACTGTCACTGTTTGCTTACAAGCAGTGACAGTTCAAAGCTATGATGGGATTAGCCATCATGGTTCGGGAACTGACATCTTTTCATGATGGCTAATCAGGTCATTGGTCATAATGGGGTTAAAATCAATTAAAACCAAAGATAGGTCCCGGATACACAGGTTTGCAGAGTATCAAGTAAGTAAAAAATGTATAACACAGGCAAATACATCAGTTATATATGGACATGGAGGGATCCTGGTGGCCCTTGATCTGTAGCCTTGTCCTATAATTACGGCTACATCCCCTGCAAGTTGGACCTGCATTAATAACAATTATTTTCCCTCCAAAGGATCCCAGCTGGAGGGGTCAGTTCATGATTCATATCATATCACACGGATCTATAGGGAAGGGGGTATACCCTGATCAACATATCAAAAATAGGTAAAAGCCTATAATGGATAAAATATATAAAAAAAAGTACTCAGGTGATTTGCAGACCAATTGACTAACACTAAGATTAAACAAATAAAAAAACGGTCCCAAAGATACCAGATCGCAAAGCGAGGTAACATCAGATGACTGCAATCAATCTCACTGCAGAAAGATATAAAACTGTATGCTCGCATATCCACTCTATGAAATGACCTTCAGAGTCATAATTAATATGCTCTGTATCTAGCCAAATAATTAGGAACGATTTTACCAGTAATTTATGATGGCCATTCTCAGAAGGATACACAGTGGTGATACAGTTTTATATCTTTCTACAGTGAGATTGATTTGTGATCTGATATAATTTGGGACCGTTTTTCTAATTATTTGATCTTAGTGTTAGTCAATTGGTCTTCAATTCACCTGTGTACCTTTTTATATTTTATCCATTATAGGCTTTTACATATTATTAATTATTTATTAATTAAATGTTAAGTTTTAGGCCTTTTTATTTACCCTATTGTCACTTAAGTGTAGAAAATCTTCTGTAACCAATGCTGTCAGTATGCTTTGCAACAATAAGGTTACAAAGGTCTTGAGACAGCTCACTGATCTTATCCATCATGAGATGTTTCTTGTGCAACACCTTGTTAATGAGACACCTTTTTGTAGGTGATCAGTTGAACCAGATGATACGTTTATCACTAAGTGGCAAGATTGTTTTTTAAATACTGATATATTTCAGCTGGTGTCATGAATTTCTATAACTTGTTCCACCTCTCTTTTATCACGTGTTTAGTACTTTTTTCTGTGCTATTTCTGATTACTGCACAGAATTTATGGACATTTATGGTTTGATTTGTATGCCTGTGTAGATTGAATGATCAACTTCCCAATCAACTTTAAAAATATATTCAGGGGTGAACCTAACCTCTCTGCTGCCTGAGGCAAACTGTAAAACGACCCCCCCCCCCATAGTAAATTTTTTAAATCGGTAGAAATTTGGTTCACACAGATTTATATCTATCCTATAAAATGAGGACAATAGTGGACATTTTAATTTAAAGACATAGAAAAAAAGATGTCCAAACACAAGGATGTCAACGCCGTTACAACCACATACAAGAACCACACAGAAGAATCCAGAACAAGGATCATTAATGGCAATGGAGGCTTGGCACAAGCTACAGATACACAATGATGGCTGCAGAGTGGTGGTCCTGTAGGCAGACACAATCCTCCATCCTTACAGCACAGAGGCCGCACGGATTGCCAACCTATTATCTGACTAGTCAGACCAGTCCACCATGCAGCACCGTCCACCCACCACATGCAACAACCTGCAGTCTGAGCATCAACAAGCCGCCACTGCACCAAGCTCGTAAAATGGCACTTCTCCTCCAACAGACCACACCTCCTTCTCCCAAAACACATAACCAATCACAAGCACCGCACAACGGGCTGTCCGGAGCTAATAGGGGGCCTCCAATTGGATTGAGTAAGGGATGTGGAAGGAAAGGGGACGAGTGCCACTGACCAACCACCCTTGGGAGAAACATGGCTGGATGCCTGTATGTACTGAGGGCGGCACTGGACCTGGTGTTCAAGTCATGGCCAATCAGTCCTGCAGCAGAGGGACAATGCATCCTGCACCAGGGGCGGACATAGAAATCATGGGGCCCCATAGCAGAAGTTCTAATTGGGAGACCCCAAGACCCCACCAGCCCACATACCGTATTTCATCCCTCCAAATTTCTAAATTCCAAAAAAGGGTAACAACACAACCTAAAAAAGAAATCTATCACTCCCAAGATGCATATTAAGCTAGCTATATAGTGGTATAAGGGACATTGCTCCTATAAAGTACATACTACAGTAGAACAGTACAATTTCATGAGAAAATTATTTTAGATCAAATGCAAATGAGGAGATTTCGGTGTACCTCTAATACACGTCTATGGGGTTTTGGTGAAAAATGAAGTAAGGAGCCGCATATAAAATTTATTCTCCATTCTCTCCTCCTCTTTAGGCCATTCTCACAGATGTAAGGTTTTGCTGCGTTTTTACCTTGGTTTTGTGCTGATCTAAACCTGCATTTTTTATTGTGATTCAGGGAAAAACTGTGAACACACATTGGTTTTATTCATTTGCAGAAAGAGAAACCTGCTGAATTTCGAAAACAATGAGCGTGAATTCTTTTCAGTTACTGGCTCCATGTCTGCAATTTGCACCCTCATCACCTACAGGTGGTCTAGGGTCGAGATGGTGTCTGCCCATTCAGTAGTGGGATAGGGAGGACAAGGAAGGCAGGGATGTCAGCAGTAGGACTCATCAGACCTGAAGTCACTTTGTCGCAGTTGATGAGCAAACAGACATTGGCCAATGTGTGTACCAAGAACTTCAGAAATAAAAAAATAAGAACTTTGAGTTTTTTGAAAAACGTAAGTTTTAAACTTTTTTCTCATATATATGTACCGTATTTTTCGCTTTTTAAGATGCACTTTTGTTCCCCCAAACTGGGGGGGAGAATGGGGGTGCGTCTTAAAAAGCGAATCTTTAAAAAAAAAAAAAAAAAAAAAAAAAAAATTAAATATTACCGGCGGAGGGGTGGTAAGGGGTGCGGCGGCTTAGCAGCAGCTTCCGGTGGCTGGGGGGCACAGCTGCAGGACCGGAGCAACGGAGCTCTGCCGGCTGCAGCGTTTGGTGGGCGCCGCCATGTTTTTTGTGCAGCAGCTGGCCGGTAGAGGTAGAAACCTCAGTTGGCCGCCTGTCTCCACTATGGCGGTGGCCATTTTGTTGAAGCCTCTACTGTTATTGAATGATGCCGGCCACAAAAAACATGGCGGCTCCCACTGCTCGCTCCGGTCCTGCAGCAACAAGGTGGGAGACACCAGGAACACATCTGCCAGTTGTGCAGGGGATGTGTGCCCTGCTCCAGGGGACGTGTGCCCTGCTCCAGGGGACGTGTGCCCTGCTCCAGGGGACAGTGTGCCAGGGGACAGTGTGCCAGCGCCAGGGGACAGTGTGCCAGCGCCAGGGGACAGTGTGCCAGCCAGGGGACAGTGTGCCAGCGCGAGGGGACAGTGTGCCAGCGCCAGGGGACAGTGTGCCAGCGCCAGGGGACAGTGTGCCAGCCAGGGGACAGTGTGCCAGCGCCAGGGGACAGTGTGCCAGCGCCAGGGGACAGTGTGCCAGCGCCAGGGGACAGTGTGCCAGCCAGGGGACAGTGTGCCAGCGCCAGGGGACAGTGTGCCAGCCAGGGGACAGTGTGCCAGCGCCAGGGGACAGTGTGCCAGTCAGGGGACAGTGTGCCAGCGCCAGGAGACAGTGTGCCAGCCAGGAGACAGTGTGCCAGCGCCAGGGGACAGTGTGCCAGCGCCAGGGGACAGTGTGCCAGCCAGGGGACAGTGTGCCAGCCAGGGGACAGTGTGCCAGCGCCAGGGGACAGTGTGCCAGCCAGGGTACAGTGTGCCAGCCAGGGGACAGTGTGCCAGGGGACAGTGTGCCAGCACCAGAGGACAGTGTGCCAGCACCAGGGGACAGTGTGCCAGCGCCAGGGGACAGTGTGCCAGCCAGGGGACAGTGTGCCAGCGCCAGGGGACAGTGATCTGTAAGACGGACACTGGCATTATAAGACGAACTTCATTTAACATTAAAAAAGTGTTTTTCTCTTTTCCTTAACCAATATTGTGGGTGCGTCTTATAATCAGGTGCGTCTTATAAAGCGAAAAATACGGTATACAGCTTGTTAGCATAAGTACATCATTGGTAGTAGCTGAGTGCTGCAGAGAATTTTTTTCTAGTAGTTTGACCCAGCGTCCCTGCTGGCACCAGTTCACATTATGTCTGTGAGTGCTGTGCAGGTTTTTTTTTTCTCTCTCTTAGATATACATATATACCGTATATACTCGTGTATAAGCCGACCCGTGTATAAGCCGACCCCCCTACTTTTGCCCCAAAAATCTGGAAAAACCTATTGACTCGTGTATAAGCCGAGGGTGGACCCCAGCACAGGTATACAGCCCCCAGCAGTGTGGTATACAGGCCCCCCCCAGTGGTATACAGGCCTCCCCAGTGGTAGTATACAGCAGCCCCAGTGGTAGTATACAGCAGCCCCAGTGGTAGTATATAGCATCCCCAGCAGCCCCAGTGGTAGTATATAGCAGCCCCAGCAGCCCAAGTGGTAGTATACAGCAGCCCCAGCAGCCCCAGTGGTAGTATATAGCATCCCCAGCAGCCCCAGTGGTAGTATATAGCATCCCCAGCAGCCCCAGTGGTAGTATACAGCCGCCCCAGTGGTAGTATATAGGAGCCCCAGCAGCCCCAGTGGTAGTATACAGGAGCCCCAGCAGCCCCAGTGGTAGTATACAGCAGCCCCAGCAGCCCCAGTGGTAGTATATAGGAGCCCCAGTGGTAGTATACAGCAGCCCCGGCAGCCCCAGCGGTAGTATACAGCAACCCCAGTAATCCAGGGCCCCCGCAGCCTTGCTCCGGTCACCTGTAAAGTAAAATATACTTATCACTGTCCCGCTGCCGTCCGCGCTCGCCCGCTGCTGACACCGCGATCCTCCATCTTCATGCGTCTTCTTCCGGAAAAACCTATTGACTCGTGTATAAGCCGAGGGTGGACCCCAGCACAGGTATACAGCCCCCCGCAGTGTGGTATACAGGCCCCCCCAGTGGTATACAGGCCTCCCCAGTGGTAGTATACAGCAGCCCCAGTGGTAGTATACAGCAGCCCCAGTGGTAGTATATAGCATCCCCAGCAGCCCCAGTGGTAGTATATAGCAGCCCCAGCAGCCCCAGTGGTAGTATACAGCAGCCCCAGCAGCCCCAGTGGTAGTATATAGCATCTCCAGCAGCCCCAGTGGTGGTACATAGCATCCCCAGCAGCCCAGTGGTAGTATACAGCCGCCCCAGTGGTAGTATATAGGAGCCCCAGCAGCCCCAGTGGTAGTATACAGGAGCCCCAGCAGCCCCAGTGGTAGCATACAGCAGCCCCAGCAGCCCCAGTGGTAGTATATAGGAGCCCCAGCAGCCCCAGTGGTAGTATACAGCAGCCCCAGCAGCCCCAGTGGTAGTATACAGCAGCCCCAGCAGCCCCAGTGGTAGTATATAGGAGCCCCAGTGGTAGTATACAGCAGCCCCGGCAGCCCCAGCGGTAGTATACAGCAACCCCAGTAATCCAGGGCCCCCCAGCCTTGCTCCGGTCACATGTAAAGTAAAATATACTTATCACTGTCCCGCTGCCGTCCGCGCCCGCCCGCTGCTGACACCGCGATCCTCCATCTTCATGCGTCTTCTTCCGACTTCCTGTGTTCGGCGCCGGCAATGACGTCATTGCCAGCGACAAACACAGGAAACAGAAGAAGACCCATGAAGATGGAGGATCGCGGTGTCAGCAGCGGGCGGGCGCGGACGGCAGCGGGACAGTGATAAGTATATTTTACTTTACAGGTGACCGGAGCAAGGCTGGGGGGGCCCTGGATTACCGGGGCTGCTGGGGCTGCTGGGGCTGCTGTAGTGCCGGGGCTGCTGCCGTCACTGACTCGCGTATAAGCCGAGGGGGTAACTTTTCAGCCCAATTTTTGGGCTGAAAAACTCGGCTTATACGCGAGTATATACTGTATATATATATATATATATATATATATATATATATATATATATATATATAATTTTTTTTTTATATATATATATATATATATATATATATATATATATATATATATATATATATATATGATCTATATCAGCAGTACACATCATTCTCAACAAATCTCTAATATCAACCTGCATGTCCTACCTGTAATAGTTTAGTCCAACTAAAAAAGAGACTTTGGCCACCCACAAAGAACTGACATGATTCTCAGTCAGAGAGGAACCAAATCCAAGAATCATCAATAAGGCTACATTCACTGACTGCGCATTTTTGAGTGCTGTTTTGCCAGCGCTTTTCAAAAATGCTCAAGTGCGTCTAGTCTACCAGCAAAGTGAATGTGAAATTCACCTTGCTGTGCAGATGCCGCTTAATTTAGCGCTGTGCTTTATGGGAAAAGGCGCGGGGGTAAAAAGAATGAACATGTCAATTCTTTATGCACCACCGCCCGCGATTTTTCCCATAGGAGCTGGTGCCGATGTCACAGAGGGGAGGAAGATTCCTCTTCCTCCTCCCCTCTGTGACATCTATGTCAGCCCCCTTTGGGTTTCGTAATGTATTAATGTACATTGCGAAACCCAAATTAAAGTCAAGGAAATGTGTTAAAAATAAAAAAGATTGAATACTTACCCTCCGGCAGGTGTTCGGGAGACGGGAGCAGCCGCAGGTATCAAGCGGCTAGGACCTTGCGTGATGTCAGAGTGACGTCACGGGCACTGATTGGCCCGTATCACATGTCATGTGACCGCGAGCAGCTAATCAGCGTCCGTGACGTCACTCTGACATCACACAAGGTCCTAGCCGCTCGATACCTGCGGCTACTCCCGAACACCTGCCGGAGGGTAAGTATTCAATTGTTTTTATTTTAAATACCTCTGGCTTGGGAGAAGAAAGCGCGATGTGTGAAAGCACCCACATATTATTTTGCGCGTCCAAAAATCACAGAAAAAATGCACACAAAAAAGCGCAACAAAATACACACATGTGTGAATGTAGCCTTAATTTATCTATAGTGAAATAAGGCAAGGGTCACACTAGCGCTAGGAATGCATTTAGGGGAGTTCCATTAAATAGATAGAATCTGGTAGCATTACCGCAGCGTAGCCATAAGGGAATGATGCGTTAACGCTGCCGATACAGTGCTATGACTGACAGACCCCCGAGCGCAGTCAAATGCCAGCATGTAAGCGCGCTTCCATATCATGTGATGCACTTGGAAATACTGTGAGGTTTCAAACTCCACCACTTGCATTCCAGCGTTTGACTGCGCTCGGGGGTCCGTCACTCATAGCACTGTATCGGTAGCGTTAACGCATCATTCCCTTATGGTTACGTTGCGTTAATGCTGCCAAATTCTCTTTTTTTAATGGAACCCTCCTGAACGCAATCCTAGCACTAGTGTGACCCACGCCTAACTGCAGTCACCACTGCCCGATCTATGAGGTCCATTGCTAGAACAATAAATATGTGAATGCAGAGCTCTGAAATCATGCATGAGCCTTCAGGAGAGGTTACATAGAGCGGACATTACAGATGAGGAGCGATAATTTGAGGCTCAGAAGGTCCATACTTGCATAACATACATGTGCTCATCTGCAGATACGGCTGGTCTGCACTAATAGCATTATGCTACTTTCACATCTGTGATATTTTCAATTCTGCCAGATCAGGCAAACTTGAATTTTTTAACTTCAGGTTTGCCTGATCTGATATTTTGCAAATCCGGCAGAAATCCGCCATTTTTGCAAAAAGGCAATGCGCCTCACTTACAGCAAGGTTGCACTAGCATTGTAAATGGACCTCACATTTTCCCCGCGATCCCGCACTTTCGGCGCTAGCTGCAGTTTTCATACGATGCTGGAAGTGCTGGATTACTGTCAAGCCTTCGCACTTGTCCGGAGGTCCCTTTATAATATATTAGTAAAAGTGCAACCTTGCCACAAGTGAGACGCATTGCATTTTTGCAAAAATGGCGGATTTCTGCCAGATTTGCAAGAACACCGATGTGAAAGCAGCCTTACATACAACAGCACTGTGCCTGCACCCCAGCATATTGCTGAATACTTAGGGGTCTTACAGGCTACATCATGCTGGATATATGCAGGGAATTAATACCGCAGGAAAGAGGGGGGGGCGAGAAGGAGGTCTATGTGGAAACCTGCCAAGCACAGACAATTGTGTGTTCAGGCCTGATCACACTCAAGAATCACAGGCAGTATATCCATATACCCTCATTTATAAACAACTAGTAAAAAGGCCCGATGCAATTGCATCGGGAGAGCGGTGAAATGAATTGTGTGTATACAGGCGGGTCAGTGGGTAGCAGAGTATACAGGGGGCTCTGTGGGTAGCAGAGTATGCAGGCGGGTCTGTGGGTAGCAGAGTATGCAGGCAGCTGTGTGGGTAGCAGAGTATACAGGCGGCTCTGTGGGTAGCAGAGTATACAGGCGGCTCTGTGGGTAGCAGAGTATACAGGCGGTTCTGTGGGTAGCAGAGTATACAGGCGGCTCTGTGGGTAGCAGAGTATACAGGGGGCTCTGTGGGTAGCAGAGTATAGAGGCGGCTCTGTGGGTAGCAGAGTATAGAGGCGGCTGTGTGGGTAGCAGAGTATACAGGCGGCTCTGTGGGTAGCAGAGTATGGAGGCGGCTCTGTGGGTAGCAGAGTATGCAGGCTGCTCTGTCGGTAGCAGAGTATGCAGGCTGCTCTGTCGGTAGCAGAGTATGCAGGTTGCTCTGTCGGTAGCAGAGTATACAGGCGGCTCTGTGGGTAGCAGAGTATACAGGCGGCTCTGTGGGTAGCAGAGTATAGAGGGGGCTCTGTGGGTAGCAGAGTATAGAGGCGGCTGTGTGGGTAGGAGAGTATAGAGGCGGCTCTGTTGGTAGCAGAGTATAGAGGCGGCTCTGTGGGTAGCAGAGTATACAGGCGGTTCTGTGGGTAGCAGAGTATAGAGGCGGCTGTGTGGGTAGCAGAGTATAGAGGCAGCTCTGTGGTGGAGGGGTGGAGGAGAGAAGCGGCTCTGTGGTGGGTTGGTGAGGAGAGAAGCGTCTCTGTGGTGGAGGGGTGAGGAGAGAAGCGGCTTTGTGGTGGAGGGGTGAGGAGAGAAGCGGCTCAGTGATGGAGGGGTGGGGAGAAAGCGGCTCAGTGGTGGAGGGGTGAGGAGAGAATGCGGCTCAGTGGTGGAGGGGTGAGGAGGAGAACCGGCTCAGTGGTGGAGGGGTGAGGGAGAAACGGCTCTGTGGTGGAGGGGTGAGGAGAGAAGCGGCTCTGGCCTGGAGGGGTGAGGAGAGAAGCGGCTCTGGCCTGGAGGGGTGAGGAGAGAAGCGGGTCTGGGCTGGAGGGGTGAGGAGAGAAGCGGCTCTGTGGTGGAGGGGTGAGGAGAGAAGCGGCTCTGGGCTGGAGGGGTGAGGAGAGAAGCGGCTCTGGGGTGGAGGGGTGAGGAGAGAAGCGGCTCTGGTCTGGAGGGGTGAGGAGAGAAGCGGCTCTGTGGTGGAGGGGTGAGGAGAGAAGCGGCTCTGTGGTGGAGGGGTGAGGAGAGAAGCGGCTCTGTGGTGGAGGGGTGAGGAGAGAGAGCGGCTCTGTGGCGGAGGGGTGAGGAGAGAAGCGGCTCTGTGGCGGAGGGGTGAGGAGAGAAGCGGCTCTGTGGCGGAGGGGTGAGGAGAGAAGCGGCTCTGGGCTGGAGGGGTGAGGAGAGAAGCGGCTCTGGCCTGGAGGGGTGAGGAGAGAAGCGGCTCTGGGGTGGAGGGGTGAGGAGAGAAGCGGCTCTGGGCTGGAGGGTGAGGAGAGAAGCGGCTCTGTGGTGGAGGGGTGAGGAGAGAAGCGGCTCTGTGGTGGAGGGGTGAGGAGAGAAGCGGCTCTGTGGCGGAGGGGTGAGGAGAGAAGCGGCTCTGTGGCGGAGGGGTGAGGAGAGAAGCGGCTCTGTGGCGGAGGGGTGAGGAGAGAAGCGGCTCTGTGGCGGAGGGGTGAGGAGAGAAGCGGCTCTGTGGCGGAGGGTGAGGAGAGAAGCGGCTCTGGCCTGGAGGGGTGAGGAGAGAAGCGGCTCTGGACTGGAGGGGTGAGGAGAGAAGCGGCTCTGGCCTGGAGGGGTGAGGAGAGAAGCGGCTCTGGGGTGGAGGGGTGAGGAGAGAAGTGGCTCTGGGCGGGAGGGGTGAGGAGAGAAGCGGCTCTGGGCTGGAGGGGTGAGGAGAGAAGCGGCTCTGGCCTGGAGGGGTAAGGAGAGAAGCGGCTCTGGGGTGGAGGGGTGAGGAGAGAAGTGGCTCTGGGCGGGAGGGGTGAGGAGAGAAGCGGCTCTGGGCTGGAGGGGTGAGGAGAGAAGCGGCTCTGGGCTGGAGGGGTGAGGAGAGAAGCGGCTCTGGGCTGTAGGGGTGAGGAGAGAAGCGGCTCTGGGCTGGAGGGGTGAGGAGAGAAGCGGGTCTGGGGTGGAAGGGTGAGGAGAGAAGCGGCTCTGGGCTGGAGGGGTGAGTAAAGAAGCGGCTCTGGGCTGGAGGGGCATCCGATTGGTCCAGGACGCCGAGTCCAATCCGCTTGCAGGGGCGGCGGCGGCCAATGGGAGTGAGTGGGGCGTGTGAGCCTTTGGAGGCAGAGATGCCCCGCTCACTCCCATTGGCTGGCGCCGAGCACAGGACGACTTCAGTGGGTTGCGGCAGGCGGCCACAGGCCCTACACGGCAAGTCCAGCAGCAGCGAGGCCCCAGCGGTGAGCGAGGGGCGGAAGGCACCGGCGGCATCCGGGCAGCGTCGACTTCGTGGCGGGGCCAAGGGTTGGCAGGATGGCGGTGGTGTGAGGTAGTGCGGGTGCGGCTCGCGATGACGCAAGCGTCATCGCTCGCAGTGCCACAAAGGATTATGGGATTCGGCTTCAACGGGCGAATCCCAAACTGGTGATTATATAAGTAGATATGTGTATAAACTGTATATGTACATCTATCTATATATGTGTATATACAGTATATGTACAGCTATCTATATATGTGTATATACTGTATATATATATCTGTGTGTATATGTGTATATACTGTATATATATATATGTGTATATACTGTATATCTATATATGTGTTGTGTATATAGTGTATATGTATATGTGGGTATATAGTGTATGTCTGTGTATATACTGTATATCTATATGTGAGTATACACTGTATATCTATGTATATGTGTATATACTGTATATCTATGTATGTGTATATACTGTGTATCTATCAATATGTGTGTATATAGTGTATATCTACATGTATATATGTGTATATACTGTATATGTATGTGTGTGTATATACTGTATATGTATGTATATATGTGTATATACTGTATAGCGATATGTGTACATACTATATATCTCTATATATGTGTATATAAACTATAACTACATCTATATATGTGAAAATACTGTATATGTATATGTATCTGTGTGTATATACTGTGTATGTATATATGTGTGTATATACTGTATATGTACATCTATGTATATATGTGTATATAGTGTATATGTATCTGTGTGTATATAGTGTATATCTAAGTGTATGTGTAGATACAGTATATGTATATATATATGTATAGATGTGTATATACTGTATATGTATATATGTATATAGTGTATATCTATCTGTGTATATACTGTATATCTATATATGTGTGTATAGACTGTATATGTGCATGTATGTATATATGTGTACATACGCTATATGTATATGTGTATGTGTTTATATACAGTATATCAATATATATATATATATGTGTATATAGTGTGTATCTATGTGTATATACAGTATATCAATATATTTATGTGTATATAAGGTATGTGTAGATACTCTATATCTATATGTGTGTGTTGAAATAGTGTATATGTATATAGAGTGTATGTATGTATATAGAGTGTATGTATGTATATAGAGTGTATATGTATATAGAGTGTATGTATGTATATATAGTGTATGTATGTATATGTGTATGTTGTGCTGCTGGTTAGTCGTCCTGTGTGTGGGGGGATTTTTGTCCCCTGTGGTGTGTCTCTCCCGGATCTCCTCTCTGTCTCTCAGCTGCTGTGTGTGGGGGAGGTGCAGGGTGTGGGGCCGAAGCAGAGCAGGGGTAGACTGTAGAGGGGCAGAATGGGCTCCCCCCCCCCGTTTCCCCTGGGCTCTATTTGCCCCTGCAGTGTCTTAACTCGCCCTGCCCCCTGTGTGGCTTCTTACCCTTCTTCCCAGCTCTGATCGATTAATAGAGGGCCTGAAGTGATGTCTGAGTCATGTGAATGATCACATGACTCTGACATCACCAAAGGTCCTTTAGCCTTGTAGTGAAGATGATCGGAGCAGAGAGAGATGCGGGAGTGTGCCGGATCAGCAGGAGAGGTGGGGGGGATCTACGGCTGGCGGGGGTGTATGGCTGGCGGGGGTGTGCAGGCGGGGGGTAGTTCTCCGGGAGGTGCAGTACGGCTGCGGCTGTCAGCTGCTGTGTGTGGGGGTTGCTGTCCCGGGGGATGGAGTGTGCGGGGCCGGAGCTCCTCTCCCTCTCTCTCTGGCCGGGTCTCCTGTGTGTGTGTGTGGGGGTTGTTGTCCCGGAGGTGCACTGCGGCTGCTTCTCGCGATGACGCTACGCGTCATCGCTCGCAGTGGCGCAAAGCATTCTGGGATTCGGCTACAGTGCCCGAATTCCAAACTGCGGATTATATAAATAGATGAAACACATACAGTACACTACATATACACTATTATATACACATCTACACACAGGAAAACACACACTATATACACTATTACATACAGTATACATGATATTACATATACTCATATGTGCTGCAGTCTTCATCACTTGTTCCATCCCTGGACAGAAGGCTGGTGCTCCATATAAAAGGAGGACAGCACAGAAGGAGACTGGGAGCTGCTGCCTCCTCTCTACAGACAGGATCTCCCCCTCCTCTAGGTCCAACTGCCTCCTGTGATCTATAAGGATGACAGCTGTGGAGGAAGGAGTCATGGAGGGGATGTGTACAAGAGCATGGGCAGGCAGTGTCAGGAATGGTGGGGGCTGGGGAGTCACTCCTGCAGTGGAAGGAGCAGCCCTTGATCTAAAGCCAATTTGTGACACTGCCACCTACTGGACACAGTAATTATCACATTCTAAGGAGATTCCTGGCTCCGATCTCCTCCTGCTTTGTCCCTCACTGCCGATGTCCTGGGTGAGGGCAAGAGAAGTCAGAGAAGGCGGCACCGTGCTCCGCACAGGAGCAATGCTCAGGACTTTGTGCATCCGGTCTCCTGCACTGAGTGCTCCCACTGCCGCCCACCAGGCGGCGAAGCCTGAGGCAATAAGCTCAAATTGCCTCGTTATAGCTGCGGGCCTGAATATATTTACTTAGAAAATTGGAGACGTGTTCAATACTTATTTCATCCACTTTTTATATACTTTAACGAAAATATCTTTATACTATGTTAACTAGAAAATGGAAAAACTACTGGCTAATAAGTAAAAAGGAGAATACAATACTAAAATGGTCCATACTTTTAATATCTACTTCAGTTGTAATATATTTTAAATAAGAATCCAAGCTTTTTATTATTGTATGTACTTTTATGTTGATAAATATAAAAAAGATTCTTTCTCATTTTAGCATGCTCAGACACTATAAGACATGAGTCAGCCAATAAGCGGGAAAACTAAATTTTTTTTAATTAGCATCATCATCACTTTAATAGCTAAATGCCAAAAGATTAGTAAAATTCAACACCTATGCTAGATATTAAATTGTGAAGGCAGATAAACTATCTAAATTAAATAGCTAATTTCCTACAGTTGACATTGATAACTGGAAGGGACAGTGTTTTACTGGATCCGCACTGCTCATACAGTGAAAGGAACACAATTCGTCAAAGATTATGGTCAAAATACTGGCTTTATTCCAACGAATTTTGGAGCTACACCTTGCTCCTTCCTCAGGGAGCCAATATATTGCAGTACATAGTGAATGGTATACAATATATAGACGCCATTAACAGACAATATGATCATGACGTCTATGCTGCGTGGAGGTAATGTACTGACGTCATTTTGTAACCTGATCCTTTAAACATCATTACAACGGCCAAAAATTTTAAAGATAATATATAACTATTAGGGATCTAAGACGACAGAAAGGATAAGAACAATGAGAGAATAAAAATAGTGAAATTACAAATACAAGATGAGTGAAAAGAAAGAAAGAGAAAAAAATCAGACACCCAATCACTTGTCATGTATATACATCTACAATTCTGGACCACTACTTGTATGAATATGATAATGATTTATGAATGCTTCTTGAAAGTTTTTTAGCTTATTGTTTAGACAATAAACCATCACTTGTAATGTAAGACATATGTTAGATACAGCATCAACTGCCTCATAAATAGGTAGCAATCAGTTATCGGATTCGTTTTCCATAGATTTCCATCTTAAACACACTGATCCTGCAAAAAATATTTTAAAAATGGACAAAAAAGTTTTGTTTGCACACCTTTTTTGTCAATAAATTGCTGCTGGATCTGTTCTAACAGATGATTACTGGACATGTGAACTTAGCCTTAGGCAAATGCAACCCCATTCTAGTAGGCTATATATACAGTAGTAGGTCAGTAAGTCAGTCACCTGGCAGGAACTGTGAGTAAAGCATTGCTACCCGGTCTTTCCTTTCTTTGTTGATTACAATAGTAGTCCAATCTAAAATTCTATCTCAGATAACTTATTTAACTGAATTCTAATTTAAGTGCATACAATTTATTCAATGTATGTCTATATGTAAAAGTGTACATTTTTTGCATATATTTCCATTACAATTAAGTTAATTTCTGTGTTCAATAAATTAAAATCCTAAATCAGAAAAAATGTTTTGTTCTCCTTTTTAACTAAGTTTTTAGATTTAATTGTCATATTTCAGAAATTGTATCTGTTATTTAAGTCAAAAATATTGGATATAGTAATCACTCCGTATGAGAAAAAACCTTTTCAAATAGTATTTGACCAGTTAGAATAGAAAATAAAAGTTTTCATCATTTTACAAATATTCAGTTGCTACAAAATAAAAATAATAGAACATTTATCTGATGTTCTAAGGCCGGTTTCACATTAGCATTCGGAACGCAGCATAACAGAACGCAGCCAAACGCATGAACACTGCATTCCTATGTTTAACACGGTAACGCATGGTACCTGCGTTTGGCTGCGTTCTGTTGTGGTTGCGTTTGGATGCGCATAATTTGTGCGCCCTCCTCCTCCTCCCTCCAAATGCAGCCTGTTGCATTTTTTGTGCGTTCACGGGCGCTTGTTTTATCAGCAAGCGAACAAACAATGCATGGATCTCAATGGATCCGCAGTGTCCTCCGCATGACAGTGCAGGATAACGCTGCGGATCTCATTGAAATCTCTCCCGGAGGCCAATCAGCAATCTCGGCAGTGACCAGGAGGAGGAGATCTCTGCCACTGATCTCCACCTCCCAGCCGCAGCTGAGATCACTGATTGGCTGGCCGGGCACCATACCAATGTGAACGCATGCGGAGAACCTCTGCTGCGTTCACATCAGTATGGCAGCGTTTGCCCTGCGTATGCGTCTGCATGCCCACCGCATGCAGACACAAACGCAAATGTGAACCCAGTCACTTTACAATAATTACACCAAAAAAGCTCACCTTGCATAAATTAAAGTGTTGTAAACTACATACTGATTTTTCAATGAAATCAGAAATTACTGCTGATTTGGAATCCCTCATTATTTGTATTGCATGTCATATTTAGTGTATAATGTGCCAACATATGTAATATAGTTGAAATGTTGCTGACCAATATTCCTTAAACTATTCATACTATGAATGAAATGTGATGAAATATCATATCCGGTTTAGCAGAATATCACTCCTAATGATTGGGAAAGATATGAAGGGTGGAAGTTTCAAGCTTAGAATTGCTTGTTGTGAAAGAAGCAAATAGACAGGACATCTCCCATTATATAAATTACACATTTTGTAGTAGTCAATTAGCTGCCTGTTGATGGAGAACAAAACACATTCTATTTTTAGCACAATCCGTTGTAGATTGTTAAATAGCCGCAGCTGACAATGAAGGACACTACTCAGCTTTAGGCCTTACTGACATGAGAGTATGAATCCTAGGAGTGAAATGAGATAAAAGCTCTAATTGCACCCTGGCCAATGTTAGTGAATTGACTTTGACAGTTTTTAATGGATAAATAAAACATTGTAGTATTTATTTTTGATGCAAATATGCCTTTGAGTTCGTTATAAGCTGCACACCTTTATGATTTCAACATATGTAAAACTGCATAAATAACATCTGGAATTGTAATATTATATTTAAGGGGAACCTGTCAGCTCATATAGCCTCCCCAGTTATCACTGTCTGTCCCTGTAGCTTCATAATACTATTCTAATCATCCCTGTCTGAGCTCATAGTGTAATGTCAAATCTGGAAAAAAAGCATTTATAGTATTTTTTGCTTTATAAGACGCACTAGATTATAAGATGCACCCCAAATTTGGTGAAGAAGGATAGAAAAATAATTTTTAATGATAAATGGGGTCCATCCTATAATGCCAGTGTACGTCTTACAATCAGTATATATATTTCTCATCTGGGTACATGACCCCACCACCATCCTAGTATATATGTCCCCCATCGTGGTATATGGTCCCCTATCCTGGGATATAGCCCCACCATCCTGGATGTGGCCCCCCTGTGATAGCACATGTCCCCCTGTGATGGTACATGTCCCCCTGTGTTGGCACACGTCCCCCTGTGATGGCACATAGCCCCCTGTGATGGCACACAGCGCCTTATGATGGCACACATCCCCCTGTGCTGGCACATGTCCCCCTTGATGGCACACAGTCCAGCTGGATATGGCCCCCCATGCTGCCGCCCACACTAAAGTAACACATTTTGAACTTACCTCTCTGACGCTGTCCTCCGTCTCTCCCTGCTTGCTGCAGCACTTCCTGGTTCCCGGAGAAGCCGGTCATGTGATCAGAGTGTGCACTGATGACATTACTCTGCTGTGCCGATCATGTGACCGGCTTCCTTAGGAACCAGGAAGTGCTGCAGCAAGCAGGGAGAAACAGAGGCAAGCGCTGGAGAGGTAAGTTGAAAGTTTGTTATTTTACTGTGGGTGGCAGCATTGGGGGGACTATATCCGGGATGGGGCGTGGCATATCCAGCACAGGGGGACTGCAGCCACATGTAATATGCCCACTCGCCTGTCCATACCTTGGCGTGGTTTCAGCACCGAGGTGATAGACAGCAGGTGCAGTGCATATTACATGAGCATAATGAGCTGAAGCATGTGTCCTCCCACTCTCTGTGCAACCTTCAGCCATCCTCCTCCAGATCCTGGGCACTGCTCCAGAGCTGCCTTCCCCCCTAAAGTACAGAAACCTTTAGATTTGGATTATAAGACGCACCCCCCACTTTCCCACAAAATTTTGGGGAACAAAAGTGCGTCTTATAATCCAAAAAACACGGTATACACTTACATTTTCTGGGGTAGACTACAGGTTAATAGTTAACATTTCAACAGAATTTTAAAAGATCCTGCAGAGTCTGTGTGATGTCACGATCATGTGACTATAATAGGCAGAGCTAAGTCCTCATAGTACATAATGATTTTGCTTGCTTACCATTGTCCTCTATGGTCACCTGATTGTTACATCACACAGGTCTTTTATACAGAGACGTTAATAGTGTGTTAACTATTAAGCTGCCAGGGTGACTACATCCTCCAAGGTGTAGTCACTGTCTCAGAAAATGTAAGTATATAAATGCTTTTTATTCACCTTTAACATTACAGTATGAGCTCAGACGGATGATTAGAATAGTGCTGGGAAGGTGCTGGGAAGCTGCAGGAACAGACAGTGGTGATAGCTGGGGAGGCATAAATGAGTTGACAGCTTCCCTTTATAAAATAGTGATTTCAAATATATTTCAGGCATGGCATGCTCTTTTCTGACTTAGGCCAGGGTCACATTTGCGCTTTGACCCTGGCCTGCCGGATTCCGGTTTCAACTTAGAAATTTTTCCAGCACCGCATAGCGTTACCGCTATGCGGTGCCGGAAAACGCTGCCCTTAGTTACCCGATGTGTACCTTAACGACCTGTCACACAGGCAGAGGCTCGGAGTGCGCTTTACAGCGCCGCACAGGAAACGCTGTCTGCAACGGTTTCCTGTGCGGCGCTGTAAAGCGCACTCCGAGCCTCTGCCTGTGTGACAGGTCGTTAAGGTACACATCGGGTAACTAAGGGCAGCGTTTTCCGGCACCGCATAGCGGTAACGCTATGCGGTGCTGGAAAAATTTCTAAGTTGAAACCGGAATCCGGCAGGCCAGGGTCAAAGCGCAAATGTGACACTGGCCTTAGTCCTTATTTGCATGGTTATAAAATAGTGGACTGGAGTGGCTGCAGCTGCTGTTCAGCTCCTGGTGCTTGTCCACTTAGCAATTAGCTGCATTTTATCAATATATACTTAACCAGGGTAGAGCACGCTGTGATTTTTTCAAACAGACTATTAGACCCTGTGTACAGAGTGAGTTTTATAACATTTTTTATGCGTTTGCTGAGTGCAGTATTGCCACAACATTGCAAGCAAATCTTTATGCCAGCCAATTCAATGAGAGACCTAAAGCTTTATGCACATATAGATTTTTTTCCCTTGCAAATTTGGTGAAGAAATAAATCTTTAGATGGCCAATTCTTGCATAATATTTGCAGCCTCTTTCCACCCCAAAAAGCATAAAAAATGCTAGCAAAATACACATCAAAAATACACCTAAATGGCAAAAAATACTGCATTAAAAATATGTATCAAAAATGCACATTTGTTTCTGCCAGGAAATGCAGATTTGGTTCATAAATTTCTGCAACCAGATACTCAATGTGTGCACATAGCTTTACTCCATGTGAAAAATAGATTGTCTATACTGGCACACTGATTGCAAACTGTCCAAATGCTCATTTGAATGAGTCCTTGCTGTCCTACATGCCATATTTTATGATATTGTAGACAAGTGTTCAGACGAACGTTGCAGACTTCAACAAATAATAAAGTTCTTAAGTCAGCATAGGGGTAGTAACTTAGACACAATTTGACAATGGCAACTAAACTCCTAAACTAAAGACCCATATTAAAATATACCTTTTGATAGATAATTCTAGTAATACAAAAAGTTAACTGTGCAAACAATTAAAAAATACTTAATGTAGAGACTGGAATACATCTCCAATAAATTCCTTGCACTTAGAATAAATATTACAAAACTAGATGGTGGCCCGATTCTAAAGAATCGGGTAGTCTAGAATCTATATATAGTTTATTTAGTAATAGGGGAGTGCTGTGAAAGTAATTGTGAGTATACGGTGGCTCAGTGGTTAGCAGTGAGTGCGGTGGCTCAGTGGTAAGCAGTGAGTGGGGTGGCTCAGTGGTCAGCAGTGAGTGCGGTGGCTCAGTGGTCAGCAGTGAGTGCGGTGGCTCAGTGGTCAGCAGTGAGTGCGGTGGCTCAGTGGTCAGCAGTGAGTGCGGTGGCTCAGTGGTCAGCAGTGAGTGCGGTGGCTCAGTGGTCAGCAGTGAGTGCGGTGGCTCAGTGGTCAGCAGTGAGTGCGGTGGCTCAGTGGTCAGCAGTGAGTACGGTGGCTCAGTGGTCAGCAGTGAGTGCGGTGGCTCAGTGGTCAGCAGTGAGTGCGGTGGCTCAGTGGTCAGCAGTGAGTGCGGTGGCTCAGTGGTCAGCAGTGAGTGCGGTGGCTCAGTGCTCAGCAGTGAGTGCGGTGGCTCAGTGGTCAGCAGTGAGTGCGGTGGCTCAGTGGTCAGCAGTGAGTGCAGCACAGGCTGGAGGGGGAGGAGGCAGAGGAGGGAGGAGGCAGAAACTGGAGGGGTTAGAGGAGGGAGGGGTCAGGGGAGAGCGGAGGCAGGGGAGAGCGGAGGCTGGAGGGCAGAGGAGAGCGGAGGCTGGAGGGCAGAGGAGAGCGGAGGCTGGAGGGCAGAGGAGAGCGGAGGCTGGAGGGCAGAGGAGAGCGGAGGCTGGAGGGCAGAGGAGAGCGGAGGCTGGAGGGCAGAGGAGAGCGGAGGCTGGAGGGCAGAAAAGAGCGGAGGCTGGAGGGCAGAAAAGAGCGGAGGCTGGAGGGCAGAGGAGAGCGGAGGCTGGAGGGCAGAGGAGAGCGGAGGCTGGAGGGCAGAGGAGAGCGGAGGCTGGAGGGCAGAGGAGAGCGGAGGCTGGAGGGCAGAGGAGAGCGGAGGCTGGAGGGCAGAGGAGAGGGGAGGCTGGAGGGCAGAGGAGAGCGGAGGCTGGAGGGCAGAAGAGAGCGGAGGCTGGAGGGCAGAAGAGAGCGGAGGCTGGAGGGCAGAAGAGAGCGGAGGCTGGAGGGCAGAAGAGAGCGGAGGCTGGAGGGCAGAGGAGAGCGGAGGCTGGGGGGCAGAGGAGAGCGGAGGCTGGGGGGCACAGGAGAGGGGAGACTGGGGGGCACAGGAGAGGGGAGGCTGGAGGCCAGAGGGGAGGCTGGAGGCCAGAGGGGAGGCTGGAGGCCAGAGGGGAGAGCGGAGGCCAGAGGGGAGAGCAGAGGCCAGAGGGGAGAGCGGAGGACAGAGGGGAGAGCGGAGGACAGAGGGGAGAGCGGAGGACAGAGGGGAGAGCGGAGGACAGAGGAGAGCGGAGGCCAGAGGGGAGAGCGGAGGCCAGAGGGGAGAGCGGAGGCCAGAGGGGAGAGCGGAGGACAGAGGGGAGAGCGGAGGACAGAGGGGAGAGCGGAGGACGGAGGAGAGCGGAGGACGGAGGAGAGCGGAGGCCGGAGGAGAGCGGAGGCCGGAGGAGAGCGGAGGCCGGAGGAGAGCGGAGGCTGGAGGGCAGGGGATAGCGGAGGCAGGGGAGAGCGGAGGCAGGGGAGAGCGGAGGCAGAGGACAGCGGAGGCTGGAGGCCAGAGGACAGCGGAGGCTGGAGGCCAGAGGACAGCGGAGGCTGGAAGCCAGAGGACAGCGGAGGCTGGAGGCCAGAGGACAGCGGAGGCAGGAGGCCAGAGGACAGCGGAGGCAGGAGGCCAGAGGACAGCGGAGGCAGGAGGCCAGAGGACAGCGGAGGCTGGAGGCCAGAGGAGAGCGGAGGCTGGAGGCCAGAGGAGAGCGGAGGCTGGGGGGCAGAGGAGAGCGGAGGCTGGAGAAGAGCGGAGGCAGAGGACAGCGGAGGCTGGAGGCCAGAGGAGAGCGGAGGCTGGAGAAGAGCGGAGGCTGGAGAAGAGCGGAGGCTGGAGAAGAGCGGAGGCTGGAGAAGAGCGGAGGCCGGAGAAGAGCGGAGGCCGGAGAAGAGCGGAGGCAGAGGAGAGCGGAGGCTGGAGAAGAGCGGAGGCAGAGGAGAGCGGAGGCAGAGGAGAGCGGAGGCTGGAGAAGAGCGGAGACAGAGTAGAGCGGAGGCTGGAGAAGAGCGGAGGCAGAGGAGAGCGGAGGCTGGAGAAGAGCGGAGGCAGAGGAGAGCGGAGGCTGGAGAAGAGCGGAGGCTGGAGAAGAGCGGAGGCTGGAGAAGAGCGGAGGCAGGGGAGAGCGTAGGCAGGGGAGAGCGTAGGCAGGGGAGAGCGTAGGCAGGGGAGAGCGTAGGCTGGAGGCCACAGAAGAGCGGAGGCTGGAGGCCACAGGAGAGCGGAGGCTGGAGACCACAGGAGAGCGGAGGCTGGAGGCCACAGGAGAGCGGAGGCTGGAGGCCACAGCAGAGCGGAGGCTGGAGGCCACAGGAGAGCGGAGGCTGGGGGGCAGAGGAGAGCGGAGGCTGGACGGCAGGGGAGAGCGGAGGCTGGAGAAGAGCGGAGACAGAGAAGAGCGGAGGCAGAGGAGAGCGGAGGCAGAGGAGAGCGGAGGCTGGAGAAGAGCGGAGGCAGAGGAGAGCGGAGGCTTGAGAAGAGCGGAGGCTGGAGAAGAGCGGAGGCTGGAGAAGAGCGGAGGCAGAGGAGAGCGGAGGCTGGAGAAAAGCGGAGGCAGAGGAGAGCGGAGGCAGAGGAGAGCGGAGGCTGGAGAAGAGCGGAGGCAGAGGAGAGCGGAGGCAGAGGAGAGCGGAGGCTGGAGGAGAGCGGAGGCAGAGGAGAGCGGAGGCTGGAGAAGAGCGGAGGCAGAGGAGAGCGGAGGCTGGAGAAGAGCGGAGGCAGAGGAGAGCGGAGGCTGGAGAAGAGCGGAGGCAGAGTAGAGCGGAGGCTGGAGAAGAGCGGAGGCAGAGGAGAGCGGAGGCAGAGGAGAGCGGAGGCTGGAGAAGAGCGGAGGCTGGAGAAGAGCGGAGGCTGGAGAAGAGCGGAGGCAGGGGAGAGCGGAGGCAGGAGGGCAGGGGAGAGCGTAGGCAGGGGAGAGCGTAGGCAGGGGAGAGCGTAGGCAGGGGAGAGCGTAGGCAGGGGAGAGCGTAGGCAGGGGAGAGCAGAGGCTGGAGGCCACAGGAGAGCGGAGGCTGGAGGCCACAGGAGAGCGGAGGCTGGGGGGCAGAGGAGAGCGGAGGCTGGGGGGCAGAGGAGAGCGGAGGCTGGGGGGCAGAGGAGAGCGGAGGCTGGGGGGCAGAGGAGAGGGGAGACTGGGGGGCACAGGAGAGGGGAGGCTGGAGGCCAGAGGGGAGGCTGGAGGCCAGAGGGAGAGCGGAGGCCAGAGGAGAGCGGAGGCCAGAGGAGAGCGGAGGCCAGAGGAGAGCGAGGCTGGAGGCCAGAGGAGAGCGGAGGCCAGAGGAGAGCGGAGGGCAGAGGAGAGCGGAGGGCAGAGGAGAGCGGAGGGCAGAGGAGAGCGGAGGCCAGAGGAGAGCGGAGGCCAGAGGAGAGCGGAGGCCAGAGGAGAGCGGAGGCCAGAGGAGAGTGGAGGCCGGAGGAGAGTGGAGGCTGGAGGGCAGGGGATAGCGGACGCAGGGGAGAGCGGAGGCAGGGGAGAGCGGAGGCAGGGGAGAGCGGAGGCAGGGGACAGCGGAGGCAGAGGACAGCGGAGGCTGGAGGCCAGAGGACAGCGGAGGCTGGAGGCCAGAGGACAGCGGAGGCTGGAGGCCAGAGGACAGCGGAGGCTGGAGGCCAGAGGAGAGCGGAGGCTGGAGGCCAGAGGAGAGCGGAGGCTGGAGGCCAGAGGACAGCGGAGGCTGGGGGGCAGAGGAGAGCGGAGGCTGGAGGCCAGAGGAGAGCGGAGGCTGGGGGGCAGAGGAGAGCGGAGGCTGGAGAAGAGCGGAGGCAGAGGACAGCGGAGGCTGGAGGCCAGAGGAGAGCGGAGGCTGGAGAAGAGCGGAGGCTGGAGAAGAGCGGAGGCAGAGGAGAGCGGAGGCTGGGGGGGGCACAGGAGAGGGGAGGCTGGGGGGGCACAGGAGAGGGGAGGGCGGGGGGCACAGGAGAGGGGAGGCTGGGGGGCACAGGAGAGGGGAGGCTGGGGGGCACAGGAGAGGGGAGGCTGGTGGGGCAGAACACTCACCGGGCTGTCGGCGGGGCTGTGTGCGGGGCAGGTGGCGGAATGGTGGTCCCAGATGGAGGAGGAGAGTGGGCGTGAGAGTGGAAGCCAGAGGACAGCGGAGGCTGGAGGCCAGAGGACAGCGGAGGCAGGAGGCCAGAGGACAGCGGAGGCAGGAGGCCAGAGGACAGCGGAGGCAGGAGGCCAGAGGACAGCGGAGGCTGGAGGCCAGAGGAGAGCGGAGGCTGGAGGCCAGAGGAGAGCGGAGGCTGGGGGGCAGAGGAGAGCGGAGGCTGGAGAAGAGCGGAGGCAGAGGACAGCGGAGGCTGGAGGCCAGAGGAGAGCGGAGGCTGGAGAAGAGCGGAGGCTGGAGAAGAGCGGAGGCTGGAGAAGAGCGGAGGCTGGAGAAGAGCGGAGGCTGGAGAAGAGCGGAGGCCGGAGAAGAGCGGAGGCCGGAGAAGAGCGGAGGCAGAGGAGAGCGGAGGCTGGAGAAGAGCGGAGGCAGAGGAGAGCGGAGGCAGAGGAGAGCGGAGGCTGGAGAAGAGCGGAGACAGAGTAGAGCGGAGGCTGGAGAAGAGCGGAGGCAGAGGAGAGCGGAGGCTGGAGAAGAGCGGAGGCAGAGGAGAGCGGAGGCTGGAGAAGAGCGGAGGCTGGAGAAGAGCGGAGGCTGGAGAAGAGCGGAGGCAGGGGAGAGCGTAGGCAGGGGAGAGCGTAGGCAGGGGAGAGCGTAGGCAGGGGAGAGCGTAGGCTGGAGGCCACAGAAGAGCGGAGGCTGGAGGCCACAGGAGAGCGGAGGCTGGAGACCACAGGAGAGCGGAGGCTGGAGGCCACAGGAGAGCGGAGGCTGGAGGCCACAGCAGAGCGGAGGCTGGAGGCCACAGGAGAGCGGAGGCTGGGGGGCAGAGGAGAGCGGAGGCTGGACGGCAGGGGAGAGCGGAGGCTGGAGAAGAGCGGAGACAGAGAAGAGCGGAGGCAGAGGAGAGCGGAGGCAGAGGAGAGCGGAGGCTGGAGAAGAGCGGAGGCAGAGGAGAGCGGAGGCTTGAGAAGAGCGGAGGCTGGAGAAGAGCGGAGGCTGGAGAAGAGCGGAGGCAGAGGAGAGCGGAGGCTGGAGAAAAGCGGAGGCAGAGGAGAGCGGAGGCAGAGGAGAGCGGAGGCTGGAGAAGAGCGGAGGCAGAGGAGAGCGGAGGCAGAGGAGAGCGGAGGCTGGAGGAGAGCGGAGGCAGAGGAGAGCGGAGGCTGGAGAAGAGCGGAGGCAGAGGAGAGCGGAGGCTGGAGAAGAGCGGAGGCAGAGGAGAGCGGAGGCTGGAGAAGAGCGGAGGCAGAGTAGAGCGGAGGCTGGAGAAGAGCGGAGGCAGAGGAGAGCGGAGGCAGAGGAGAGCGGAGGCTGGAGAAGAGCGGAGGCTGGAGAAGAGCGGAGGCTGGAGAAGAGCGGAGGCAGGGGAGAGCGGAGGCAGGAGGGCAGGGGAGAGCGTAGGCAGGGGAGAGCGTAGGCAGGGGAGAGCGTAGGCAGGGGAGAGCGTAGGCAGGGGAGAGCGTAGGCAGGGGAGAGCAGAGGCTGGAGGCCACAGGAGAGCGGAGGCTGGAGGCCACAGGAGAGCGGAGGCTGGGGGGCAGAGGAGAGCGGAGGCTGGGGGGCAGAGGAGAGCGGAGGCTGGGGGGCAGAGGAGAGCGGAGGCTGGGGGGCAGAGGAGAGGGGAGACTGGGGGGCACAGGGAGGGGAGGCTGGAGGCCAGAGGGGAGGCTGGAGGCCAGAGGGGAGAGCGGAGGCCAGAGGAGAGCGGAGGCCAGAGGAGAGCGGAGGCCAGAGGAGAGCGGAGGCCAGAGGAGAGCGGAGGCTGGAGGCCAGAGGAGAGCGGAGGCCAGAGGAGAGCGGAGGGCAGAGGAGAGCGGAGGGCAGAGGAGAGCGGAGGGCAGAGGAGAGCGGAGGCCAGAGGAGAGCGGAGGCCAGAGGAGAGCGGAGGCCAGAGGAGAGCGGAGGCCAGAGGAGAGTGGAGGCTGGAGGGCAGGGGATAGCGGACGCAGGGGAGAGCGGAGGCAGGGGAGAGCGGAGGCAGGGGAGAGCGGAGGCAGGGGACAGCGGAGGCAGAGGACAGCGGAGGCTGGAGGCCAGAGGACAGCGGAGGCTGGAGGCCAGAGGACAGCGGAGGCTGGAGGCCAGAGGACAGCGGAGGCTGGAGGCCAGAGGAGAGCGGAGGCTGGAGGCCAGAGGAGAGCGGAGGCTGGAGGCCAGAGGACAGCGGAGGCTGGGGGGCAGAGGAGAGCGGAGGCTGGAGGCCAGAGGAGAGCGGAGGCTGGGGGGCAGAGGAGAGCGGAGGCTGGAGAAGAGCGGAGGCAGAGGACAGCGGAGGCTGGAGGCCAGAGGAGAGCGGAGGCTGGAGAAGAGCGGAGGCTGGAGAAGAGCGGAGGCAGAGGAGAGCGGAGGCTGGGGGGGGCACAGGAGAGGGGAGGCTGGGGGGGCACAGGAGAGGGGAGGCCGGGGGGCACAGGAGAGGGGAGGCTGGGGGGCACAGGAGAGGGGAGGCTGGGGGGCACAGGAGAGGGGAGGCTGGTGGGGCAGAACACTCACCGGGCTGTCGGCGGGGCTGTGTGCGGGGCAGGTGGCGGAATGGTGGTCCCAGATGGAGGAGGAGAGTGGGCGGTGCCGGCGGAGGCCGCACACCGGAGTGTGGGCCGGGCCGGGCCGGTTCCCGGATGTGGGTGGGACTCAGGGTGCATCTAGGCACCCTGCCGCCGGAGCCGATCGGAGGGCGGGGGGGTGCTGGCGGGTCTGAGGGCCGCCGCCCCTGCAGCGTCCGCTCGGCCCCGCCGCCCTGCAGCCTACAGTGCCACAGCGTCCGTCTCTCCTGAGGGCGGCGCTGATGTTGGTGGCCCCGCCCCCTTCTGTGATGCCGCTCCCCCTGGCTGCCGGCGCTCTGGACTCAGGGCTCACACTGTCCAGTGGACGGTGCGGCCCTGGGTGGGAGCACACGGCACTGTGTGGGGGTGGCGGTGGCGCTTTAGCGCCCACTGCGAGCCGCTATTCAGGTTTGACAGCGGCTCGCGGTGAGCGCTACGCGCTCACCGCTCGTGGGTCTGGAACTTCCGTTTCCGGTCTGTGACACAGGGCGCAGGCCGTCACGGAAGTTGGCCAGATTCCACAGGAAGTGGCCTTCGGGTTTTATATAGTAGATAGGACAAGGATCTACTCCTTTCATCATATTGGTTTCACCAAATTTAAGTCTCATTTATGATGAAGCCAATGTGTTGAAACATGTTGGGGAGGCGAATGGTTGATTTTTTTTTAAGCTAGTGCAGAAACAGGTATGGATTCAGGATTCGAGAATGAATAACACTGTGGAAAAATTTGAAAAAAAATTTCTGTTGAGTTAGGTTTTTGAGCTGATTTATACTAAAATTGGCATGATGATTCCAAAAATGTAGTCAGTTTTTTTCTAGCACGTCAAGTTTTTCCTCCACAACTTACCTGCCAGAAAAGCACAATTGCACTGATATCTGTAATAAGACTTGTTATCTGATTACAATTCGACTCATATAGAGCTACGTGGCAACTTGTAAGGCTGGTTTCACATAACGATTTTGTGCCTGTCCATGGGATCCGACTTTGAAGGTGCATCCCACGGACAGGCACGGATCCATACGGATCCCTGCAATCGGATGGCAAATAGCCATCCGATCTGCAGGATCTGTGTGGATCCTGCGGTCCCCTGTCTCTCCCTACGCCTGCCTCCTCCATCTTCTTCCCTCTCCTATTCTATATGATGTGCCCCCGCTATTCTATCTGTGCCCCCTCTTCTCTATCCTCATCTATCCCTATCCTGTCCCCTGTCCTCTCCCTGGGTGTAAAAAAATAAAAAAAACTCCTCCGGGAGTATACATCACCTGTCACCGCTCCCACGCTGCAGCACGATCAGGGCAGAAGAGCCTGTGAAGATGTAAGAGACCCGGTCACATGACCCGTCAGCTGACCGGGTCATGTGACTCTGACATCATCACAGGTCCTTTAGCCCTGATCGTGCTGCAGCGTGGGAGCGATGACAGGTAATGTATACTCCCGGAGGAGTTTTTTTAATTTTTTTACACCCAGGGAGAGGACAGGGGACAGGATAGGGATAGATGAGGATAGAGAAGCGGGGGACACAGCAAAGAATAGCGGGGGCACATCATATAGAATAGGAGAGGGAAGAAGATGGAGGAGCAGAGCAGGGAAAGACAGGGAGATACGGAGCCGACATCGGATCCAAGGTGAACTCAGATCCGATGTCCATAGGCTCCTATGCTGTGGGCACATCTGACAGCCTCGGATCAGCAGTGATCCGAGGCTGTCCGATGTGAGTCACGGACACAAAATTGTAGCAGGCTACGATTTTGTGCCCGTGATTACATCGGATGGGATTGGATGGTGCCAAAATCGGATGCCAATAGTGGCACATCCGATGCCATCCGATTCCCATAGGGGAACATGGGGTCCGATTTCGGATCCGATTGTATCCGTTTTGAAACGGATACAATCGGATGACCGAAAATCGTTATGTGAAAGCAGCCTAAGAGTAGTCACAACTGAGACAGTGTGGTGAGAGGTGTGTGCAGCTCCCAATACGTCATTATTATCAATATCTTGAAAAAAAACACTTTTTAGGTACAGTAGTTTACATATTTTTGAGAAGACAAAAATCCTATAGTTCAAAAACTTGACGTGATAGAGAAAAACTGAGATCATTTCTGGATTCAGCAGCCAAAAATTAATTAAGAACAATTGTCTGACCTAACTCCTAAAAAATTGTGTTCCCCTATAATAGACAATATTACTGGCCAGTTATAGCTTTACATTTACACATCTGCTGAGGGAGCAAGATGTTGTATTTTGTTATATTTATCATAAGTGCATGGAATTTATTGGAAATATATTCCTGTCTCTACTCTCAGTATTTTTTAATTGTTTGCACAATGCACTTTTTGTATCAACCTCTTTCCGACGTTGTGCATACTAGGTACATCATGTGTCAGCGCCCTAACTTTGATGCGAGCTCACACACCGAGATCACATCCCTCTTTTTAGCTGATCTCTTCAGCTGACGTGTGCAGGTATCAGATGCAGGTGGATAAGCGTCCTCCGTTAAGCCTGTAGATCGTGCTGTCAGTCACTGACAAGTGTAAAAAAAATTGTGGCATCCCAGCATACTACTGCTACTGAGTGAAACAGTTGTCATGTGGCAGTAAATTTGTTCCAGTGTGCCAGAATTACTTTGGGCACTCTAAATTAGGAAATATGTAATACATGATATAATGTGATGTCTGTACAGTGAGGATTGATAAATGTACATTTTCCATTGTACTTTGCTGACATCTAACGATCAATGTATATATGAGAGTTTGATGATTCTCCTCATAACTAGCTGCCATAGCAACAGTGAAAGAGCCTCTACCTCAGGCCTCTCACACATAGCAACCATGAAGGAGCTTCTACCTCAGGCCTCTCACACATAACAATGGTGGAGGAGCCTCTACCTCAGACCTCTCACACATAGAAACGGAGTAGGAGCCACTACCTCCTCACAGATAGCAACGGTGGGAGGAGCTTCTACCTCAGGCCTCTCATACATAGCAATGGTGGACTAGCCTCTACCTCAGGCCTCACACATAGCAATGGTGGGGGGAGTTTTTACCTCAGGCCTCACACATAGCAATGGTGGGAGGTGCCTCTATCTCAGGCCTCTCACACATATTGTAACTGGTTCAAACTGGTTTCTAGTCAGTCTGGTCAAGAGAGAAGAAGGAAACACCTCTGCTCCCAGAATCTCTATCCCAGTCTATTCCAAAGGGGCATCATTTTCTCCATTTTTTTGCCTTAACAAAGGAATGAAGAATTTTATAGTGAGAAGTGAGAAGGCTGAACAAGTGCTCTCCTGCATTCAGATTTATATTGGCTTCCAGACAGAACCAGTGCGTGTGTTGCCACATGAAGCCAACCCATGAAGGTCCCTCTATCAGTGTAGTATTAATTGGACTGTGCATAACATTTCCTCCAACATCAAGTGAAGAGACCTGTACTTCAGCCACCTGAGAGACCCTAAATGTGCTTGTTTCATGAGGAGAAAACACCATCTTTCATACACAAAATATAAAGTGTATCCTATGTGGTGAACAACAGACACTTTGCCTTTGACAGACTGTATCCTATTATTCCCTTAAGTAAAGTGTTATGTTTTCAAGTCCACTCATGTGTCTTTCTCCCTATAATTGCATGAACATCACAGGCTCTACAACACCTGCATTCAGACATTACCACTACAGGAGTGCCCCGGGGGTCTTATACAACACCTGCTCCCAGACATCAACACTACAATTACGCACTCCAAGGAGTCATAAACCATTACTATAAATGTCCCTATACTGCCTCTATAATTGCTGTGGACATGATGAAAGTGTTTAGGGGTCTGGTAACACACTTCAGCTACCATGACATGACAATCTGCTACCAGTGTAACTACATATCCCAGCTGGCCCCTCTGCAACATCTGGTGCCTCCCCCATGGCTCACTGCAAAATAAAAAAAAAATGAAAGAAATAAAAAAAAACTATGGCTATGTGCCCACTGTGCGTTTCTGCACCAAAAATGCAGCACCCACAGTTATGTAATGAAAGCGTATGTGATATTACAAAAGCTGTGCTCCCAGGTGCATTTTTGGGAGCTGCTATTTCAAAGCTGAAATCATTTGTGTTTATAGTCCCTGCAATTAAGTTGACTGTTTTTGGGCTGCATTTTCCCCATAGACTCCATTCTAAAAACTCCACAAACTAATGGGTATTCCCACAGCCCATTTGTGAAGCTTTTTTCAGCAATTTAGCTGCTTGGAAATGTTGGGTTATCCCAGGATGTGAAGTCAGCATCCTGGGATCACAGGATGTGATGTTAGCAAGAACAGGAATTTCCACCATTTTTGTAGTCTGTAGTTGTTCCCACTGACTTCACATCATGACCTATTACATGAGAATGCATGCTTCCTGCCTCACTGAAAAGGTAAATGAAGGGTGTGTCAGCATTGCTGACCTAACCCGAAGTGGTCAGGGTCTGTACGGAACACCTAGTGTTCTCTCCGATCCCTAAACACAGATAACATAGAAAAATAGATAGGATAGATAGGTGGTAGAATAGGTAGATCGGGCTTAACAGTCTCCCACTGCTACTTCCTGGGCTGCTCATTAAGCTTCTTGTATATTCACTTCACTGTCAGGCAAACAGCCAACCACAAATGCTCACACTCTGTAAAGGCCACTATACACACACCAACTTATCTGTCCAACGTCTGAACAACTTACTGGTTGCAGTGAAATCAGTGACACATTGCTCCATTTTGTGGCTGTGTACAAATGTAACAATGTGTCCATGATTTCACTGCATCCAGAGATCTGTTCAGAAGTTGGACAGATAAGTTGGTGTGTGTAAAGTGGCCATTAGAGCCTTTGTGATTGGCTGTTACAGTCAGACTGCATTTCCTCAATATAGAAGGTGATTGTGCATGGTTGCCATACACATTAGTGTATGACAACCAACCTGCTATCAAAGGATCTTAAATAAATAAATAAATAAATAAATAAATAAAAAATGCATTGGGTTTGACAGCATTGTTAATTCTAGCCCAATGAAAGCAGACAGCTTCAAGCTGCCACCCTCAGGTGCCTAATTTTACATTGGCTGACAAAAAAAATCTGTGGGCTCCACCCCATTTTTAATTGCCACCCAAGGTAAAACTAGGCTGCTGAGGGCTAGCATTCTCAGCGGGATGAGGGCCCATTGTTTTAGGGTCCCCCACAGTAAAGAATAGCAGCTCACAGCCACCCCTGAAAATGGCGCATTCTTAGGAAGAGCTATTTCCAGGCGCTTTATCAGGCTCTTTCAGCAGCCCTGGTGGCGGGTGACATGCTGGATAATAAGGGGTTAATACCAGCTTTGTTTTACCAGCTTCTATTAAGCCCTGAGATTCTTAATGTCAGTCCAAGTTAGACCCAGCAATTAACAATCTCAAATGAAGTGTTAAAAAAGAAACAAAACAGAGAAAAATTAATTTATTATGTAAAAAAACACAGAGACACTTAGAGACACCATCTCTATCACTTTCTCCCCACCCTCGTAGCTCTCCATGATCCTGGTCTTCAATCTTCCAGCACTCACTTAGCTCAGCTGCATTAGAGATTATGGGGAAGAAGAACACAGCTGAAAAGAGACCTGCGGTATGGTAAGCGGTGACGTCACCGAGGTCATCGTTGCCATAGTAACCGAGTGAGCAGTTACAATAGCAACCATGTCCTTGGATCACCTCAGTAAACTCCCTGCTTACTGCGCCACCATTCCCATGGCTCCTGAATGAGACAGCTCCATCATGAGTTGTGGGAATAATGCTGCGGCAAGCAGGGAGTTGACTGAGGTGATCTGAGGACACCATTGCTATAGTAGCCTCTCGCTCAGTTACTATGGCAATGGTGACCTCGTTTACATCACCGCTTACCATGCTGCTGGTGTCAGTGCTGTCATTCAGTGATTAAATATTATAGGGGAGTATGGTAGAGAACTCCAGAGATGGCTGCTCAAGGGTAAAAGTTGGCAGTCTATTGTAAGTATAACCCTGGCACGCCAATAAAGCAGAAGTGAGCTACTTGTTCTGATGCAAAAAAGATCCTTTATTGAATACAACCCGATGATCATTTCAATCTTTTAAAATTTTCATCAGAGGGGATCTACTGTATAACATATAAACAATCATATAAGAACCAAAGTATTTACAGAGACAAACAAGTACAGAGATGACATTAGAATTGCATTTGCCTGTACAAAAGAATAAACAACAGTGCACCAGATGCAGGATGAATCAGAAAAGGCCAAGTGCTAATCAATACCTTTAAGTTTAGAGGATGGCAGCAGTGTGGAGTGTGGCGCAGTGGTGCTGAGAGTGCGAGACTCAATCCAGTATCTTGCATGCATTTCACTCAGTGTGTCTCTAGCCTAAGAACGAGGCTCTCATAGAGTTGCAATTATTTGTGACCTCCGGAGCGCTCCCTGAAACACTGGAGATATAGGAAGTTCACAAATTACGGATGCCCGCTGGAAAAAGATGAAGGTGTGGGAAGGTGATTATAAGACAGGCAGGGAACTTACATTTAAAGCACAACTCCAGTGGTGCAAGTAAAAAAAAAAACACTGGAGTGGTACTTTAAAATTGAAATTGAAATAGTTCCTACATTAAATGTATTACTTTTATATGGCTGTCCATTTACAAAAGACTGTGTCGGTTATTTTTATTATAAAACTATGTATTAAGAATAAGTTATCATTGCTAATTTAAGAAGTTATTTAATGTCTTCTACCATCACAAATGCTAAAATTTATAAAAGCCTCCACACTATCTATTAGTAACGGGGTTAAACATAAGCAAAATAAGTCCCTGTCAGCTGAATGACTCTAAGGGATATAGAAAATTAATTTGCAGAGTTGCTATGCAAATTTCACAATTAAACCTTAACTCATTTTCCTTTGGGACTGAAAAGGATTAGTGAGAAATAGAAGCTTTGATGGGATTAAGCAAAAGAAAAAAAATTAAAAGCAGTTAAGCACATTTTATAGCAGAATGGCCTTTAGCACTAGCCCAAGTCTGCCCTCCCCAGAAAGCACTACTGAAATCAATGGGAATTAGTTCATATAGTTTTTTCAGATCAGTACATACAAGAAAGCATCTTCAAAGCCACTTTGCAGCTTCTGTGTGCCATCAAATAATGAATAAAAAAGAGCCTTGAGTGAGCTGATCTAACTTGTTGTCTAAAGTGCTTCATAGCATTAGGTATAGCTTTCAGCACTTGACAGTCGCTCTCTTGGGTATATTCCAAGCAAATTCAGAGTACAAGGACTGAATTACTTTTGGAAAAGGAAATAACTGATACTGATACACAGAGATAATTGTAGATTTTAGAAGCATGCTTTACATTAAAAGATAGCAACTCTTTCTCTCTTTTTTTTTTATTTGGCTTATACAGTGCAAAGATATATACTTTCAGAGTCATATTGAGACTCACGATAAGTGTATCCAAATATTTTTTTCATCAATTTTCACGTACAAGACATTTGGTGATCTTCCTCAATGCTGAATGAAACTGGTATCAACCCTACATGGCAATTTACTAATATAACCCCAATTACCGAAAGTTGGGAAATGGAAAGAAAACAATACTTTCTATATCCAATGTGTATGTCTTCATCTTTGCATAGAACTTTAACTTGCAGACAATCCTTTCTGGAACTATGTCTGAACCCATACAAAGGCTTTTCAATTTTCCATTGGGCAATATTTTTCTCAAGTTGTTCCAAAATTAGTGGATACATTTGTTCACAGATTGGTGAACCTCTGGCCATCTTTGCTTTTGAGTGACTCTGCCTCTCTAAGCATCACTTTCATACACAGTCGTTTCATACACAGTCTGTTACACGGTGGTTTTCGCAACTATTAAAGGGAAAACCGGTTTATACTCGGGTCGGCCCTTACACAGCCTGGAGGTGTGTTTGGGGTCATTGTTCTAATAAAAAAATAAATAATGGTCCAAGTAAACGCAATCCAGATGGAATAGCATGCTGCTGCAAGATGCTGTGGTAGCCATGCTGGTTCAGTATGCCTTCAATTTTTAATAAATCTCCAACAGTATCACCAGCAAAGTACCTCCACACCATCACACCTCCTCCTCCATGCTTCACGGTGGGAACCAGGCATGCAGAGTCCATCCATTCACCTTTTCTGCGTCGCACAAAGACACAGTGGTTGGAATCAAAGATCTCAAATTTGGACTCATCAGACCAAAGCACAGATTTCCACTGGTCTAATGTCCATTCCTTGTGTTCTTTAGCCCAAACAAGTCTCTTCTGCTTTTTGCCTGTTCTTAGCAGTGGTTTCCTAGAAGCTATTTTACCATGAAGGCCTGCTGCACAAAGTCTCCTCTTAACAGTTGTTGTAGAGATGTGTTGCTGGTAGAACTCTGTGTGGCATTGACCTGGTCTCCAATCTGAACTGCCATTAACCTGAGATTTCTGAGGCTGGTGACTGGGATGAACTAATCCTCCGCAGCAGAGGTGACTCTTGGACTTCCTTTCCTGGGGCGGTCCTCATGTAAGCCAGTTTCTTTGTAGCGCTTGATGGTTTTTACAACTGCACTTGGGGACACTTTCAAAGTTTTCCCAATTTTTCAGACTGACTGACCTTCATTTCTTAACCCTAGAACGCATACCCATAGAAATCTACACATTCACGCACCTGGGGCCTTTTAGGCCCGTTTTCAATTATCATGGAATAACTAAAGAAAAATACTTTTCAAAATTTATTGCAAAGTAAGGATGCATTCCCACTAGCGCTGGAGTCCGCCAGGACCGGATTCCGTAATGGTTCTGACCTCCTGGTGACCCCAGCTAAGGCTGGCGGAATGACTGTGCCATTGTAATTTTAGATGTCAGTAAACTAAAAAGAAAAAAAGAAAAAGATTACAATCAGGCTTGTGCACTGTAAACAGTATGTGATAAGACTCTTTGTTAGGGTCCCAGCACACCAAGCGATATAAAGCAGGTAAAGTGCAGCCCCCTCCTCTTACCTCCAACAGATCACTTTCTTGTAGTGCAGTAGAAGCCTCTGGTTTTGGCGCTCAGAAAGTTTCTATTTCCAGACAAAAGAAAGCTGACTTCTTCCTCCAAAGCTCCAGCAATTAGGACAAAAAGACCTGTGATGAGGTCAGAGACACATGACTTTGTGAGGGAGTCTCCCTTCCAAGATCACATGACCATGTTGTCATGCAGATTCCACACTCTTCCCAGAGTCATAAAAGTTCTTCCCCAGCAACAATACAGACAAAAAGACTGAATATCACATGTAAACCTAGTACGGCCCAGGTGCGTGAATATGGGGTAGTCCCCAAAAAAGGTTGTTATACTGAAATGTCTAACATAAAAATATATGAATAACTGGAAATTACTAACAACTATATACCTGAGGATTACCTAGATTTTCAAAATTCAAACTAAAGTACTTTTACAGAAAATAGAAAACAAGTAACCTGGCGGGCCTACGAGGCCCCAGGTATGCGTTCTAGGGTTAAACTAATGATGGCCACTCATTTTTCTTTACTTAGCTGCTTTTTTCTTGCCATAATACAAATTCTAACAGTCTATTCAGTAGGACTATCAGCTGTGTATCCACCAGACTTCTGCACAACACAACCGATGGTCCCAACCCCATTTGTAAGGCAAGAAATCCCACTTATTAAACCTGACAGGGCACACCTGTGAAGTGAAAACCATTTCTGGTGACTACCTCTTGAAGCTCATCCAGAGAATGCCAAGAGTGTGCAAAGCAGTAATCAAAGCAGAGGGTGGCTACTTTGAAGAACCTAGAATATAAGACATTTTCAGGTGATTCACACTTTTTTGTTAAGTATATTATTCCACATGTGTTAATTCATAGTTTTGATGCCTTCAGTGTGAATCTACAATTTTCATAGTCATGAAAATACAGAAAACTCTTTGAATGAGAAGGTGTGACCAAACATTTGGTCTGTACTGTATATATATATTAACAATGAGTAAATGACACAAGATCGTAAAATAAAATAGTATTTGTTATACACTCCCAAAAAATCTACAGTTCTTAGATTGCTAAATTGCTCACTACCTAAATACAGTAACAGCACACAATTACAATGAAACCTGCAATAACCTAATAATTTTTCCCATCTACTTTATCTAAACACACTCAGTTTGCAGCCCACCCAAATAACAATAACTATCCCTATATGGAAATCCAGGTGTTAATATCAATACAGCAATAAGAGTAAAGATATTGCTGGTATGCAAAGGGATAATGCAGTGGTTTCAGTATGCAGGGGTTAATGCAAAAAGGGGTATTAGGAACTTAATGCAGAGAGATACAGAGCCCAGTTTTCTTGTTGTCTTGACCATGGTCACGGCCGGGTGCAGCTGATGGGATGTCAGAGAGGCTGTTGGAGAGTGGAGCTTGATAGTGGGGCTGCAATTCATGGCTGCTTGTAGAGGCTGAGGGAAAATACTGAGAGGGATATGGACCACTTGATGGATGGTGGAGAAGAGACAGAGAGGGAGAGACAAGGATCAGAGGCAGTAGGGCTGCTGAACGGAATGCATATCTGAGACTAGGGTCACATGTTTGTTGATATTTTACAGGATGCATCCTGCATAGACTAATTAGACTAATTTTAACACAGCCTTAGTGCAGTGTTAATGCAGTCTAACGCTGTGTTAATGCTGCCATTCAATAATATGGGTGTTGGACTCTCCAGCGCATTGTAAGGCAGGCACTAAAGTGCCCGAGATTGTAATCTCACGTTCTTAGCCGGACAGGAAAACGAGATTACAGTCTCCAGCACTTTAGTGCCTGCATTACAATGCACTAGAGAGTCCATCACCCATATTATTCAATGGCAGCATTAACACAGCATTAGACTGCGTTAACACTGCACTAAAGCTGCGCTAACACTAGTCTATGCTAAATGTGTCCGGCAAAATCCTGACGCAAATGTGACCCTAGCCTAACAGCAGCATAGAAAGAGACTGAGCACTGCCATCACCAAATATTTAAACCTGATGTGGCACACTGATTTCACTTGTAGCACCCCTGCGGGGGATTGCCACAGGATCCACCGGTGCAAGGAAAGACTTACACCTTGGTTAACACAGCACACACCATCTTCCACCCCAGACCTGAAGGGGCAGCTCTACTGGCTGCCTTAAGTCAGTTCCCCTTTAAGAACCTCCAGGCCTGAGGGGAAGAGTTAGTTAGTCACAGGAGTTAGTTTCAGTTCAGTCTAGTGTGTGAAGGAAGAGAGAGAAGACAGAGGAACTAGTCGCTGGGGGAGATCCAGGACCAGGGACGACTGACCGCTGTGCGCATCCTAGGGAAATCGTCAGGGGCAAGTGGAAAAGCAGGGAAATAAGGAAGGGAATCGGAATCTACAGCCCTTTAGTACACCCGGACACTGGAGTCCGATGCTGCCAGAATACAGAGCTACAGCAAAAGCCCAGAACACTCAGGAGGAGTCCAGCCCTGAGGAGAGCGAGTAAGAGACACTAAACTGACCAAGCATAGGACCAGGGACCCTAAGAGAAACAGGGACCCCCTAGAAGGACCTCATTGCCAGTTTAGGACAAAGCTCAGAGAGGGAGAAGAAGAAGCGGTGGGTTCAGGCTCAGGTAGAACTCATCCCACACCGCAGAGCACAGACACAGAGGAGGCATCATAACTTTCTAAGGTGGAAGTCCCAAGTTGCACCGGGGACCTGGTTACTACTCTGGACTGTACCTGTTATGTTGTCATTAGTAAAAGGTACCGAAACAACAATCCCTGTGTGTCTGTGTGCCTGTCTATCCGCCGCAATTCACCGCTGTATCCCCAAAGCCTTAACTACTACTCCCCTCATCCATCCTCGCTGCCCTGAGGTAAAGCTCCACCTGTGGGGAGCTGTTCCACACTCTGCTGCACCCACCATCACCTCAGCGGCCGGCTTGCAGCGCCGGTACCATATTACCGGGAACTACAGGTGGCGTCACGTTCAACTGTAAATAGCCTCCTTACCCCCACCGTTCCCCGCCATTGAGGGTCCAGGGCACGGGACCGGGGATTGACCAGCCGTGATCCCCCCCATCTAAGCCGCCATCAGCCCCGGTACCCGAGTACCCCATACCCTGTCGACCGCCTCAATCCTCGCATCACGAACAGGATCCCGTGCCCGGTAAAACTTGGTACTGTGTGCCAAGAATTAAACTTTATTAACTGTTTATAAACTGCTGGGCTGCCATTACAGAAATTGAGCTGCGCCACAGCGCGAGTAGAAAAGAGCGGGAAGATAAGCTCCACCCCTTCACTCTGCCGGAGATTCGTGAAGCACAGCTCCCTGCTACGGAAACACCCGAGGTGCTCCGCTCACTCTGCAGAGCCGCCGACGACTGGAAAAGTTTGTTTCGTCTCACCGGTTGGCAGCAATTAACTAGGTGGACCCCATCATGAGTGACTCGGATGATGCACAGGTCCCTGACAGGGGAGATGCCCCGAACGCAGCACCTAGAGCAGCGGCCCAAATAATGCCAATAGCCTTGCCGTATATACCGGGCGCCAAATGGTTACCAACATATGAAGGCAGACCCGGTACGTTAGCAGCCTTTAAACAAAAGATGTGTGCAATGCTGGACATGTATACAATGACACAGAAGCAGCGGGCCACCGTTGTGTTGGGACAATTAACAGGCGCAGCGGAGCTGGAGGCTGAGTCCTGGAGTGCTGCTGACAGGGACTCTGTTGCTAAAGTGTTTGATAAGTTAAAACTCGTTTTTGAAAAGCGCACACAGTCTGAGTTGAGGATGCTGTTCTACCAGTCTAAACAGAGACCACAGGATACCATCAGAGACTTTGCCCTCCATTTACAAGGGGCACTCCGGTCCTTAAAACAGGTGGACCCGGCAAGTGTATTGGAAGAGGATAAGATGCTTGCAGAACAGTTTACAGAGGGGTCAGACTACCACCGCCAGCAGATACATATGTGGGTATTGGATCACCCAACTGTGAACTTTAGTGACTTAAAAGATCATGCTATAACTGTGTTAAGAGATCCAGTGCCTGCAGAACCTGCAATCCAATCCTGGCAGGCTAATACCTCTCTCATTTACTTTAAACCTGTTTTTACAGAACCTGCAAAAGCAGAACGTCAAGCTGTAGCTGATGATGACATGCGTAACCAGGTGCTGCAGTTAACCAAAAACATGAACTATGTACTAAAGCTCTTGCAATCTATGCTTGGAGCACTACCACCAAGCAAAGTCCAACTAGCTGATAGCCCCGTGGATGTCCCATGGATGCGGAGGGAGACCAAGTCGTCCGTGCAGGGGACCAATGCACCATTCCAACGTAGACCCATGTCGCCCGTGGAGGGGACCAACAAGTCGCCCATTCAGGGGACCGTCGCACCATTCCAAAGCAGAACCAGGGACTACACGGATTCTTCAGGACAACCCATCTGCCTGCGATGCAACAAACCAGGACACTTTGCAAGAGGATGTCCTTTAAACACGAGATTCCTGGGCCCGAGGGCCAGCCCCCTGGAATAGAGCAGCGGGGCCCAAAGGACTGGTGTAACTGGTACGTGGGAGGCCGTCCATATCTCAACATTACGCTAGAAGGCATCCCCATGTCAGCCCTGCTAGACGCCGGGTCGTAGGTCACTACGATCCCACATATCCTTTACAAACGGTATTGGTCTGATGACGACCTTGAACCCCCGAAACCCAATTTTTATATAGTTGCAGCTAATGGACAACCACAAAAGCAGGTGGGGTTCAGAGCAGCTACAATAAAGTTGGGTAGGGAGGAATGAAAAGACCAAGGGTTATTTGTGGTTGAAGATAATCCTAATGAAAAATGCCCCTACATGGTAATTGGTACAAATGATATTGAAAACTGCTTTGGGTAAGTGTTGTTTTTACTCTGACAGATTTCTCAGACTGCTGGTTATGGGTGGACAAGAGTCATCCAACGAGAAATCCGAGCCCTCATCCACAAGCAACAGGTAAATTTATCTGGGGGAGAAATTGGCAGTGTGCGGGTAACAGACCTGGTTCCCATTGTACTACCACCAAAAAGCGAGATGATGATATGGTGTCGAGCAGCGATAGGTCGCAGAGGACAGGAATACCAGGCAGTTATAGAGCCGGTATATTCAGAGCACAGACCTACACTACTGACAGCCAGAGGGGTGGTGGATGTACGCAAGGGACGAGTACCAATCCGTGTATTCAATTCTGGGGAAGAGGAAGCAAAACTACCCCGTTATGCTACTGTAGCAAAGCTGTATACAGTTTGTGTGGCACCCCAAGGGTTAATGTGCCACAGAAACAACACAAAGGGTTAGCTCCCCACACCACACTGACACTGCACTAGCACCTCCAGGCCAGAAGGGGGAGCTAAAGCTGCTTCCCTAGATATTCTGGGTGGAGAAAAATGACAGTTAGTTCAGTTCCTGAGAGGACTGAGGAAAGGACCTGGGAGTAAAGGAGCTGCCTTAAGCTCAACCCACGGTCCACTGTACACTTCCAGGCTGGCCAGGGTCTGAGGAAAGGAGTAGGAAAAGTAAAGGAACACACCCGGGACAAGGAGTTACCCAAAACTCACCCCAGAGAAGAGCATAGGACGTATACCGGATCCGATGCTGTGCCTGAAACAGACAGCACAGTGAACACCGGGATAGTAAAGGTCCACCATCTTCACTGTACCACAGCAAAGCAACACGGAGGGGTCAGTGACAAGGAAGACTCAAGTTGCCTAGCAGATTGGTACCCGTGAGGGGAGACAGGGCCAGCAGTTCAGCTATAGGCGGCAGCAGGGCCACACACAAAGCGCAGGAGTGGAAAGCCAAGGACCGGGTCAGGGTAGGAGCAACCCGGCCCCGGTACAGACTCCGTGGACAATACTCTGCTTGTATCATCTGCACAGTAAAGACTTGGAAAACTACAAAAAACGTGAGTCTGTGTGATCCTTACACTCCAGCCCTGATCTTCCCCACAAGCAACACCGTCTCCACTATCATCCCCTTTCCTGCAACATCTATAACAACCATCATAGACTTTAATTACCACTGCCCCGGGGAACCAGGCTCTACCTGTGGAGTGCCATTCCATCTAAAGCTGCCAAACATCATCCCCAGAGGTTCTGCAGCAGCGGTGGTCACCCTGACCACAACCCGTGGGTGGCGTCACGACAAACCTAATCCCTTGTAAATACCTCCCATTTACTTGTGCGAACCTGGGACACGGTCCGGACCAGGTCCTCTGTGACACCCCCAGCATCAACCCGGTCCGGTACCGAGTACCCCGTCCCAGTGGGCTCCACATTTGTAATAACAACATACAAGCAGTGGGACCTGTTTCCTCGTCTAGCCAGGCGGAGGATTACAACTCCAAAGGACAGCTGGAGGAGTGGTGTCAGCAGTTGCATGTAGGAACTGATGCCACCCCTTCTCATCAGAAGCACAGAGTTTTCCGGGTAGCGCAGGAGTTCGAGCAAATATTTAGTAAGCATTCATTAGATTTTGGGAGGATTAAAGGGGTACACCATCGCTTACCCACAGGAGATCATCCCCCAATCAAATTGAGACACAGACCCATTCCACCAGGTCACTACCAACATGCAAAAGAGATGCTGAGGGACATGAAGGAGGCCGGGGTTATAAGAGATAACTGTAGTTCCTGGGCAGCCCCTTTAGTCCTAGTCAGAAAGAAGGATGGCACGATGAGGATGTGTGTGGATTACAGGGAGGTCAACAAGATCACTCACAAAGATGCTTACCCGTTACCCCGAATAGAGGAGTCTCTTGCTGCATTAAAGACTGCTAATTATTTCTCCACATTATATCTCACTAGTGGGTATTGGCAGGTCTCCGTTGTAGAAGAAGACCGAGAGAAGACTGCATACACAACGCCAATGGGACTATGCAAATTCAAATTCAACAGCATGCCATTCGGGTTAAGCAATGCATCAGGAAGTTTCAAAGAATCATGGAAAGTTGCCTGGGACACTGGAACTTCGAGACAGTACTCTTATACCTGGACGACTTCATCGTGTTTTCTAAAGCCTACCAAGAACACCTGGAACACCTGCCAGAGGTATTTGAGGCTTTAGCAAAATATGGGATGAAGCTCAAACCATCTAAATGTCACCTGCTGAAACTTAAAGTTCAATACCTGGGACATGTGGTCAGCGCAGACGGAGTAGCACCAGACCCGGAAAAGGTAACAGCAAACCAGGATTGCACAAGACACATTCACAGAACTTTCAGCACTCAAGAACATAAGAATCACTAGTAATCATCCTTATGAGTTCTTTTAACACATGTTCGATCCTCTTTCCCTTTACTAAACTAACAACACGAAGCAATCACTGATCTCAGGGAGATGAGTCCAAAAAACACTGCGGGCAGCCGGCTAAAGCGCTCAACACAGTGAATTCCTAGGCGCGTTGCCCCCTGGGAATTACGAATATGCAAATAAAGTCTGTGGAGCCTCGTTTAGGAGTCTCAACACAGGACTAGCCAGATATCCCTCCAGGGAATGACCTAGCCCTGGGGTGGCTCTTGGAGGAGACCACCATAACCACCATATTAAGTGACCCTTTAAGCTCGTAAAGAGCTGGATATTGACTCAAAGGGCCACTTAATATGGTGGTTATGGTGGTCTCCTCAAAGAGCCACCCCATGGCTAGGTCCTTCCCTGGAGGGATATCTGGCTAGTCCTGTGCTGAGACTCCTAAATGAGGCTTCACAGACTTTATTTGCATATCTTTTACTAAACTATTCAGAGTGGGCAGCAACTAGATATACAATGCTCTTTAAGTCACATTTAGACTCTGGTCTTTTAAACTTTTATGTTTGCAAGATTTCAAAAAGCAGTCCATGACATTAATTCCTTTTAAAATCAATGACAATAATTGCTTGCAAGTTACACTCATTTAATTTAATAATTGTGTGGGGAATACTCTTAAAAATCATCTCTTCTACTAAGATTCCCAAAAAGAAGTCCATAAACATCAAACCCTTATCTCAGTCTTGCAAGAAATTTTAACTGACATTCTGAATAGTCCTCTAAAAGGCATTGTAAGATTCCAATTGTATGATTTGAAATTATGCAAAGTCATTCAAATGAACATTTGTAGTCTTATTTTGGACTTAAAATGGATAGTGAGGAAACTTTACCATTCTCCTCTTTCCCAGATGTTAGAATTGTATCACATACCTCTTGTAATGCTATGCACACCTTTTTGATGTTATTAATTTCCTAGATTTATAATTACATATAAAAGTAACTAAACTTTTTTTCTGATCATCCAAGCACTGCAAAGTTGTTTTGTAAAATATATCATTACTTTATTTTGATTCCATCTCACCAAAGCATTATGCTACAGTGCTGAATTCAAATGCAGCTCAGCAAGATCTGTACACTACATTCAAGAAAAGTATTCGCATTGGACTGCTGGGGTGGGCAGTAGAGACACAGAGTAAGGTATTGAAGTACAATGTATGTGACTCACCGTGGCCGGGACTTCATGGGGCAGGCGTTGCTTCTCCTCCTGTCACGGAACCACGCCTGCGGCTGTGGGGGCCCGGTGGTCCAGATCAATAAAGTTGGCCGAACAGATAAGGGGTTAATTCTTGTCGTGACGCCACCTGCGGGAATTCCGGTGATTTCACCGGCGCTGCTTGGGCCTCCGGGGGATGGAATGCAGCAAGATGGGACGCTCCCCACAGGACGAGCGGGAGTCCCCGGAGCCAGGAGCTGCACAAAATGTTGTGAGACAGCTTAGTTACTCTTGGTACGCAGGATTAAACAGTTCTGAAGAAACACGGACACTGATAGTCTCTGTAACGGGTATTTTACTGTAACCAGCAGGTGATACATGGTATGCAGATAACGGGTAACGGACCGGATGGACTTAGCAATGACCGGTAAGGTTTCTGAGCTCCGCGGTGTTCCTCCTTTCTAAGCTTGTTCTAGGTGAGTTGCCGATGTCGTCTTTGTGTGCCAAGGTCGGGTACAAGGGGTTACTTAAATTTCCCTGCCGGTGTGTACGTTCCGGTGTGAGGGGTAACCTGGGTCCTTTTGGTGGGTACTCCGCTGGCAAGACGGCTTTGTTTGCGGCGGCGACAGGTACTCCTGTAGAGCGGTCCCTCCACTCCTGGTTTGTATAGCAGTGATAAACGACTGCCAGCTTCGGAACCAGTGATCCGGTTGTAGATGGGCGCGGGTGTATTTTGACCCGTGGATGTTCGCCCAGAGTCCTGTTTCAGGGCACCAAGCATTGGCGCCAACTGGAGGTGGTCTAGGGGCTGCACGGGACTGTGCAGAGCCCCCTCTCCTACGTTCCTCCCGACCACTTCTTTCTCCTTCCTCCTTCTCCTCTAACACTCTCCTCCTACACTCCGCCCACCAGAACCTTATTGGCCCTCTATGCTAGTGGTGCATGTAGGGTATGAAGCTCTGAGTTTTAACCATGTCATTGCTTAGTCAGAGAATATTACATCTGCAGTCTAGGATGCAATACCCTCCGTGACGCACTCGTTGCGGGGCGCCTACGTTTGTTCCCAAGTGTCACGAAACCCAACATTACAGAGGATTTTTACATTTTTATTATAACAGGTAATAAACACTTTTATTAATAACAGGTATGCTTGTGGTTTTCTTCCCTTTAAGGGAGGCGCATGACTTAGACTGTTGCAAGTAACAAAACCGGTATAAACAGGTTAACCATTGCGGACCCAGCGGGCAGTCTACTGTCCTTAATGTAAGTCCAAGTGTTTTGCCGCCGGGCCGCTCTTCTGGCCTTTAAATGGGAAAAGTCATTGACAAAGTTCAAAGTTATTTATATAGAGAACAGTTGCAAACACGTATGGCGAACCATCCATCATAACAAGCATGACGCTCATACGTGATAATGTCCTCACGGTACAGATCGCGGTCTGGATGTCCTCTAGGTAAATGCGGTTCTACATCGCGACGACCCACAAATATCTCCTCATACACTCCCTCCTCCCTGGCAAAACCCCAACCGGTAGACAGATTGAATGATGTCACTCTACCTTCTTTACGGAGGTCCTCAGGTAACGGGGGTTGACAACGGGCCTCGGCACGGGCTTTCTTATTGGCCCGTTGTCGAGCCCGCCACTCCGCTCTGCGGAGCCGACGAACGTTGTCGTCTGACCGACAAGGAGCGTGGATGTAGTCACTGCGATGAGAGGGTTGCTGATAGGCTTGACACTGGCGGGACGTCTGGATGGGCACCCGGACAAGAGGCCCAGAAGAAGATGCTGCAGCAGCACCCGACCACTGTACCCAAGCTGGCTGCTCGGCCGGAGGTTCCTCTTCATCTCCCCATTCTAAACCGGTGTGGCAGTGGTCCTCAGGGTTGCTGTGGGCCGCGTCGTCCTCTTCCTCCACTCCTTTGACGATCACATCGGGTTCTGCCTCTGGTGGAGATGCTGGGTCGAAGTCATCCGGATAGGTGGGCGTTGGGGCTGTGGAGTCCTTCTCGGGGTCATCTCGCAGGGCTTCCAGGCTGCCTGCCTCCTCGTCTGCGGCTTCAGCACTATTAGGTGGTGGTGTTTCTGCTCCGGTAACCGGGTAGGCCTCAGAGGTTTTAGATCTGGTCTCTGGTTCGGAAGATAAACAGGTCACAGTCTCTAGTTCGCTTGTGATGAGACCGGTAGTAGGTTCCACTGCAGGAACTAAACAGGTTTCTGCTTTGGTGGTGGAGCAATTTGCAAGCTCCGGCTCTGAAACGGGATCGGTGATGGGCTCCAGTGGAATATTGCAGTTCACGGGCTCTGGTGATGAGGCAGGACAGGTTGTAGGCTCTGGTGAAGTAGCGGAACAGGAGCTGCTTTCCGGCTCTGAAGTGGGACCGCTTGCAAGTCTTTGCTGGACAGCTCGATGGAGTCGGCTAGCCAGACCCGCACTCCAGCTGCGGATCGTCCACTCTGTAGTTTCCATGAGTCTCACCCTTAGGTCTTGCAGTGCCGCTTGCAAGAAGTCGGGGTTGCAGTCTATAGTGAGGACGGGACCCGGACCCGGATGGCCAATGGCTGCTCTGGCCTCTGCCTCGACCTCCTGCATCAATTCGTGAAGCTTCATTGTGGCCATTTTCCTTCTTGGGAGAACCACACCCGTCCAACCTGGTAACCGTTCCGGTAGAAGAGCTGTTGTAAAAGCCTTGACACACCCAATTTCTAGGGGTTTTTGTAGTCCATAGGTGGGATAAAGTCTTTGGCCGCCCCCATGGTTTTTTCCAGCAATCGGGGCGGACAATGATTTTGGCGCCTTTGCCTTGGCCCTCCCACGAAGAGGAGCGGAGGCTCACCCCTGGGCCAGCACGTGGTGGTTCACATGGCGGGGACCGCCATCTTGGTCGCCATCTTGGCCCAATGGTGAAAAGGCGGGAAAAGTTCGTTTTGGGAAGAGCAAAGTCCTTTTTGATGAAATAAAGAGTTCTTTAAGCACACCATACCCGTTAAGGAACGGGCCTGCTCGTATTCTGTTCATGACGCCAAATTCTGACTCACCATGGCCGGGACTTCACGGGGTAGGCGTTGCTTCTCCTCCTGTCACGGAACCGCGCCTGCGGCTGTGGGGGCCCGGTGGTCCAGATCAATAAAGTTGGCCGAACAGATAAGGGGTTAATTCTTGTCATGATGCCACCTGCGGGAATTCGGGTGATTTCACCGGCGCTGCTTGGGCCTCCGGGGGATGGAATGCAGCAAGATGGGACGATCCCCACAGAACGAGCGAGAGTCCCCGGAGCCAGGAGCTGCACAAGATGTTATGAGGCAGCTTAGATACTCTTGGTACCCGGGATTAAACAGTTCTGAAGAAACAAGGACACTGATAGTTTCTGTAACGGGTATTTTACTGTAACCAGCAGGTGATACATGGTATACAGATAACGGGTAACGGACCGGGTGGACTTAGCAATGACCGGTAAGGTTTCTGAGCTCCGCGGTGTTCCTCCTTTCTAAGCTTGTTCTAGGTGAGTTGCCGATGTCGCCTTTGTGTGCCAAGGTCGGGTACAAGGAGTTACTTAAATTTCCCTGCCGGTGTGTACGTTCCGGTGTGAGGGGTAACCTGGGTCCTTTTGGTGGGTACTCCGCTGGCAAGATGGCTCTGTTTGCGGCAGCGGCAGGTACTCCTGTAGAGCGGTCCTTCCACTCCTGGTTTGCATAGCAGTGATAAACGACTACCAACTTCGGAACCAGTGATCCGGTTGTAGATGGGCGCGGGTATATTTTGACCCGTGGATGTTCGCCCAGAGTCCAGTTTCAGGGCACCAAGCATTGGCGCCAACCGGAGGTGGTCTAGGGGCTGCACGGGACTGTGCAGAGCCCCCTCTCCTACGTTCCTCCCGACCATTTCTTTCTCCTTCCTCCTTCTCATCTAACACTCTCCTCCTACACTCCGCCCACCAGGACCTTATTGGCCCTCTATGCTAGTGGTGCATGTAGGGTATGAAGCTCTGAGTTTTAACCATGTCATTGCTTAGTCAGAGAATATTACATCTGTAGTCTGGGATGCAATACCCTCCTGTGACGCACTCGTTGCGGGGCGCCACATATGTATTTTAAAATACTAGTAAGGCTGGCTTCACACCACGGCAAGATACGATCTGGGGCTGTCAGGGATGAACCTGACAGCCCCGGACTGGATCAGCACACAGGATCAGATCAGCACACAGAACAGGAGGGCTAATATGCCCTCTAGTCCGGTGTGCAGCCGGATGCAGCTGCAGCTGCTGATGGTTTTTATCCGCTGCTCGCAGGGAGCTAGCCGCGGTCCAGAAATAACAGCGGTGTGCAGCCGCCGGTGTCCGGTTCCCGGATCCTGCCGGATCGGGGCAATCTGGCCCCATAGGGTCCCATGGTAGGGAGCGCCGGGTTGCCCCGGATCCAGGGGAATCCAAGAGGATCCGGGAGACCCCAGTTTGGGGAGATTTTTCTCCCCGTACTCAAAAACGTTCCAAGCAACATTTTTGTGTGGGAGAAAAATCCGAATTCTCCTGGATTCTTCTGGAGAGATGGAAACCGGATGGCAGATAGCTGCCATCCGGCTTCATCCAGACCCATAGGATAATATGGGGCCAAAATCTGGGCCGGGGCTGTCTGGTTTACAGCAGACAACCCCGGATCGGATCTTGCCATGGTGTCAAGCTAGCCTCAGATAAAATTAAATACTTATGAAAATTAAAATAAAATTTCCATGACTGGATCAGTGTGTTATACCCATTTTTGGTCAACCTAATAAAACAACACACCAATTACAGGTGCATCTTAATGAATTAGAATATCATCAAAAAGTTAATTTATTTCAGTAATTCAATTAAAAAAAGTCATTACAAACAGAGTGATGTATTTCAATGGTTTATTTCTGTTAATGTTGATGATTATGGCTTACAGACAATGAAAACTTTAAGGTCATTATCTCAGAAAATTAAAGTAGGGAGGATGAAGGGTCTAAGGGCCACTTTACACACACCAACTTATCTGTCCAACTTCTGAACAACTCACTGGTTGCAGTGAAATCATGGACACATTGCTCCATTTTGTGGCTGTGTACAAATGGAGCAATGTGTCCATGATTTCACTGCAACGAGTAAGTTGTTCAGAAGTTGGACAGATAAGTTGGTGTGTGTAAAGTGGCCCTAAGAGATACATTATTACTTAAATAGGTATCAGAGGCTTCACCTTGTATGGTTGTGAGAGTCACAACCACTATAAACCACTATAGGACGAAGGGTTAAAACTGCACAGCTATATTCCACGAGACATCAATGGGTGAATATAATATTGATTTATTAGACAACACGTTTCCAGGCTCCCTGGTCCCTTCCTCATGACAAATCAATATCTTATTGCCAAGTTCCAGGGCATTTCAGGGAGCCCAGAAACATATTGACTAATAAATCAAAATCATATTCACCCTTTGATGTCTCATGGAATGCGGCAGCTTGGTTTTTAACTCTTCATGCTCCCTACTTTAATGTGCTGAGAAAATGAACTTTGAGCTTTCAAGCCATAATCATCATCATTTATAGAAATAAACACTCTGTTTGTAATGATCCTATATAATATATGCTTCTCACTTTTTGGATTGAATTACTGAAAAAAAACAAAACCTTTTTGGTGATATTCTAATTCATTGAGATGCACCTGTATCTCTTCTATCATAGCCTACATTTTACACTGCACAGGACACTACATTTTAACCATATCAACAATTTAAAGGGAGATAAGCAGTTAAAATGAAATCATAATGACTTTAAACTTCCTAAAGGGCCTGTTACACGGTTCAATATCAGAGCATCCTACCAACGATCGGGATCGCTGGGACATTGAAGGCTGATCGCTGGTGAGCTGTTACACAGGCAGACTCACCAGCGATCTGGACCAGCGAGCATGCTGGTTTCCAAGGTAAACAGCGGGTAACTAAGCGCCACGTTCTGCTTAGTTACCCGCAGTTTACCTTGGATACCAGCTCCCAGCGCTTGCTGTGCGGTGCTAGGAGCTCGCTGATAGTTGGTCTCCCGATGTCACACACAGCGATGCTGTGCGTTCCGAGGGCGACCAACGGTAGATTTATGAACCGGTTCATAAATCTGTGATCAACAATCATCGACTCATCGTTGATTGTTGATAGGTGTCAAACACAGCAATGTCATTTAGACATCGCTGCAATGTCACCAAACCGATGACGTTGCAACGATATCGTTACCGATATCGTTGTGTGCGACGGGCCCTTAAGACTTACTTACCTATTTTCTGTTGTCTAAAATATTGACGCATCCTATAGTTTGACAAATGTAGTTTATAAATTATCATCAAAGCATAGTTAATCATAACAAACTGAATTTCAAATAATTCCGGTCAATGTTTAGGTTACTAGATAATTAATGTTCTCAAAATGAAAATATGCTTCTACATTGTGAAGGTCACTTATTATAGAGATTTAAAAAAAATGCAAATTCTTTTTCAACAACTTTGCAGTTACTCTGAATTTAGCCATTTTTTTCTACTTTCTGTTCAAACGTAGTGAATTTGATGTAGTAGAAAGCTCATTAAATAAGACACCTAATTAATTTTTACTTTATTTCACAACACTTATATCCTACAAAAGAGTCAATTGAGCATGAAGGGAAGTCAGCATTAGAAGAAACACTGTTTGAAAAAATATCTTTAACTATTTTCCTGTTGATTTTATAAATAAATACACCAGCATAAAAGGAACCAGATATTATATTGCTAATTACTATATTAAATAAAGAATTGATCTACCTTGAAAAGGATGATTAAATGGATCATTCAATGGAAAAAAAGAGTCAACTATTGTTTTAGAAACATAAAATAAATTAACTTTCCAACATACGCAATAATAAACATCATGTGCTTCATCCTATTTTAGTACCTTTGTCTTGTGGTCTCCATCTTTTTTGCACTCTCTATGGCGGCCGTCACACACATCAATTTCTTGAATTATATCGTTTAAGCGATCTGCTTTTTGATCGCTTAAGCGATATCGTTTGTGCATCGCTGTGTGCAATCAAGCAATTTTACACTGTAAAATCGCTTGATTGTTTGATCGCAGATTTGTGAGCAGGAGCTCAAATCAAGCGATAATCGCTTGATCAATCTGCCTCATCGTGGTGTGTGACACCACGATGACCGATCTCCCAGCAGCAGAGCCTATGCTGGGAGATGGTATCTATGGTAAACGTCGGGTTACTAAGCGCCGCGCGGCGCCTAGTAACCTGATGTGTACCATGGTTACGAGTGATCTCGCTGGTCCACATCGCTGGTGAGTCTGCCTGTGTGACAGCTCACCAGCGATGTGAACGATATTGTTAGCGATCGCGCGTGCATGTGATCGCTAACGATATCGCTCACAAGATTGAAGCGTGTGACGGCCGCCTATGATTGATTTGAAGTAGGCTGACTGTCTGGATCAGTTTATTAGCTGAACCAGTACCATTCAAAGAAGATTCAGAGAAAGATAAGTGGCGCTCCCAAACCCTTCCAGCTATAAAGAGGACTTGTCACCATGAAAATGCAGTCCAATTTGCAGTCAGGTTGTTAAAGAGCAAGAAAAGCAGATCAGATTGATATATAGTTTTGTTAAAAAAAGATTCACCATAACCTGTATTTTAGTCATTTAATCATCTGCTCTTTAAGGATTTTTGGATCAGTAGTTGGTCCTATCAATGAAGTGCACAGCTTGGGGATGGTATTCTTACCCTGGGGAGGCACATAGCTTTTGCCCTCCAGCAGGGTAAGAATAGCAGCTGGAAGCTGCTCTAGAATATGGTGCATTCAAACAAACTGCAAACTTCTGTCCATAGAGTGGGCAGCCATGCAGGGTAATGAATGTGACACACCCCATGGGGGCCGTGGGATACTCGGATCCAGGTCTGATGATGTCATCAGGGAATGGGATGTCACTGTGGCTCCAGAGCGGTCAATTAGAGGGGAAAGTTTTTTGTTGCTTTTAGGGGGGCAACTGGACATGGGAACTGGGGATGACAATTGTTCTTGTGACGCAACCCGCGGGTTGCGGATAATGATGGCTGCCGTTGCTATACAGTTTCTCTGGGGTTGGTGGCAATGCAGCTAAGTTTGTAAACCCTCCATGGGTAGGGCTAAACCCCAGGGCAGCAGATGTTACTTTGCTGATTTGGTACTGAGATTACAGAGCAGTGCTGTTGGCGTCGCAATTAAGTTCACAAACACAGCGGGTGCAGTCTCAAGGTCTTTACTCACAGTCTGTTGTCCCGGGTTACAACAATCGTCACTGTGGAATGGCCCACTGAGAGCTAAGTTCATGGAGCAGGGGATCCAGCTAACTCCCAGGTAGCTTGGTGGCACTTAACCAGTACCCCTTTCCACAGTCCTCTCTTGGTCATCTCTCTCTGCGCTTGCTTTGCCCTCCTGCCTTGCAACTCACACACAGCCCTGAGCCAGTGGCTGTGGGCCTTTTGTAGTTCAACTTCTCTCTCAGTCCCTTGGACCCCAATTGGTCACCTTTTCAGCCGGTGTGTGCGATTTTGGCTGCGGCACTTGGAGATACTGCAGCCTCCGGGTTGCTAGCTGAGCCTGGTCATTCTCCACTAGTCTGGGACTGGTCCCCTTACACTGCGGCCTGGTCCCTCCACACCAGTTCGGTCAGTGTGGATGTGGGCATCCCCGGGTGGACTGCTCACTACCCGGTCCCCTGGGACCCCTTCTGTCTTCTGGAGCACCCTCTCTCTCTTGGCTCCACTGTCTGGTCTTGTCTTTCCCAGGTCTTAGGACGAGCACCCACTGCCTCCAGTCCCCAGATACCTTGCTCTAACTCTTGTCCTTCTCTGATAGCCTCTCAGACCTTCACAGACTCCTGTCACTCTTGCCAGCCACCCACCAACTGTCTTCTAGATGTGTCTACTGGTTTCTTATACTATGTCACATGACCTACGTCGCTAACGTGCGTTCTCCCTGACTTCACTCTTTTCCTGGGTACTCCCCTAAACTCTGTTCTCCACTCATTGCTTCTACCTTGGTTTCTCCCCTCCAGACAAGATCAGGGACTATGCTCTCCCTCAGGATCAATCTCGCCCTAACCCTGACCTGGTGGGGTGTAGTGTTGACTATGGGTGTCTGAGTACCGCTCAGTGTCCCCTCCTTACCCGAGAGTGGGGTACTACACCTCTGACTGGGGTGGAGTACCTCTGTGGCGACTGGATCCGCAGGGGCACCACATATGTGAGACTCGAGAGTCATGCATGTCTGTCGCCCAGTGTAACTCCGGCTCACCCTGAACCACGGCTCTGAGTGGTAACATCAGACAGTTTATCTGAGGTCACCATGGTAACAACTGTCCTGGTTACCATGGTAACTCAGGTGTGACCATGGATTAACTGTATGACATCACTGCTCACAGTTGGCTGTCAGTGAGAGCGAGCTGCTCCGGTGTGTGGACACTGTAATGGTCTCCGCTCACTTTATGCAGCTGTGCCTGGACATCACTATGGGTGACAGCAGGTTGTATGTGTGTTTTATTTACAACTAGATTAAAGCCCGATGCTATTGCATCAGGAGTGCGGTGAAATGAACAGGTGCCCTAGAAATAGCCACTGAATAGTACAGTCCTCTCTTCAGAAAGAACGCTGTTGTTGCGGGATTTACATGGTGTATTCTAAAGAATCGGGTAGTCTAGAATCCCAATATAGTTTATTTATTAAGAGTTAACAATAATGCATTTAATACATGATATCTATCCATCAACTACCTATGTTTGCATGGTTTTTGGAAATGTAATTGTTATATGCTAAGGCACTTGGTACACATACTGGCCAATACTTGTGTGCCCATCAAGTAGCTCCATTTAAGAAATCAATGTTCATAGTCTACATATTTGCCAGTCTGTGTTTGCCCATCAACCATGTCACGGTAGCCTTAGATCTGATGGGTCCCTAATCTCCTTCATTACTATTTATTAACACTTAGACCCCTTTCACATCAGCGATTTTCTGCTATTTGAAGAAGGTGGGGATGAAAAAAATACAATTTGCGCACTTGCTACCTAAGGTCCTACCTGCGGCACACTTGCAGCAAGTCCCATGCAATGTATATAGGACTTGCAGTTAACTTGGTGTAGATGCAGCAAACGCGGCTTAAGCAGTTGCAGCAAATGCGGCCACTAAAAAACCGCTGTTAAGCGCGGTATTCGCGGCCAAAACTGCCGAAACCACGTTTGCTGCACCTGCCTCAAGTGAACCACAAACCCCATATACATTGCATGCGACTTGCCGCAAGTGTGGCGTAGGTCAGTCCTTAGGCAGCAAGTACGGAAAATGTTTTTTTTTTTTCACCGCAACTTCCGCAAATAGCAGAAAAACGCTGATGTGAAAGCTAAATCTCTATTTCTCTATCTATCTATTTACTTATCTATCTATGTGTACAGAACACACCTTGAGATGGAGATGTGTGTGAACAGCCATCCCGCCCGTCTCTTAGCTGTTCACAAAAACCCCTCCCTGTTTAAAAAGAGAAGCAAAATTCTCAGCAGCTCTACTGCTGGAGCTTAACATGCGGGTTCATATCACCAAATAAAGGAATTTGGATGATACACATCTAGCATTGTCTACATAATGTGTGTTCCAGTAATATAGATAACTATGTTTAAAGGGAACCAACCACCTCAGATCACCCTAATACACAGTTAGTACATATCCCTGCACCCTAAGGATACCTTTCCAGCACTGTTTTTGTGTAAAATCTTGCATTAGTATAACTGAAATAAAGAGTTTATAAACTTACTAGCCTGGAGACTTCTGGGCGTATCCCTCCTTCTGTTATACTTCAGGGCTGTGCATTGCATGTCTGTGCTCCCCCTCCCTCCGTGCCTGCTGCCCTGCCCTGATGGGTGTGATCGTTATCTCCTCTGCACAGAGGGAGGGGGAGCACAGCCATGCAATGAATGCACAGCCCTGAAGTATAACAGAAGGAGGGATACGCCCAGAAGTCACCAGGCTGGTAACTTTATAAACTCTTTATATGAGTTATACTAATGCAAGATTTTACACAAAAACAGTGCTGGAAAGGTATCCTTAGGGTGCAGGGACATGTACTAACTGTGTATTAGGGTGATCTGAGGTGCTTGGTTCCCTTTAAATGTAAGACACTTATGTTTCAATGTGGATAGGATGTTTACATACTGAGCCTCCACACGGACAGCATTACTGATGTATGTTAAGTGCTATTGAAATAATAGAACTCTATAAATAAATGAAAAAGTAACTTTTATTATGACCAAAGTTATGAAGGTATGTGTTACCTATGCAGTTGAAATCTACCTATGCGTGCCCAATTTTTTTTTTTTTGTTAAATCTATATATACCTATACCAATGTATGTTTGTATGGATTTAAATGTGTGTATGGGCCACGTCATACACACGGATATCTGTGCAGATATTGTTCATAGATCTCTGGTTGCAGTGAAATCATGGACACATTGTTCCATTTGTATACGGCCACAAAATGGAACAATGTGTCCATGATTTCACTGCAACCAGAGATCTGTGAACAATATCTGCACAGATATCTATGTGTGTGACGTGGCCCTATGGCGGCCGTCACACGGTTCAATATTGCTAACGATATCGTTTAAGCGATCTGCTTTTTGATCGCTTAAGCGATATCGTTTGTGCATCGCTACGTGCGATCAAGCGATTTTACAATGTAAAATCGCTTGATCGTGACATCGCAGATATGAGAGCTGGAGCTCATATCAAGTGATCATCGCTTGTTCAATTTGCTTCATCGTGGTGTGTGACACCACGATGAACGATCTCCCAGCGGCAGAGCCTATGCTGGGAGATGGTATCTATGGTAAACGTCGGGTTACTAAGCGCCGCGCCGCGCCTAGTAACCCGATGTGTACCATAGTTACCAGCGATCTCGCTGCTCTACATCGCTGGTGAGTCTATCTGTGTGACAGCTCACCAGCGATGTGAGCGATATCGTTACCGATCGCGCGTGCACGTGATCACTAACGATATCGCTCACGATATTGTAGCGTGTGACGGCCGCCTATGACATATATGTGAAACAGATAATTAGTGTACGATATATCTCTATCTGTTTATAAAATGTATAGATACAGTTAGGGCCAGAAATATTTGGACAGTGACACAATTTTCGCAAGTTGGGCTCTGCATGCCACCACATTGGATTTGAAATGAAAGCTCTACAACAGAATTCAAGTGCAGATTGTAACGTTTAATTTGAAGGGTTGAACAAAAATATCTGATAGAAAATGTAGGAATTGTACACATTTCTTTACAAACACTCCACATTTTAGGAGGTCAAAAGTAATTGGACAAATAAACATAACCCAAACAAAATATTTTTATTTTCAATATTTTGTGGAGAATCCTTTGGAGGCAATCACTGCCTTAAGTCTGGAACCCATGGACATCACCAAACGCTGGGTTTCCTCCTTCTTAATGCTTTGCCAGGCCTTTACAGCCGCAGCCTTCAGGTCTTGCTTGTTTGTGGGTCTTTCCGTCTTAAGTCTGGATTTCAGCAAGTGAAATGCATGCTCAATTGGGTTAAGATCTGGTGATTGACTTGGCCATTGCAGAATGTTCCACTCATGAACTCCTGGGTAGCTTTGGCTGTATGCTTGGGGTCATTGTCCATCTGTACTATGAAGCGCCGTCCAATCAACTTTGCAGCATTTGGCTGAATCTGGGCTGAAAGTATATCCCGGTACACTTCAGAATTCATCCGACTACTCTTGTCTGCTGTTATGTCATCAATAAACACAAGTGACCCAGTGCCATTGAAAGCCATGCATGCCCATGCCATCACGTTGCCTCCACCATGTTTTACAGAGGATGTGGTGTGCCTTGGATCATGTGCCGTTCCCCTTCTTCTCCAAACTTTTTTCTTCCCATCATTCTGGTACAGGTTGATCTTTGTCTCATCTGTCCATAGAATACTTTTCCAGAACTGAGCTGGCTTCTTGAGGTGTTTTTCAGCAAATTTAACTCTGGCCTGTCTATTTTTGGAATTGATGAATGTTTTGCATCTAGATGTGAACCCTTTGTATTTACTGTCATGGAGTCTTCTCTTTACTGTTGACTTAGAGACAGATACACCTACTCCACTGAGAGTGTTCTGGACTTCAGTTGATGTTGTGAACGGGTTCTTCTTCACCAAATAAAGTATGCGGCGATCATCCACCACTGTTGTCATCCGTGGACGCCCTGGCCTTTTAGAGTTCCCAAGCTCACCAGTCAATTCCTTTTTTCTCAGAATGTACCCAACTGTTGATTTTGCTACTCCAAGCATGTCTGCTATCTCTCTGATGGATTTTTTCTTTTTTTTCAGCCTCAGGATGTTCTGCTTCACCTCAATTGAGAGTTCCTTTGACTGCATGTTGTCTGGTCACAGCAACAGCTTTCAAATGCAAAACCACACACACCTGGAATCCACCCCTGACCTTTTAACTACTTCATTGATTACAGGTTAACGAGGGAGACGCCTTCAGAGTTAATTGCAGCCCTTAGAGTCCATTGTCCAATTACTTTTGGTCCCTTGAAAAAGAGGAGGCTATGCATTACAGAGCTATGATTCCTAAACCCCTTCTCCGATTTGGATGTGGAAACTCTCATATTGCAGCTGGGAGTGTGCACTTTCAGCCCATATTCTATATATAATTGTATTTCTGAACATGTTTTTGTAAACAGCTAAAATAACAAAACTTGTGTCACTGTCCAAATATTTCTGGCCCTAACTGTATAACATATGAAGCTATGTATAGAAGTCTTAGATCTATGATCTATATCTTTTTTAAATGTAACTATTATTTATATATATATACATATTAATGTATTCCAACAACAACTTAAAGAGTTTAAAGTAATACATTTTTGTAAACCACATTACTAGTGAAGATATTTAGGCTATTAGGTAGCAATTGTCCTTGTAGTGGTGTATCGACCACTTTGACCCTAAGGGTGCGTGCCCACATAGAGGTTTAGGGACATTCTGACCGTCAGTAAACCGGTGGAAAATTGAAGGAGCCTAGACTCCTGAGCTCAGAAGTCTCCAGCGGTTTTCCACCGGTTTCTCAGCGGTTTCCCAGCGGTTTTAAGAGCTGTTGAACAGCGTTTTACAGTCTATTTTTCCGGCGGTTTTAAAAGCGGTTTTCTATGGAGGATTTTGTTCATGGAAGGGTAGAGTTTGTAAATAAAGTTGATGGCATTTCAACTCCCCCAAAAAAAAAAAAAACATTTCCTGTCACATGCTCTTCATTCTACATAGAGCTCTTTCTCAAGAAAGGTTTCTCTCCCACTGCTAGAATTTGTATTCTGCTACCAGGTTGCCAAAGATGCCGCTGACAAGAGTTCGAACCTGGCGTAGGGCGTCCAAGCAATTGTTGCTCTACATCATGTTTTCTTATTTCTTGCTTCCTGCTTCCTGCTTCCTCTCTGAGGACCTCCCACTCTGTGGGCTCCTAAACCGTCGCACACAGGCTTCTGGACGTTTTATGGACGGTTTAGGGGCGGCTGTGCACAGCGCCATTGATTATGCTGGAAACCTTTTCTGCCTCAGAAACGATCACAAACCGCTGAGAAGAATTGACATGTTGTATGCTCCTAAACCGCGAGGAAACCGCTCAACCTCTGGCAGATCCGCTCACATAAACCGACATTGTGTGTACAGCGTTTTCCAAATTACATAGGGTTACTTGTAAGTCCTAACGCTGCTTAGGATTTACATAAATTTAAATAAAACCTATGCTAAACCGCCGGCGGTTTTCGAGCTAAACCGACCATAAACCTGTATGTGGGCACGCACCCTTACATTGCTGCGTTGCTTTACTCGGGAGAAAGCAACATATAATTGTCCATGTGCAAATACAGGTTGTGGTAAAAAAATGCCAACGCGATTGAGGGTCTGTCCTTGGGATTTGTTAATGGTCATAGCAAAGGCAGGTTTTATGGGAAACTGTCGACGTTTTAATTTAAAAGGTAATCCAGTTTCTGAAGGACACAAATCAATTTGTGGAATAAAGACAATGTCTCCTTCAGCTGATCCAGTAATTACTTTAGCCTGTATGATGTTGCGGAGTAAGGCAGTGACAATGAGGCGAGTGCCATTGCATAGACCTTTCTTGGTGTTTAGGTTTCTTAACAGCATGACAATGGTGCCAATTTTAAGTTTTAACCTCCCTGGCGGTATGATTATGTCAGGAATTTTGTACTAAAAGTGGTACCATTTTTTTGGTAAAAAATTTCTTTCATGGGCAGAAATTTTATACATTTGTATTTCCCACCCAGTTCCGCCTCCCATGAGTCGCTACGGCTCACAGAGATGGAACCAGGAAGTCATATGGAGGCATCCGAAGGGGGCTCTCACCGGCGATCACAGCGGTGACATCGCTGGATCACCAGCAGAAGGTAAGGAGACTCTGCTGCTCCGAGCGTCAGGGGCGGACCTACCATGGTGCAGCTGGTTCAGCTGCACTAGGGCCATGACTGGGTAGGGGGCCCCTCAAGCATCAGTAGGGGGCCCCCATGACCCTGTGACAGAGGAGAGGAGGGTAACTGAGGGAAGCATCCTGCTTCCCTTGGGTGTTCCCGCCCCTCCTCTCATCTTCAGTCCAGGCTCTAACCCTAACCCTAGCCCTAACCCTAACCCTAGCCCTAACTCTAACCCTAACCCTAGCCCTAACCCTAGCCCTACCCCTAGCCCTAACCCTAGCCCTAAGAGAAGGGGGCGGTGCCATGACAGGGATGTCATGGCGCCGGCAGCAAGGGGCAAGGGGCAAGTAGGATCTCATGCAGGGGCGGCCCCCCCTGGTCCTCACCCGTGGCTACAGCAGGGCGGCAGTGCTCTGATGACAGCACCCCCCCTAGCCCTAGCCCTAACCCTACCCCTAGCCCTAACCCTAGCCCTAGGAGAAGGGGGCGGAGCCACATCCCTGTCATGGTGCCGGCGGCAAGGGGCAAGTAAGATCTCATGCAGGGGCGGCCCCCCCCGGTCCTCACCCGTGGCTGCAGCAGGGCGGTGGTGCTCTGACAACTCTGGGAGCCCCGCTACCAGCAAAGGTTGGCCATATTGGATCACCCCGAGCGGGTGTATACATGCAGCTTCTGTCCGGATGTGGCGTAGGGATACGGGTGAATCCGGACGGAATCTGCATTAGGGCTTTTATACTAATAGATTAAGAAATGTTCTCCTTGTGTTTTATTTGTAATAAAGGATTTTTATTTGCATCTGAGTTTTTTAAACTATTTTGTCACTGGATTGGTAATGTAGGTTTGTCATAGATGCCTCAACATTACCAATTCAGGGGTTGATGACAGCTAACGATACTCATCTGTCATTAATCCCTTCTATTACCCCAACTGCCACAGCAACAGTGCAGCAGGAAGAGTCAAGGTGAAGCCCTAAGATGGGTGCATCATATGGAGGCACCAGTTTTGGGATGGCCAGTTAGGGTGGTGAGAGCCCATGAAAGAAGCCCTTCCCACCCTGAGAATACGAGGCCCCAGCTGTCAGCTTTAACATTGCTGGAAATCCAAAATTGGGGGGACCCTACACCATTTTCTTTCAAATTATTTTACTATTTATACATAAACTAGACGGCGGCCCGATTCTAAAGAATTGGGTAGTCTAGAATCCATATATAGTTTATTTACTAATAGTTAAGGGAGTGCGGTGAAATGAATTGTGTGTATACAGGTGGCTCAGTGGGTAGCAGAGTATACGGTGGCTCAGTGTTTAGCACTGCGTGGTGGCTCAGTGGTTAGCACTGCGCGGTGGCTCAGTGGTTAGCACTGCGCGGTGGCTCAGTGGTTAGCACTGCGCGGTGGCTCAGTGGTTAGCACTGCGCGGTGGCTCAGTGGTTAGCAGTGAGTGCGGTGGCTCAGTGGTTAGCAGTGAGTGCGGTGGCTCAGTGGTTAGCAGTGAGTGCGGTGGCTCAGTGGTTAGCAATAAGTGCGGTGGCTCAGTGGATAGCAGTGAGTGCGGTGAGATTGGTCAGTGCAGCGCCGTGGGCAGAGTGGTCAGCACAGCGGCGTGGGCAGAGTGGTCAACGCAGCGCCATGGGCAGAGTGGTCAGCGCAGCGCCGTGGGCAGAGTGGTCAGCGCAGCGCCGTGGGCAGAGCGGTCAGCGCAACACCGTGGGTAGAGTGGTCAGCCCAGCGCCATGGGCAGCGTGGTCAGCCCAGCGCCGTGGGCAGCGTGGTCAGCGCAGCGCCGTGGGCAGAGTGGTCAGCGCAGCGCCGTGGGCAGAGTGGTCAGAGCAGTGCCGTGGGCAGAGTGGTCAGCGCAGTGCCGTGGGCAGAGTGGTGAGCGCAGCGCCGTGAGCAGAGTGCTCAGCATACACACACACACACACATACACACACTCCGCTATACTTACCACCAGCTCTGCGTCTTCCCCGCCACCTGGATCCTGAGTCGACATGTCGCCGCCCCCGGACGACTGGATCCAATATGGCGTCTCGGAAGTCTGGCGAGACTTCCTGGATGCTATATTGGATCCAGTAGTTCAGGGGCGGCGACATGTCGACTGAGGATCCAGGCGGCGGAGGCAGGACAGGTGGTAAGTATAGCGGAGTGTGTGTGTGTGTGTATGTGTGTGTGTGTGGACAAAGTTACGGAAGTGCGGACAAAGTGACGGAAGTGCGGACAAAGTGACGGAAGTTCCTTGGGCTTTTATATATTAGATACACACACATTATATGTACACACATGCAAATCTATGAAGATGTAGAAATATATATATACATACACACACATCTTTCACAAATTATATTACATACACACATATATACACATACTGTACATTGCATATGGAGGGATGAGGAGAGCGGATGCTGGAGGGGTGAGGAGAGCGGAGGCTGGAGGGGTGAGGAGAGCAGAAGCTGGAGGGGTGAGGAGGGGTGAGGAGAGCGGAGGCTGGAAGGGTGAGGAAAGCGGAGGCTGTAGGGGTGAGGAGAGCGGAGGCTGGAGGGGTGAGGAGAGGTGAGGAGAGTGGAGGCTGGAGGGGTGAAGAGAGTGGAGGCTGGAGGGGTGAGGAGAGGTGAGGCTGCAGGGGTGAGGAGAGTGGAGGTTGGAGGGGTGAGGAGAGCGGAGGCTGGAGGGGTGAGGAGAGTGGAGGCTGGAGAGGTGAGGAGAGCCGAGGCTGGAGGGGTGAGGAGAGCCGAGGCTGGAGGGGTGAGGAGAGCCGACGCTGGAGGGGTGAAGAGAGCCGAGGCTGGAGGGGTGAGGAGAGCCAAGGCTGGAGGGGTGATGAGAGCCGAGGCTGGAGGGCAGAGGAGAGCCGAGGCTGGAGGGCAGAGGACAGGGGAGGCTGGAGGGCAGAGGACAGGGGAGGCTGGAGGGCAGAGGACAGGGGAGGCTGGAGGGCAGAGGACAGGGGAGGCTAGAGGGCAGAGGACAAGGGAGGCTGGAGGGCAGAGGACAGGGGAGGCTGGATGGAGGAGGACAGGGGAGGCTGGAGGGCAGAGGACAGGGGAGGCTGGAAGGCAGAGGACAGGGGAGGCTGGAGGGCTGAGGACAGGGGAGGCTGGAGGTCTGAGGTTACTGACCAGGCTGTGGGTGGTGAGCAGCAGGGCTGGCGGCAGTGGCGGTGATGGTCTCGGGGGTCTGGTGGTGGGATGGCGGCACCGCTTGAGGGTCTGGTGGGCGCCCACCGCTAGCCTTTTTGACAGCGGCTCGCGGTGGGCGCTAAAGCGCCACCGCTCGCCGCCATCTTGGATCACCCTGAGCGGGTGTAGTGCCCAAGCCACTTCCGTTGTGTGACGTCATTTTTGTCCCTTGAAGACGGAAGTGGCTTTGGGTTTTATATATTTTAGATAATTTGAAAAAATAGCTTGGGGTGACCTCTGTTATGTATTACCAGCCAAGTTTAAGCCATCAGATATGGTGAGCAGGATGCAGCTGTCTACTAGCTGGTGATGAAAAATATTACCCCACATTGTTTTTTTTTATTAATGATTAATTTTTAGTTAAATACAAGGCTAAAACACCCCATAGTGCAACATAAAAGGCACTAAAGGTTTCTAGCTTACAATATATAGGGGGAGGGGGAACTTGTAGCTTTTTGATATCTATCTACCTATTTTTAAATCTATTTTTTCCTTTTTTTCCATCTATCATCTATTCTTTCTATGTGTCAATCTATCCAGTCAGTCATCCATCCATCCATCCATCCATCCACTTGAACAGCTTAAAACTCAAGTAATTTTAAAAAAATTAGACTGCAGCCACCGCAGGAGTTGTGCTTCTATTATATGTGTAGCACTTCACCCCGGCTCTCTGTCTGCCCTGGTGTGTTATAAAACAGGATAATGGTATTTGGAATTGATGCCAGCTGGGTAATGTCAGCTGACATCATGCCCAGAGGCAGAGGTGTAACTAGGTTTTCTGGCACCCGGGGCAAGGAATTATTTTGGCGCCCCCCCCCCGAAACCGCACTTGCTGCCCCTGCCGCACCCTTACCACAAGCCCCATAGACATTGCATGGGGCTTGCCGCAACTGTGCTGCAAGTGCAGCGGTTATGCGTTAATCGCGGCAGATGCGGGTTTTTCACCGCATCTGCCGCGATCGGCAAAAAACGCTGATGTGAAAGTACCCTAACATATACACAGTATACACCTCATAGTGTGGGCCTGCCTGGTGTATACATATACACCTCATAGTGTGTGCCTGCCTGATGAAGTATACATAACTATACCTCATAGTGTGCCTGCCTGATGTATACATATATATATACCTCAGGTATATATATGTATACATCAGGCAGGCACACTGAGGTGTATATATGTATACATCACTAGGCAGGCACACACTCTATGAGGTGTATTTATGTATACATCAGGCAGGCACACACACTATGAGGTGTATATATCATATATACACCTCATAGTGTGTGTGCCTGCCTGGTGTATACATATATACACCTCATAGTGTGCCTGCCTGATGTATACATATATATACCTCAGGTATATATATGTATACATCAGGCACACACACTATGAGGTGTATATATGTATACACCAGGCAGGCACACACACTATGAGGTGTATATACAGTATGATATATACACCTCATAGTGTGTGTGCCTGCCTGATGTATACATATATACACCTCAGCCGGGCCAGCCCAGGACAGCCACCCCCCCTGCTTAGGTTACTTTATTACCTCATTACTTTATTAGGAGTAGATTGCCTTGCCTTGTAGGCGTAGCCAGGACGGGCCGGACCCGGACGACTCAGTCTGAGTCAGGAGTCAGGAGGAGGCAGCCGGCCACACAGCAGCTCCTCGGCTCTGTTGTTCTTCTCCTCTCCAGCCCAGACATGTGCGGCGCGCCGGGTGACATCAGCCGCAGCGCGACGTGCCTGGGGGTGGGGGGGACTGCCAGGGGGCAGACCAGCAGCAAGAGGGTTGTGCACGCACAGCCCCGCGGCCGCCCTGCACAATATGCGGCGAGGTCGGAGGAGATTAGTTCCGGCGGCGGCGCTGCAGTGCCACCGCCGGACGCCTGGGCACTAGTGATGGGCGAATCCTACATTACTCGGACTCGCTTGACTCTACCGAGTCCGAGCCCGGGACTCGCTACTCGTAGCGAGTCTAGCGAGTCCAATGTTAATGAATGGGGAAGCGAATAATAGCGAGTAATGTGTGATTTAAAAATCGCATATGTGTGTCGGAAAGCGCTCGCATTGCCGTGTCGGAAGCCCCACTGGCAACTGTATTTTGCTGCTGTCTCCGAGGCCAAAGTCGCATGTGTTGGAGGCGAGGCAAGCGACTTTCTGCAGCAAACCCCATGCTTTGTGCAAACAGGAAATAAGCCGACTCGAGCTTCCTGGCTGGACGCGCAGAAAGTCACAGCGAGGAAGCATGGCTCCTGTCGACACCCTGCAATTAATTGCTCTGGTGGAGGCTCGGCCCCTGCTTTGGCTGCCCACTGACCCTGCATATGGGGATAATGTCCAGCGGACTACGGCCTGGAGGGAGATCGCACAGGGCGTTTTCCCAACGTTTCATCGTTGTGGCCATGATGTGCAGACCAATATGGGTGAGTTAAATGTGTTCACACGTTATATTGCATTTACCGTATATAGTCGTGTATAAGCCGACCCGTGTATAAGCCGACCCCCCTACTTTAGCCCCAAAAAAGTGGGAAACCATATTGACCGCCATTCTTGTATACAGCGGCTATCACTGTTAGACATCCCCCCAGCAGAGTATACAGCTCCACCTGCAGAGTATACAGGGCCCCCCAGTGTGTATATATGCCACCGATATTAGGGTATACAGCCCCCCCGTGGGTACACAGGTCCCCCAAGACTGGGTATACATGGCCCCCAGTGGTTATACAGGGCCCTCATAGTAGGGTCTACAGCCCCCCCGTGGGTATACAAGACCCCAGCAGTGGGTATACAGGGCCCCGTGGGCATACAGGGCCCCCATAGTAGGGTATACAGGGCCCTCAATGTGTTATAATGCGCCGTTGCATGGTTGCCTATATTTGGATGGGTTCACAATAGTACACTTAGTTTAAGGGCTGTTCCTCCTGGCTCTGAAGGCCAGGGGGTTGGGTGTATATAAATACCACTAATGAGCGGAGTCTGGTGCCCGCACTATTACATTCTCTATGCGTTGACATGTGCCCTGCCCCATTTGTGATTGTGGCCACGTGAGCTCAATGTCCGTAATGCTGTTGATGATGTTCCACACTGTCGTTTCCATGTGCCTTGTATACACATTTCACACACAACATCATTAAAATGTTATTGTTGATTTGTACACATACTTTTAGTGTTTCAAATGTTAAAGAGGTCTAAACCCGGTTTGAAATCATTTCACAGTTGACCACATTATGAAGCGCTGGAGGAGCTGCCGCGACCAATTTAAGCGGCAACACCGGAGGATCATGGAGGGGGGCCCGGAAGCTGGTCACGGGATCATATATTGCCACTATGAACGGCTGTCATTTCTGGAACCGGTGGCCCGTATGCCAAGGTATGTGTCTGCCGCACTGTTGTTTACTATTATTGTTATTATTATTTTTTAATATAGCGCCATTAGGTTCCATGGCACTTTACATGAGGATAAGGGTTAACGACAAAAAACAGTACATGAAGACAATCAGGTCATACAGGTACAAGAGGAGAGGACCCTGTCCACGAGGGCACACAATGTACGTATGAAGCTCTATAATGAGTGTGCTGGTTTACATACCCACACAGGGGTTTGTTTCTGCCATGGTGCAACACAATTCTATTACCTTTGGCAATGATCCAGGACATACACATTTATAGTCACATTGTGACGTTTGGACAAATAAGCAATGTTCTGCAGGGTGGTCAGACACAATGTTCCGTGACCTCACAATTAGCTATTATTGTTGGCATGTTTGTGGAACAAAGCCATGTTCTTCCCTCCAATGGCCTCTAAGGTGTGTGGCCCTGTCTGGTTTGCCTGTCATAAGCCTCAGTTGTATCAGTTCCTAATGGCCTCGACTTGCATAAGGGCCACATACATCCCTACACATTTAGTTGTGGGTGTTTTTTTCAGCAAAATAACGTTGCAAGGATATACCCCTTTTGCACTAAACTGTTTGTACACCATCCCAGATTGCTGACACATTCACACACATTTCAGAACATACCCTGTATCACTACAAATATGTGTGGTTCAGTTTTCCCATGGGTTTATTTGGGGCTGCAAGGTGATGGTGTAGATATTAGGGCCCACATGTGAATTTTACTTTTTTTGTCGTTAACTCATGGCCACATTACGAATCCTCCGGAAAAGATAGCGTATTAATGCTGTATTAAATCAAACTAAAGAGGGCCATATTTTAAGTGCAACAGCCTTTTATGTCCAAGGTCCTTTAGGAAACCCGAGGTTTGTCCTTGCTGTTCCCGTTTTTTTGTTCGGCCCCGTTGGAATAACTAAAACTGTCCATCTGTGCATACCACCTTGTTTGGCACCAACAATGTGTGACCTGCTGCTCAAAGACAACCCCATACTCTATGTCCATTACAGTCGTTTCAAATCCCAAGCCATCTGTTTGGTGTGTTTTATTTACCAAGACATTCCTGATTAGCATACATGGCAGCAACAAGGAGTGTAGGCCACTAACGCCAAATGCTCATGTGTCACCTATGCTGCAGGACTCCATTTCCTGTCTTGCTCACCTGCCCTATAGATCTGGGTTATGTGCATTGAGACCAAGGCCGTCCACACTGTGTGTTTTTGTGTCCATCTGATGGCAAACAACCCTGAATAATGTGTTTGCCTCACAGTGTCAGGCTATAGCTTTGTCCACATAAAGTTTCCACAAAAAGTCAAAACAATAGTTGTGGCCACTAATATGTCTTCAAGTGACTACATAGCTGTCCTGCCTAAGTCAGGGCACAGTGTAATAGTGCAGACTAATTTTAAAATTTGTAATGTAATGGCAAAAAATCGTGGAGCAACAGTACCCACACATACAATATAGTTTGAGGCATGAGCCAAAAATGTCATTAATTTATTTGCTGCAATTCCATCTTAAGGGCAACAATGAAAAGACACAGAATACACAGATACACTGAGTCAAAAAAGCGTGCACATGTTATGTTTGGCCTATGGTTTTGTTTCCAAAGTCAACCCATTCACCAAATGTTTTTTATATTTACCCACAGAGCTGCTCACTTTCGGAGGCGGCGTTGGAACCCCCACCACAGCTTCCTGAGGAGGGGAGGGAGGCCCCTCAACCCCCACCAGATGAGGAGGAGGGAGTAGCACCACCACCACCACCGCCACCACCGCCACCACCACCACCACCGCCGCCACCACCACCACCACCGCCACCACCACCACCACCACCACCACCGCCGCCACCACCACCACCACCTTTGGGGCCGCAGAGACAAGAAGAGGAGGATGAAGGGCCACACCAGCGCCCTCCAGTGCCGACTGCCAGCAGCAGTGTGGGGAGTCACTGGAACCCCAGCAGCCCTGCTCTGATCCCGGGGGCACCACAAGACCGCAGAGGACAGTGTAGTGCTGACTTTGCCCGCAGTCTCATACCGTTCTTGGATGACATTCCATTCGAGAGACGACTGCGGGCATGGTCAGCAATACACATTGTCCTCGATGCGTGTAGGCCCCCAAACCATCCTGGGCAGGTGTTTGATTTTTTGGAGGAGTGGCGGCTCAGCAGATCAAACATCCTGGACAGGGCCACACCCCGGGACAGGTATGTTGCGACCCAGAGGTGGTGTCCCAGAATCAGGGGCCTACCAAGCCAAGGCCAACCGGCCCAGATGCCCCAGCCTACAGGCTTCCAACCACTGGGTGAGGTACTGCATGGGGCCCTGGACCTACTCAACGAGCAGGGTGATGGTGCCACGTTACAGCCAAGGCCGGAGGATGCGGCAACCTACCACCAGCTGTAGACCCCTTTTTTTTTTTTTGTTTATTTTTTGTTCCTGTGCATTGCACAATTTGTTTGTTATGTTATTATTTGTTTTTACAAAGTTTAAACCCCAAAAAAAAAAAAAAAAAAAAAAAAATCTGACATCTTTGCCATTATGGCGAAATAATACCCAGTTGACAAAAACTGCTTTGTGTCTGTCTTTTTTCAGGGAATGGATGTGTAGGTTTTTTTTGTGGGTGGGCTTAAAGTCATCATCATTAGCAAGTACTTTACGGCCCGCATAGCGCATGAAGGCACCTTGGTTATTATGTGGAAAATCATGACTGCACATACAAATGTTGCTGACAAATAAATAGTGCCTGTGTTTGTGGGGGGTTACTTAATGACTCGGTATGGCAACAACACTGGGAACATAGATGCGATAGGCTGGGACGTCTACTTGCAACAGAGCGCGTCTACGCGTTATCTCCGTAGCGTACAGTGGGACCCTTCGCCATGCTCCAGCAGGATCTTAGTACAAGCCACGTTTTCGATGCAGGCATAGGCCTGTTGCCACAAAAAATTAGCCCAAGGGCGAGATCAACTCTATCTTGAAGTTGAGGAGGGCGCGTGGCCCATACTATTTGCTTGTCCTGAGAGCATAGTCCAAGCAACGTATTCGATGCAGGTATAGGCTTGTAGCCTCAAAAAATTAGCCCAAGGGGCGAGATCAACTCTATTTTGAAGTTGAGGAGGGCGCGTGGCCCATACTATTTGCTTGTCCTGAGAGCATAGTACAAGCAACGTATTCGATGCAGGTATAGGCTTGTTGCCTCTAAAAATTAGCCCAAGGGGCGAGATCAACTTTATTTTGAAGTTGAGGAGGGCGCGTGGCCCATACTATTTGCTTGTCCTGAGAGCATAGTACAAGCAACGTATTCGATGCAGGTATAGGCTTGTTGCCTCAAAAAATTAGCCCAAGGGGCGAGATCAACTCTATTTTGAAGTTGAGGAGGGCGCGTGGCCCATACTATTTGCTTGTCCTGAGAGCATAGTACAAGCAACGTATTCGATGCAGGTATAGGCTTGTTGCCTCAAAAAATTAGCCCAAGGGGCGAGATCAACTTTATTTTGAAGTTGAGGAGGGCGCGTGGCCCATACTATTTGCTTGTCCTGAGAGCATAGTACAAGCAACGTATTCGATGCAGGTATAGGCTTGTTGCCTCAAAAAATTAGCCCAAGGGGCGAGATCAACTTTATTTTGAAGTTGAGGAGGGCGCGTGGCCCATACTATTTGCTTGTCCTGAGAGCATAGTACAAGCAACGTATTCGATGCATGTATAGGCTTGTTGCCTCAAAAAATTAGCCCAAGGGGCGAGATCAACTCTATTTTGAAGTTGAGGAGGGCGCGTGGCCCATACTATTTGCTTGTCCTGAGAGCATAGTACAAGCAACGTATTCGATGCAGGTATAGGCTTGTTGCCTCAAAAAATTAGCCCAAGGGGCGAGATCAACTTTATTTTGAAGTTGAGGAGGGCGCGTGGCCCATACTATTTGCTTGTCCTGAGAGCATAGTACAAGCAACGTATTCGATGCAGGTATAGGCTTGTTGCCTCAAAAAATTAGCCCAAGGGGCGAGATCAACTCTATTTTGAAGTTGAGGAGGGCGCGTGGCCCATACTATTTGCTTGTCCTGAGAGCATAGTACAAGCAACGTATTCGATGCAGGTATAGGCTTGTTGCCTCAAAAAATTAGCCCAAGGGGCGAGATCAACTTTATTTTGAAGTTGAGGAGGGCGCGTGGCCCATACTATTTGCTTGTCCTGAGAGCATAGTACAAGCAACGTATTCGATGCAGGTATAGGCTTGTTGCCTCTAAAAATTAGCCCAAGGGGCGGGATCAACATTTTTAAAATTTATGCAAGGCACTTGAGCCAAACTATATGTTTTATTTCAGTTTGAGAAATGCCCACAATGCAGGCATAGGCTTGTTGCCTTAAAAAATTCAGCCAAGAGACTGTTTTGGATTGTTTGACATAATTCAACGGTCAAAAAACATCACAAGTGCATGCATTATTAAAGTAACATTACTGACACTGATTGTGTAGTTTTGTTGTCATGCAGCAAGTGTTGCAGGAACATTATTTATCCAATCTTCTTAGCAGAGGGACATTGTTTATCCTTTGTGTCAGAAGAGGACATAATGTTTAAACCGCACTGAGCCAAACGTAACAAATTTGAAAATGTCCCTCTAGGTTTGGGTACTGTCGTCTGAAGGGGTTAAGAACTTTGATGATATCCAGTCCTTGTTAAACTTAATGAGAGTGAGTCTGTCGGCATTTTCTGTTGTCAGCCGTGACCTTCTATCAGTGACAATTCCCCCAGCGGCACTAAAAACACGCTCTGATGTCACACTAGCAGCTGGGCAGGCCAGCAACTCCAAGGCATACAAAGACAGCTCAGTCCAAGCGTGAAGCTTGGAAACCCAGTAATTAAAGGGTACAGAGGGGTCGGTTAAGAAGCTGGTAGTGTCACACACATACTCGTTCAACATGTTTGACAATGTTTGTCTCCTAGACAAGGGGACCGTAGGCACAATCCGTTGCAGATTGGAAGGTCTGTTAAACATCGCCCAGTTGGTGGACATCTTACCACCACCTCTTCTTGACAATGTGGCAGTTTGTGTTCGAACCAAAGGCTGCTGTGGCAAAGAGCTGCTTGTTCGTGGTATAGCGGAGTCAGATGGTGAAATTGACATTAAATTGTCAACCACCACACTTTTGAAATAATCCATCGTTAAGCCCCTTGGTGACTGCAACAGCAGCGATGGAAACTTGTCTTTGTAGCGTGGGTCAAGGAATGTTGACAACCAGTAGAGGTCGCTGTCATAGATGTTAATGACGCGTGGATCCTGGGACAGACATTGAGACATGAAGTCAGACATGTGTGCTAGGCTACAAAGACTCATGTCTTCTGTGTCACCTGACTGATGAACAATAGGCATCATGGTCTCAAAATCGGTCTCCGCCTCCTGCTCTTCAGCCCACCCATGCTGTACCGACATAAAACTGGGGTTGGGAGTTCCATCAGGGTGCACCTCAGTACCATGGAGAAATAAATCGTCTTCATCTTCCTCATCACTGTTTTGTTCTGCAGCCAATGTTGCCGGCTGAAATTGGCTTTGCTGGCTCTGATCCTGGATGTTAAAATGTGGATCCATAGGCCTCTGCTGTGCCCTCAATGATTCTGTTTTAAGATTCAGGAGAGAATCTTTAAGCAAACACAGCATGGGGATGGTGAGACTAATAATGGACTCATCACCGCTGACCAGTTTTGTGCAGTAATCGAAGTTCTCTAGAACCTCGCAAAGGTCAGCGATCCAGACCCACTCCATCGTACCAATGTGTCTTGTATTACTTCCTGGGTGACGGGCATGTTGCAGCTGATATTCCGCTATAGCCCTCTGCTGCTCATTGAACCTAGCCAACATATGGAATGTAGAATTCCATCGTGTGGGCATGTCGCAAATTAATCTGTGTTTGGGCAAATTAAATTGCTGTTGAAGGGCAGATAGACTTGCAAGTGCCGTTGATGAATGTCGGAAATGTCCGCAATTTCTACGCACCTTCTCTAGTAGATCAGATAACTCTGGGTAATTTTTCAAGAATTTCTGAACTACAAGATTCAGTACGTGAGCCATGCAAGGCACGTGTTGAAGTTTACCGAGCTTTATTGCTGCAACAAGGTTTCGTCCGTTATCACTGACAACAAGACCTGCTTGTAGTTGCAGTGGGGCCAGCCACTCATCTGTCTGTTGTTTAACACCTTTCCACAGCTCGTTTGCAGTGTGAGGTGTGTCACCTAGACAGATGAGCTTAAGAAGAGCCTGTTGTCGCCTGGCTGATGCAGTACTGCAAAGCTCCCAACTTTGACGTGATGTGGCGGACAAATCAGCAGTGGTCAAGGAAGTTGAAGACGCACATTGTGTTGTAGAAGTATATGAGGCCGCGGACACCCGGAATGATGCTGTGCCCGCTATTCGTGGAGTTGGTAGGATCGCAGATATTCCACTATTACACTTTGGGACACTCTCGACAAGGTTGATCCAGTGAGCTGTCAGGGATATGTATCTGCCCTGTCCACAAGTACTTGTCCAGGTATCAGTTGTCAGGTGAACTTTTCCGCTCACAGCATTTGTCAGTGCACGCTTCAAGTTGTTAACCACGTGCAGATGTAGCGCGGGTATGGCAGTACGTGAAAAAAAATTGCGACTGGGGACAGTGTATCGTGGTGCTGCCACAGCCAACAACTCCCTAAAAGCCTCAGTATCAACAAGCCTAAATGGCAGCATTTCTACAGCTAACAGCTTAGAAATTTGCGCTGTCATTTGTCGAGAAAAAGGGTGTGTGGATGGGTGTTTCCGCTGCCTCTCATACAGCTGTGGAACAGACAACTGGACAATTGGCGCAGACTCACAAGTCACTTGACTACTGTCATATCTCTGGTCTAATGCAGCTTGTGGTGAGATCGTATGAGTAGGAGCTGCTGCATGAACAGTAGATGGTAAAGGACGATTCTGAAGTGGCATAACGGTGTTGAGGTCAGAAGGCCCTGCTGTCGAACCCTGATGGGCCAACCACTGACTAGGGTGCTTAAGAGTCATGTGTTTTCGCATACTGCTGGTGCTCAAGTTTACTTTGCCCTGGCCTCTGCTCAGCCTGGCATAGCAGATGTTACATATAACCACATTTGGTACTGATGGGCTATCTTTGAAAAATTTCCAGACAATGGATGTTCGTCCTTTAGGTTGTGGTGTAGGAACTGAAGGATGAGTCTGGCCAACACAAACTGTAGACACATTTTGGCCAACTGTTCTTAAAGTTGGGGCAACAGTTGGTACAGTTTGTGCAACAGTTGACACAATTTGGGCTACTGTTGTCACAGCTTGGATTCGGGATAAAGGAGTAAGCCTGGGTGCTTTAGGCGGTGGTACATAACCACTTTCCTCCTCCTGGCTGCTCTGTTGGCTCTGCATGTCAAGTGTCCAGGTTGGATCAGTGGTCTCATCATCCACCCCCTCCTCCTCAAAGTCATCTGGATAACGTGACTGGTCAGGCTGGCCAGATGAGATGTGTGTCTCATCATCATCATCATCCTCCACCTCCTGAGACGGCCTATGGCTTTGTTGAAAGGGACGTTCTTCAGGACGAGGTGAATCCAAACGTTGTCCATAGATGGAATGTACGTCTGGTTCAAGTATCTGTTCAGGCAGTGACAAAGAAAGGTCCGGTTGTCTGAATGGCTGATAAGAAAACCAAATAAATCTTCCGAATGCCCAAGTTCGCGGTCTAAATTTTCCTCCGTCTGGCGATGGCTTGAGGAAACAGGAAGATTTTGTGGATTAGATGACCCCGCGTTGTCAGTAGCGGCACTTGAATATGGTGTAAAGGATGATTGTGTGCTGCCAGAACCCGTGGTTGATGTCTTGTCAGCCATCCAAGATGTTATTTGGTCTTGATCTTCCGGCCTCAAGACACGTTTCGGTTGAGTACTGGGAAATTTAGACAGCAGGAAGGTGGATCGATCAATCCTTGTCTGTCTACTTCTACCAGTGCCTTGTTGTTCACGACTGCTAGGGCCCCGACCTCGTCCCTGTCCCTTAGCAGACTGGTTTTTGGGAATTTGGTGTTTTTGGGACATTGTTGACAAATGCACAGCCACCGAGATGGAGTTTGGTGTTGCTGCAGGCGTCACTTACTGGCGGGTTAAGTGTGTGCTAACACTTGACAGTGAAGCACTACACTATTCCCTGAAAAAATTAGAAAGTGCGCACAGCCACCGAGATGGAGTTTGGTGTTGCTGTAGGCGTCACTTACTGGCGGGTTAAGTGTGTGCTAACACTTGACAGTGAAGCACTACACTATTCCCTGAAAAAATTAGAAAGTGCGCACAGCCACCGAGATGGAGTTTGGTGTTGCTGCAGGCGTCACTTACTGGCGGGTTAAGTGTGTGCTAACACTTGACAGTGAAGCACTACACTATTCCCTGAAAAAATTAGAAAGTGCGCACAGCCACCGAGATGGAGTTTGGTGTTGCTGTAGGCGTCACTTACTGGCGGGTTAAGTGTGTGCTAACACTTGACAGTGAAGCACTACACTATTCCCTGAAAAAATTAGAAAGTGCGCACAGCCACCGAGATGGAGTTTGGTGTTGCTGCAGGCGTCACTTACTGGCGGGTTAAGTGTGTGCTAACACTTGACAGTGAAGCACTACACTATTCCCTGAAAAAATTAGAAAGTGCGCACAGCCACCGAGATGGAGTTTGGTGTTGCTGTAGGCGTCACTTACTGGCGGGTTAAGTGTGTGCTAACACTTGACAGTGAAGCACTACACTATTCCCTGAAAAAATTAGAAAGTGCGCACAGCCACCGAGATGGAGTTTGGTGTTGCTGCAGGCGTCACTTACTGGCGGGTTAAGTGTGTGCTAACACTTGACAGTGAAGCACTACACTATTCCCTGAAAAAATTAGAAAGTGCGCACAGCCACCGAGATGGAGTTTGGTGTTGCTGCAGGCGTCACTTACTGGCGGGTTAAGTGTGTGCTAACACTTGACAGTGAAGCACTACACTATTCCCTGAAAAAATTAGAAAGTGCGCACAGCCACCGAGATGGAGTTTGGTGTTGCTGCAGGCGTCACTTACTGGCGGGTTAAGTGTGTGCTAACACTTGACAGTGAAGCACTACACTATTCCCTGAAAAAATTAGAAAGTGCGCACAGCCACCGAGATGGAGTTTGGTGTTGCTGTAGGCGTCACTTACTGGCGGGTTAAGTGTGTGCTAACACTTGACAGTGAAGCACTACACTATTCCCTGAAAAAATTAGAAAGTGCGCACAGCCACCGAGATGGAGTTTGGTGTTGCTGCAGGCGTCACTTACTGGCGGGTTAAGTGTGTGCTAACACTTGACAGTGAAGCACTACACTATTCCCTGAAAAAATTAGAAAGTGCGCACAGCCACCGAGATGGAGTTTGGTGTTGCTGTAGGCGTCACTTACTGGCGGGTTAAGTGTGTGCTAACACTTGACAGTGAAGCACTACACTATTCCCTGAAAAAATTAGAAAGTGCGCACAGCCACCGAGATGGAGTTTGGTGTTGCTGTAGGCGTCACTTACTGGCGGGTTAAGTGTGTGCTAACACTTGACAGTGAAGCACTACACTATTCCCTGAAAAAATTAGAAAGTGCGCACAGCCACCGAGATGGAGTTTGGTGTTGCTGTAGGCGTCACTTACTGGCGGGTTAAGTGTGTGCTAACACTTGGCAGTGAAGCAGCACACTATTCCCTGAAAAAAATTATTAAGTGCGCACAATTAGTCGCAGAAGTAGGTGGCGTACGTGCTATTTGCAGCTAGGAGAGCAGCAACGCACTGTTCTGCCACAGACAAAATAACGCTGAAGGGGTTTTTAGGACCCAAAATCTATCAGCTGGCAAAAAATTGTAAATAGTACCTCAGCTAAGCCTCTCACTTCAGCTATTAGAACAGCTGAGTGAGTAAGCGAAGCTATGAGGTCGCTCCTGTGAACACTGTAAAGGCTGCAGCTCCCTGCTTCCCTGCCTGCCTACAGTGTCACTGTACACAGTACTCCTCTGTCCTCCTGCTAGCTCTCACAAGAGCTGTTTGGGGTTAATATAAGGAATCTTGAAGTTCCCTACACTCACTGACAATCCCTATGATCTGCTCCAGAATCTACCTCACCCTGTTCTAGCTCAGATCTTCAGAGAAATGTGCTCAAAATGGCGGTGGCAAGGCTTATATACAGCCTTGCCTGTCATCGATGACATAGCCATCACGATGGACAGAAGCCAATCATAGTAATGCCACAAGAAGAGGGCTGTGGCATTACTGAATAAGATTGGCTAACATCCTTGTCCATCTTCACAAGTTTGTCTGACCTAACACGCTAGGCTGTCTCGGAAGATTTGTCGGAACATAACAGATTCTGTATTCGCGAGTCCCGAATACAGAATACAGGACTCGGATTCGTAGACTCGCTAGGATTCGCTAGGAGTCGCTACGACTCGCTCGGAATCGCTACTTACAGCGGGTATCCGTGAAGCGGTGCCATTCTCTAAACGATTTGGGGGAGATTCAACCTACATAGCGATGTGATATAGCGAGTCTCGCTAGTAAAACTAGGATTCCCATTTACTTGCATTGGACTCGCTACTTTGCGAGTCCTCGCTGGGAAACTCGCCGAGTAGCGAGTCCTGCGAGTCCCTTACTACTCGCCGAGTAACGAGTCCTAGCGAGTAGATTCGCCCATCACTACTGGGCACATGATGATGGCACCGGCGCCCCCCACTGAGTGGCACCCGGTGCAAAGGGTCCGGCTGCCCCCCCCTAGATACGCCCCTGCCCAGAGGTTAGTAATGCCATCAATCAGAGACATTAATCACATACCCGATATTACTAACCAAGTCAATAAGGACACAAATAGCCATAACAATAAATATTTTATTTGAAAATGAACCCCAGTAAATTCCTTTTTCACAATTTTTTTAATTAAAATTTAGTTTTTAAAAGTCTCCCATTCTACTCTACACAGCCAAAAAAGCATGTAAAAAATAATAAAAATAAAAAACATGAAACCAGAATAAATCTTCAAGCATTCCCAGCATATGGGGGGCAAGATCAGTGACTGTATCCCCCCATAAGATGGGACAGCAGACACTGCACGGCTATCAGGAGTGTGACAAGCCTTGACTTCACTGAGGTTGTCTCAGATTACACAATGGGTATAAGACAGCATGAAGTCTGGCTGTGTGAAGTGAACTGAGATAACCTCAGTAGCATCAGCGCTTGTAATGCTAGTTGTCTCGTGAGTGCTGCGACATTGTGCGAGATGTAGTGGGTATATCTCACCTGTATCATGAGATACAGAAGAGCGGTGCAGTGCAATGCAGGTCAAACTCGCAGGATAGCCCCTATGTGACCCCTCGATTCTAAACTACAGTAATCTTTGTGACAGCATCACTTTCACACTGTCACGAGTGCCTGCATGCCTGTTCTCAAAGCATCTGGGGGATGATTTCTGTGAATATGACTTCCCACATGCTTGTAAGAGGGTCCAGGTAAAGCTGCAGTTGTGATGGAAGGCCTAGAGGATTCCTCTTGCCCCTGGCTACCTCCACAGAGACTTCTAGGGCAGGAGTGGATAACTCCAGTTGGCTGCAAACAATGCTGGTTTTCAGGATTTCCTTAGCATTGAACAGGTGGTAAATTAACACTTGCACATGTAATGATTACAACACCTTGTGCAATGCTAAGGTAATTCTGAAAACATTCACTGTTTGTGGCTCTTGAGGACTAGAGATGTCCTGCACTGTTGTACAGGAGTGTGTGTAGTGTCTTGCATTTCCATACAGCACACGTATAGTCCAGAGGCCTGCGGCTTGTCCTTCGGTATCTGCAGTGGAGTATCAAAGCACCTCTTAGTTGGTAGAAACAGTCCAGCACACACAGAGTGAATTTAAAAAGCTTTACTGCTGCACATTTTTTAAAAAAGCACATGTTGGTACATGATGTAATGTTTCACATTTATGTTACAAAAACACTGATCATTCCAAAATAGGCACTTAATAGACACTATAATAAGTCTAAAATTCACATATATATGAATTATACACAGTATATAAATAAGTACCAAAAGGATCCTCAGAGTCCATTAAAATAGGGTACAGGCCATCAATATAATGGGGCACAGTACATTAAGGGCACAGTCCATGAAAGGTTTTTGCCATCCCATCTGAGAACAGCATAATGTAGGGTCAGAGACACGGATTCCAGTGATGTGTCACTTATTGAGGTTCTTGCTATCATTTTGATATAATCACTGTTTTCTCAGCAGCAAATTAGCAGCTATTTGTATGTAGAGCATTATAACCCCGCCAACACCACTGATTGGTTACTTTGTTTGCATTACCCCACGCACACCCCTGATTTGTTACTTTATGTGTAATCAGAGGTCAGTTCAGGATCATCTCTGGCCCTTCATTATGATACTTTTGGATTAGGCAGGAAAATCCTGGTGTAAGATTCCCTTTAAGGGCACAGTCCATTAAGGTCTTTGAGGTGTAGCCCGAAGGCTTCAGTTCCCCTAATCCAAAAGGGGAAAGGGCAACCTTCACTAAACTTGGGAATCCTCTGCGGTGGAACCCCTACTGCATACCACCCCTTACTGCCCTTTACATTCATGAAAGTAACCACCTCCCTAACATAAAGGGTGCAGAGTCCTGATAACAGGTGGTCATGCTACAGGGTGGACCAGTTTATATAGCACCTGTCATCAGTCCCATCTTTGGCTACGAATGCAAATGCCCTCTTCTGGAAGAAGGTTGCTACCCGGCACTGGGTACAGTGCTCCTCAAAGTCATTACACTTATGCGCCTGCAACTACTCTCGTTTGAGGGCATCTGAAAGCCTAATTTTTTCAAGAGATAATAAGGGGTAGTGTGGTTTATGCCTATAAGGATAGTTGCTGGGAGGATGTAGTAGGCCCCACATGGCATTCTCCCAGTCAAAGGCCTCTGGCAGTGGTGCTACAGAAGGCAGGGAAAAAGGGGCTTCTGCCACAACTACCTCCTCTTCATCCTCCTCGTCCTCCTCCTTGATTGGCCAATCCTTTGGCTGCAGCTTTAATAAGACCAAGTATACTGCAGGATCCTACCTCTGACTTTCTTTGAAATTAGCCTAAAGGCGCCGTTACATGGTACGATATCGTTAACGATATCGTTGGTACGTCACGGCTTTTGGGGCGGTACAGCAACGTCGTGACACCTAGATACGACCAATGATAAGTCATTGATCGTTGATCGTAGATTTATGAACATGTTCAAAAACCTGTTGTCTATCATCCGTTCAACCTGCAGCATCGGCGTGTGTGACACCTTTCCAACAATCTCGTTTATGACTTCGCCTATGCAGAAACGAAGCACGTAGGCGACCAAACGACCACAAGTATCGTTTGCTTGTCGCAGAATTATTGCTGCATCGTTAACGATATCTGTATGTGTGACACCTCAGCAGCACTCATTATACGATGTCCCAGTGTCCCAGCGATCTCAGCCAGGTCAGATCGTTGGTCGGATCGCTGAGACATTGAAGCGTGTAACGGCGCCTTTAGGTCATGACCGGTGACACGTCTATGTGAAAGGTGGAAGCTAGAAAAAATATCAAGGAAAAAAGGGGAAAATTCTGCTGCACATAAAAAAAAATTGTGAAATAGCACATTGGCTAATGAATGCTAATGGCATGGCTATGTGTAGAACTAGTGTATATGGAGCATAAGGCAGTGCAGAAAATTGCTTCAGAATACATAGACAACAATGAGCACTTAGCTGATGCGATGGCCATAGTATTGTGAGCCCAGTAACCAGCGTCACGGTGTCTCATCCTACCGGGTCCTATCCTGTTGCCTCTATCTGCCATGTAGAATTGCTTGTATGTGTATTCCTGCCAATAACTGCAATTTAAAACCAACCTGTAAGGACATGTCTAGAATAAAAGTTCTGACTTACCGCCTCTATCTGCTGGGTGGAATTGCTTGTACGGGGGTTCATGCCACTAAATGCAATTTAAAACAAGCCTGTAAGAGCGTGTCTAGGACCAAAGTTACAATAAGATGTAGAGTTTCAGCATGGCTACAAGCTGGTTTCAAAGGGTGTGAATCCTTGGTTAGAGGTGTTCTCAACCACCGGATCTGTAAGAGAGCATTTTAGCCCCAAAACTTCAAGGAAAGTTTTAGGGTCATTTTAAAATTTTTAACTTTTCGTTCAAATGAAGCCAAGTTTGGCAATTTTTTAGTTAATTGCTCAGCTTTTCCGATCACAGACCGAATCATCAACGTTCATGCCAAATTTGAAATTGGTGATTATGTTTGGGGAAAATTCACTTGTATCTAGTGGTGGGGTAACACGCTTTCTTGCTCCATCCCCTCACACCAACTATAAACAACATAGCGGTGATCAATCTCTTCTTCATCTCTTGACTGTTGACTGCCCATCACCTCTTCCTCCTCATCCTCCTCCATTTATTCCTCAGCTCCTGTACCTTCTTAAAAGCCCCTTCCCATCGCTGTACTCCACCCTCCCATGCCACTCACCTCTGCAACGATGATAAATAAGAGGAGAAATCTGCTGCAACACTAAAGACTGAAATGAATGTGAACTAGCATAATGGCTATCTAATGAATAGCAGGGCAATGTGTACAGCTAAGGCAATGTGTATATGGCAAAAGACAGCAAACACTGCTTCAGATTTTAAAGAAAATTGAGAATTTAGCTTAAGCACTGTCAACTGCAAATGAGCCCGGTAACCAGGCCAAGGTTTTCTCATCTTACTAAGTCCTAACTTTGTGTCACTACTTTTGGTATACAACTGCTTGTGTGGGTTAATATGCCTCTGTATGCAATTAAAACCTGGATGGAATGGTATGTCCAAGGACCTGTACTACAGCAAGATGGAAGACTAATCATGGCTCCTGGGCGGGGGAAGGGTGTACAGTCAAAAAACGTTATACTAAACATTACAGAATGACCGGCAACACCTATGTGTAAAGGTGCTAGCAAGAAAATATTATATTTAAGAGGAGAAATCTGCTGCAACACTAAACACTAAAATGAGTGTGAATTAGCATAATGGCTATCTAATGAATAGCAGAGCAATGTTTACAGTTAAGAAATTTTTTATATGGCAAGAAACATAGCAAAACCTGCTTCAGATTATAAAGAAAATAGACAAACTTAGCTTAAGCACTGGCAACTGCGAAAGAGCTCAGTAACCAAACCAAGGTGTTCTCATCTTACCTGTTCCTAACCTTGAGTCACTACTCGCGGTATACAATTGCTTGTGTGGGTTGTATGCCTCTGGATGCAATTAAAACCTGCATGGAATGATATGTCCATGGACCTGGGCTACGGCAAGATAGAGGACTAAGAATGGCTACTGGGCGGGGAAGAGTGTACAGTCAACGATGATTGTCCAATCCGGACATTAGAGCTCTTGGTATCCTTTCCGCATGCTCCTCTGCTTCCTCCTGCAGACTATTCAAAGTGTGCTCCAACATGTAGAGGACCTGAATAGTGCTGCTGATGGCGGCATCTTCAGTGCTAACTATCTTAGTAGATATTTCAAAATTATGCAGAAGGATTCAGAGGTCCTTGAACTGTGCCCACTCCACAAGCATCATTTGTACCACCTTTGGCTTGCTTTGCTTCACATGATGAAATATTGCACCAGGGCTTGCTGCTGCTGTAAGGGCCCCTTTACACGCCACCACTGCAAGGCAGCAACTGCCTGGCATTGGGGATATATGTGCCTGTTGCCATGAAATTGCTACGAAATGGCGGCGTGTAAATAGGAAAATTCCTCCCTGTGTCTTGCAGTTGATTGAGATACCTGTTGCTGAGCCGTGCTCAAAAACCGAAGCCAACACAAAGGCACAATTGCCATGGTAGTGACATCTAAACGGGGCACAGGCATAGATGTTGCGTCTCTTTGTGATTTCACAGGGGTGTGCCACAGCGTCATGGATACCACGCCCCATCAGCGTTCATTGGTGGGGGCTACTGTTTTACCATTGGCTGTCCCTTCACAGGGCGCCATATTTAAAGAGCTGTCCATTCACACTACACAATTGCAATGGTGTCATGTATTAGCCAGCCTTCCTGCGCAGGCTGGCCAATCATGATGCTATTGCGTTGTCCAATCAGCGTATTAGCGTCACGGAATACACAACTCTGTCACGCCTATGTACTTGCGGCGCGAAAGATGTACGCCCATATTCCTTTGTGGTAGCAGCGTGTAAAGCTGGGAAGGTATTCAACAGGAAGTAAGCCACAGGATCTGTCGGAACTTCCAGGGAACAAAGATACCTTCAGTTGACAACGCAATGGCGGCGTGTATATGCGGCAACAGTGATCGGTATCCACCGTTAAAAACGTGCGCGTCCACGTGCGGAGGATACTTGTTGCTGGGCACAGTAGCGGTGTGTAAAGGTACCTTAACAGTCGCTGCAACATGTGCAAAGTGGAATTCCACCATGTAGTCTCATTGCATATCAACCAATTTTTCGGTTGTCCAAAAGACCTCGGTAGAAATTCTAGTCGATGAGCCGCAGGGTGCGATCAGCTGAATTGAGCAAACAGTGCCCGTGCCTTCTCCAGCTGCCCATACAGGCTAAGATAGTGGTGTAGAAATTGCTGGACAACCAGGTTGAGGAGAGGAGCCATCAAGGCATGTTTCTAAGTTTGCCCTGGCGTATGGTCGCCACCAGGTTCACACCATTATCACAGAAAGCATGACCTGGCTCACGGATTAGTGGAGACAGCTATTCGTCAAGTTCAGCTCAGATAGCTGTTCACAACTCTTCAGCTGTGTGACTGTAGTCTTCAAGGCATTTTAATTTCAAGACTGCCTGATTGGGGTGAGTTTTGGCTATGCAGTATAAGATGGGGGATTCTCTCTGGACTGTTGGGACATTAAGGGAGAGCTCAAGAGTGAGGCTGAAGACCTGAAGGAAGTGGAGGAGGCAGAAGCAGTGGATGAGGTGGTAGATACAGAGGTTTGTTCCAAAATTCTTGGGGATTTCAAGACTTGAGGAGCAGCCCCTTCCCCACCCAGCCCTGCAGCCACCAGAGTAAGCCCAGTAAGTGAGATGTGATGCCCCTGGCCATGTTTTCTCATCCAGGTGGTAAATTGCACCCTGTCAGACACAGAAGTTTTCAAGGAATGGGTGATGTCTGCAACATGCTGGTCTAGCACAGGTACAGCTTTCTTCAAAAAGTAATAATGACTGTGCAACTGGTATTGGGGAACTACAATGACCATCAGCTTTTACAAACCAACTGCCAGGTGGAGAAGCCGCACTTCCATTGCCACTAGATTGGAGACAGTTACGTTCAAGCTCTTAGTGTGGCGTCCCTGTGTCTGGGTGCCACAGAGAGGTGTTACACTGTGACAATAAATGTGCTTTCCCCTGTAAGGACACTTTGACACTACAATTTTGTTAAATCCGATGCTGTCCGATGAAAATCGGACAGCATCGGATGCTCAAAATCGGATGCCATCCGATCCGATTTTTTATTGGATCCGATTTAAATGGCTGGGGGAGGGCAGTGGGAGGTTTTGGGAGTGGTCTAGGGTATTGAGCATGCTCAATACAGAAAATCGGATACGATATCGGATCCAATTTTCCATCCGATCCGATCCCCCATAGACTCCCATATTATTTTAATCGGATCGCATCGGACCACATTGGATCCGATGCGATCCGATTTTTGAATCGGATACCAAAATCGGAGCAGTCTCCGATTTTGGCTCCAGAAAAAAATCGGACAGAATCGGACAGAATCGGATTGGATGCAAATCGGATGCCATTAAGTGCACATCCGATCCGATCCGATCCCCATTGGAGAACATGGGGGCTAAATCGGATCCGATGCTGTCCGATTTTTATCGGACAGCATCGGATTTACCAAAATCATAGTGGGAAACCAGCCTAAGTTGTCAGTTCAAGATTTAACCTGTGGAGTGGGCCATTACACACACTTAGGACTAGGCCACTTAGAATAGAGGGACCGATAATTTAGTAGGTCCCAAAAGGGGGTGGAACCTAGGCTAGAGTAGTGGGAGAGAGTGCCAGTTTTAGTTAGTTAGTGCTGGGAAGGCAGTCAGGAAGGACAGTCCTGACAGCACAGCCAACAGGAGGAAGCCCCATCTTTAAGTGAGGGCCCAGGACAGAAGGCAACAGGCCAGGGCTGGTTGGAGCCAGCTAGTCTCGTTGAGGGAAGCACCGGCAACGCTGGAAGCCGAGGCGGCCAGAAGTTCAACTCTGACCGCAGACTGACGAGCTGCAGGCCCATAGAAACCAGGTTGCTGACAGCACCACAAGGTATCTCACCCCTCAGGACCAAAAACAGATCCTAGATCATGGGAGCAATGGCCCGAGTTCCAGTGGCGGAAGAAGTAACCGGTCCCGCCTGAACTGGTAAAGGAAACCCGTGCCCCCACGTGGGAGACCAGGGGACTGGCGAGGGAGCTCTGCGAGGGTGGTAGAGACTTAGAAGAGGAAAGTGACCCTGGAAGACAAAGAGGGAGAACACCTAGAGACTCCATAGGGGGACCCTGAGCTGGCAACATCCACCTGATCAACCAAACTGTATCATGTTACGTTTTACCATCTGCCGTTACCTAGTAAAGTGGAGTAAAACTTGAACTGGTTTCCATTATCCTTCCAGCTGGTGCCCGGAGGGCTCAGCACCACCAGCAGCTCAGTAGAGGGGTAAGAACTGCAACACCTGCAACTCCCCTCATCCCTCATCAATCACCGCTGCCCTGAGGTAATAGCTCCACCTGTGGGGAGCTGTACCACTCTCTGCTGCACCCATCACCTCAGCGGCCGGCTTGCAGCGCCAGTACCGTATTACCGTAAACTATAGGTGGCATCATGATCCCCTGTAAATATTCCCTTCTCCCCCACCATGTACTCAAATGATAACCAGGGCACGGAACCGGGAACCCGACCACCCGTGATTCCCCACTCAAGAAACCATCAGTCCCGGTGTCCGAGTACCCCCTAGCCCTGGCCGCATCATTAGCTTCGGGATTCACAAGAAGACCTACAAAACAAAACGTAAATTGAATTTTAGAGAGAAAAATTTTATAAAACAATTTTTTCCTGCATAATCACTTGTATAAAAGGCAGCATAAAAACAGAAAAAAAAATCCCCTTTAGCTTATGTTCACACATTGCCTTTTTGCTTTTGTTTTTCCTCTTATATTTCGGATGACCCTTCCTTAAGAATAATTTTTAATTTAGATAGGGAAATACATATTCCCCAGCACATTACAATACCAGCTTCAACATGGCTTTGTCCTCCTACTCCTACACCATTTCCACAGAGTCATCATGCCACCCTTACTCCAAATTTTGGAAAGGCTAGCAGGTAGCCCTAAACCTGAACTTAGGGAATGCTGTCAGATGGGCCTCTAGCAAACATTTTGGAGAGACCTCCCTCACCCATACATTTGGAAGGTCCCTCCCTCATTCGTAATTTTTATGTAGATAGTGGAATACATATTCCTCAGCACTTTACAATTCCAGCTACAACATGCCCATTGGTATTCTAAGCTTTGCCCTCCTCCTTCACCACCATCATATCCACCAAGTCATTGTAGAAGTGTTTGTTTTTTGTGAGTACAGGATCCGACAAAACACCACTTGCCGCACCTCACCGCAAGTCCCATAGAGAATGAATGGGGATTGCCGGATTCGTGACACAAGTTGGCCGTTACATGGCTGATGCTTCAGGTGTGGCGACATCTGCTGGATCTGCCGTGAATTACAAATTACCGCTGATGAAAAAGCAGCCTAAGGTGCAAAAAGTTTGGCAGGAAAATGTAGGCCCAAAACTAGTGACCCCAGGTGTGACCAGTTTTTAATGTACAGTAATCTAGATGCTACAAAATTTTAAAGTATTTCACCAATGCGTCAGTAAATTTTTTTAAATTATATTTTAGATGGCAAGACAAATGTATGTCCAAAATTACCGGGTGCAGAGATTGCAGTTTTAGCAGATCAGAAAAAAATGCTAGTGCAGTATTTGAGAGTACTTCAGCAATGTGCTAGAAAGTAGTCAGTAAATATGTGGGACTATATTTGAGATGGCAAGAAAAATATAAGCTCAAAATTAGGGGGTGCAGAAGTCAGTTTTACCAGTACAGAAATAAATGCTAGTAGACTATTTGAGAGTACTTCAGCAATGTGTGGGGAAGATTTAGCTATAAAAAAGCTGTTGGTTTAATCTGCAGGTTCTGGATCGTTACTCTGCTTTCTCCCTCCCTGACCAAAAACTCTCCCTATACCAGGGGCCTCAAACAATTGGACCTGTGTAAATGAATGAGTGCTATGTTAGACCTGACCGGTGCACAGTGGGTTAATGGCACCCAGGTCTGCCGAGTGTTAATTTGAGCACACAAAGAGTTAACTGCAGCCAGGTCTGTGTGTGAGTGGATGCTGATTGAAAGCACTACTTTGCAGGTGTGGGTGTGGCAGGCAAAATAATAGCTGCCTAGGCCTGTGTTTGACAAGAGACCAGACATGATCCTCAGAGGGAGAGGACGTGTCTCAGAAGGGTCCTGTCCATTTGGGGGGTTGAGGCAGGGAAGCCTGGCTCTCCATGAAGGAGATGCCTGTCCCCCTGAGCCGTATGGAGCCTTTGGCGAGACCGAGAGTTTAAGTATATGGAGGTTCTGGCTGAAGTTGTAGGGGACTCACTCTGTCCAGGTTGGTGAGGCTGCCGCCCGGAATTTCAGAGGCAGTCCCTAACTGATGTATGCATTTAAAACCTGCTTGTGTGTGAACATACCTCTATACAGGCATCAGCAAGACTCCATACTCTGAGGGCTTGCTCTGTCAGGGCAACCGTGACGAGGTGAGGCAGCTTATAAGTATATTTTTTGCAAAGAACGTACAAACCAATAGCTCTGTTTTTGACACTTTTTTTTGACAGCACTTGCTGAAAACTGGAAATTTTATTATAACAGAGTGCTTTTTGTGTGACTCTTGTGCAGATTTTTGCACTTTGTCTTTGCAGTTTGTTTGGTGGTGAATGAATGCGGTTATTAATGACATTCATCAGTGTGCACGACTCATAATTGTCGGTTCAATGTAGTCCATGCTGGACTGTGGATGTGTGTGAGTGGGCCTTATGATGGGTTGGAGCCCATGGAGGCCAGGCGGCAGTAACCGCCATTGGGACCGACTGGGAGAGGGTCCCATTGACCTGTGTTTGAGATGTGCAATGCTGTGTAGCGTGTTAGACTGGGGATATCTCAAATGCCAGGCGACTGTAACCGCCATTGGGACTGAATGTCAGGTCGTTAGGGTCCTGTTGACCTCATGTGAGGTGTGTGGAGACTGTATGCAGTGTAGCAGCCTGTAGCAGCCTGAATGAAACTGGTATAGCCTCTGTAAGCTGTATGGACCCTGTGAGGAGCTGGAGTCCATGTGTGTGTGCCATGTGAGAGACTGAGGATGTCTCGAGGGCACAGTGGACTGTGCAATGTAAGTGATGCCAGACGGGCATAGCCGCCATTAGAACCAGACTTGGTCTGTTAAGGTAGGTAAGGGACGCCTTAAGGTTCTGGGGATCATATGTAATGACATAGCTGCCATTTAGAACAGTCTGTGATGTCTATATGTTTATGTATAGTATAAGTGTAAGAAGTAGCTAAAGGCCAAGCAGCTGTAACCACTATAGTAGCTGTCGTTAGTACTCCTGAGATTCTATGGAGAGGAGGCTATTGCTCCTGGTTAGTGTGTGATGTTATGTGTATAGCGTTCTATGTAAAGTGTTTTATGTATACCTGTTTATGATAAAAAAATATAATAAACTGCTTTTTATGTTACGCTACACATGGTTGTTGGTGTCACTTATGATGCCAAGCGAACCCCCAATGCATTTGCTACCTCACACTATATACAGTCCCGCCAAGTCAAGTGCAACCCCTATCCGGGTATTCATCACACTCTTTTAGGTGTTAAACAGGAAAGTGTTCTACACTTGGTGTCTCCCTTTGGCTTCGGAGGAACCCACCACAAGTAAAACCCCAGCACATTCCCTGGGTGTGGCGACAGGGTTAAAGAGATCGATTCTTCGGCCACGCCAGTGGGCTTTAGTTCGTTGCGGTACATGTTGGCTGTAAAACCAACAGGGATCACACCTTGGTGCTAACTATTTACATTTAAGGCCGGGCTACACATAGTCCATAGCAACTCAGTCCTTTTCAATACATATAATTACACTAGACATAATGAACAGACACTCATACCCTAACTGAGTTAGCAATAACAAACTATTTACAAAGCTGCATTGACTACCTCACCACATGTTGGACCGTGGCTTTTTCCGCAGCCAGTGTGGCACGTCCTTGTCAGTACTACACAGCACAGTCATATTATCTACAGCTGCTGCCGATGACACGTGCTCAGTCTGTGTAGCCACCTCACTGATGTTCACTACTACCACCACTACCACCGCAGTTCCTCCTAGCATAGTCTGTGTAGCGACATCTATGGTTCTGGGACGTGGCTCTTGCACTGATTCGCACGGCTGGCATAACCTCTGAGGCTGCGGGGGCATGGCTGCTGGCTCAAATATCTGGGGCTCAGCTGTATAAGCGGGTGGCTTGTCCCTTACTAGATGGACATCCACGGCATACTACCCTCACTCTCCCAGGTGCTGGGTGAAGGTGACTCTGTCGCCAGGTTGCAGATTGCAACCACGGTGATTTTCCATAGGTGGGATTCTACGTCCTGCTGAGTCACAAAGAGTTCTCTGTTGCTTCTCCACTCCTTGACGAAACCCCAGCCTCTGTCCTGGTAGAACCGGACTACGGAACCCTTACAGATTGGCCCAGCTCTGCTGCCTTGGCCCGACAGATCCACTGCTTTTCTTGCAGGTCCAGCTCCTCTATGGCAAGCCATTTAGCCTGCCACTTCGCATGTTCAGCTTCCCTCTGGGCCTATTGCTTTGCCCGCTGCTGGTGGCAGTATTCCGCCCAACTAAGAGTCTTTACTGTGGGCCTTCCCTCTCTGGTCTCTCCCAGGAAGCCCATTAGCAACTCCCCCCTGGTCGACCAATATGATGACCTCCCGCTCCACATACACTTCCTCCATGGCTGGCTTGGGCTCTAGCGGGGGCACCCATCTGTGTTGGACTACGGACTGGTCCCACTGCAAGTTCTTACTATCCCACTCTGGTGTTAGGGGGGACGGAGTGTCTAGGGGCCCTACCATGGTGTCATCAGCCTCCGAGGGGACATCAGTGCCTTTACTCTCCTCGGCACAGACCTCTACTCCTTCCTCCAGGGCTGGCAACAGTACTTGCGGCGGCATTCACCTCCGGGTCATCCTGTTCAGGTTCTCCGCCTCACTCTGCAGGAATCCTGGGTCCCGGAGTGACAGCTTTCCTATGTCCTCCTCCATCTCGTCAGAGTAGAACTCTTCCTCCACCAGGACATCCGGGTACTTGGCTGCCATCTTGCTCCAGTGATCACAACTCCCTTGATCTCCTGCTCCTATCTCTAGGTGGTTCTTGTTCTGGGTGCTGTCAGCCACACCTCTGGGTGGGTCTTTTTTGCTAACTGGCTTGGCCTGCTGCACAAGAGTTTCTTTGGTGGGCGGACACAGCTTTTCGTGCTTCTCTGTGAACCGATCCTTGAACGGAGGCAGCACCACTCCCTCCTTGATAGTCATAGCGCTTGTTCTTTTTACCGGGCCGATGTATTCTATTTGTGACGCCAAGTTGACACGCCTCTTCAGGGCTTTAGGATACTTGGAACCAGGCTGTTTTGAGGCTTCATCACGTCGATCACAGGGACTGAAACATGGCTCTCTGACCCTGGCGGTGTCATTAAAAGTTTGGTGTGGGTGGCTCTCTCTCTTAGGGATAGGGATCTGGCGTGGAGGGTTCATTCTGGGCAGGGATGACTGGACCTGGGGATACTTGTTAATTTATACATGATGTCACCCGCCACCTGGTTGCGGCTATAGATGGCGACCGCTGCACAACACTTCTCCTAGGAGCCGATGGTTGGGAGGCAGCAATGTTTTTAAGCCCTCTATAGGTAGGGCTGACCCCTAAGGTGGACAAAGGTACCTGAGTGAGTTGGTAGTGGTGTTTCTGGTGATTTAGACCCGTTAAAACTTAAGAAATTTCACAGACACAGTGGGCTGCAGTCTTTAGTTCTTTTACTCACAGTCTTTTTGCAGCAGCACGCTGAGCACTGGGTTCTTGGAGGAAGGGATCCAACTTCTCACTGGTAGTAGGATGGTACGTAACCGCCACCCCTTCTCTGTCCTTTTCAAGTCATCTCACACAGCGTGTGCCTCGCCCGTCCTGCCTTGCGCCTCACCACACAGAGCTCTGAGCCAGTGACTGTGGGCTCTTCTTAGGGGTTAACTTGCAGTGTCTCCCCTTAGTTCTATGGTTGCCACCTTTTCAGCAGATGTGTGCGGTTGTCGGCCGAGTCACAATGAAAGTACCACAGCCTCCGGGTTGCTAGCTGAGCCTGGTCTTCTCCACTAATCACTGGGATCCCAGTGCCCCTTGCATATGACTCACCGTTGCCGGATGCTCACGTCTCAGGCGATGCAGCACTTGTCACGGTTCCGCGCCTGAGGCTGTGGTGCCCGGTGGTCAGATCAAAAGGGGATAAACGGATGGGAATAATTCCTGTTTGTCGTGACGCCACCTGTATGAGTCCGGTGATGGCATCGGCGCTGCATGGGCATCCGGGGGGATGTGCGGCAGCTAGATGGGATGCTCCCCACAGGATGAGCAGGAGTCCCCGGGGCCAGGAGCTGCGCTAGCTGGAATACAGCTGCTCAGTAGTTACTGCGGGTTAGTCCAGGAATAATGCACGGACACATAAAGTCTTTTGGTACCTTTACTGATGACAACAGGTACACTCGACCGGGTGATGAGGTTGACACTCCTGGAGTTTCCACAGCAAGCAGTGTGTAGGCTTCCTTTATATACTGGTCTGGTGAGGTCTGATGGATATGGAATCCTGCCGGACCGGGTTGTACGTTCTGGTGGAACGTGGTTCACCTGAGTTTGCTGCACTGAGGGCGCTATCAAAGGGATCAGGTGAATTCCTTCTTCCTCCCTGGGCTCTCATCTGGTGGTGCTTCAGGTGTACAGGAAGCTAGACTTCCTGGTTGGGGTGCTGGTTTCTCTGCAGCCTGCGATGTTGCTCCTGCAGCTCGAACCCAGTGACCGGATTATTAGGGAGAGTTGGGATAACTCTTCTGTCCCTGTGAGGTATTTGCCTCCTGTCCTATGACTCTTGTTGCGAGAGTCTCTCACTTTTCCGGGTGTGCTGGTATGGGCCTAACGTGGCTCCAGTATCAGGTCAGCTCTCCTAGCTGTTCACAGTTCTAAAGCGACTGCACACTCCACTGTTTCTCCCTCCAGGACCCATATTTATAGGGGGAACTGGCTTAAGGTAACCAGTGGAGCTCCCCCTAGAAGCCTGGGGTGAAAAGGGGTGTAAAAGGTGTTTTATTTAGTGAGTTCTGCTTGCTGTGTACATTCCATTTGTGTACCAAGAGTTCTGTGGTGCCCCAACCAGGGTGCCAGGGTGCCACATTTCCCCTTAGTTAACTTCAGTTCTCCCGGACTGAGCAAAAGTTTTTCTTTACAACTTAACCTCTAAACATTTTATACACATTTAATAACCGGTATTTACAAAATCTTAAATTGAAAAATACAAAAATCACTAAAAAAAGAAGGGAAAAATAGAGAAAATATAAAAAACAGTCCATACGGCACTAGTCCATCTGCCGCAGACTGGAAAAAAGTAAGTTTTAGGTCACACAAGTCCTGTGACAATTGTCCAAGATTACAAGACGGGAAAAAGGGTAAAGTCCAGCAGTAAAGTCTCTGATGGCTTAAACACATACACGGGTAAACATTTTAAACTTTATACATTCCCTATGGGTGTCTCTGCTTAGGAGGCCGGGTCTAACCTTCTTACCCTACCCATGCACTTTCTGTCCCCAACTTAATTTACTTGGGACAGGGCCCAGTTCCTCCACCCTTCTGTACACTACTTTTTACAGTTTTTGAACACGGGTACTCTTTACAGTGTTTAACAGGTAACATGGTTCTACTACATTTTAAACCCATTCTCCATATTTGCTTGGGGATTGTCCTAATGTACTACGTGTGGATCTGCGTAGTGTGGGTGTTTCAAAAGCTGTGTTTGTAGTGTACATACTGGTTGTTGGTCTGTTTCTCCTACGTGTTTCTATAATTCCATAATATGTACATAGTCTGTCTATTGGACTATCCTCTGTAGGCAATTGTGTAGGAATTCTTTGTCTTACTGTGAGACTAGCAGGTTCACCGATTACAGGAATCTCAGGTTCCAAGATAACAGGCTGCATCTCTTGCATTCGAACTGGTTCTTCTTGAACTGGTTGATTTGGTAATGGCTCTTGATTTTCTGCAGGTTGGTAGAAAGAAATAACTGGTATGATATATGCACCATTGCATTGGGGCAAGTCGGCTGGTAAGTCTCCAATTTCTGTATGGACTAGATTTTCTTGTGGTTTTTCCACTGTTACTGTAGGGTAACTGGTTGTTTGGGGTTTTAACTGTTCTGGACACTTCTTCAAATGGTCTCTTGATACAGTTGTAAAGGTTGTCTTTGCTGATAACACAAGTTTTTGAATTGTCATATTGTGACGGCATAATTGTGTAGGATTCTGATTCCCAATTGTCATCTAATTTGTGGGTTTTTCTCTTTCTTTTTAACACTAGTTCACCTGTTGCTAGAAGTTCTGCTGAGGCGTGCTTGTTAAAGTCGTGCTCTTGTTTGCTTCTGCTTATATTCAGGTTTCTTTCAACACTCTATTGTACTTTCTTGTACTGTTCTTGGCGTTGGTTAACCCAATCTTCATCCGAAGAATCTGGTGTTGGTTCGATGGTTCCCATCTGTAAATCAACTGGTAGTTTACCTGGTCTTGTTCGCATCAAGTAAGCAGGTGTGTAGTTAGTTGAACTAACAGGTATGTGGTTGTAGATATCCACAAGGTCTGGAAGTTTTTCAGGCCATTGATTTCTCTCCTCGAGTGGTATGGTTTTGAGCATGTCAATCACTATGTGGTTCATTTTCTCACATAAACCGTTTGTTTGAGGATGATATGGTGTGGTCCTGATCTTCTTACATCCATATAGTCCTAGAAATTCTTAAAACAGGGATGATTCGAAGGCTGGCCCTTGGTCAGTCAAGACTTGGTCTGGATACCCATGGGGGCGACAGAAGTAATTCTGGAAGGCCTTGGCCGCTACCTCTGAGGTTAAGTCTTTAACTGGAACTACTACCAGGAACCTCAAATAGTGATCTACTATGGTGAGTGCGTAAGTGTAACCGGTTCGACTTGGGGTTAACTTTACGTGGTCGAGAGCGACTATTTCAAGGGGTTTCTTGGTAACAATTGGTTGTAACGGAGCTTTCTGAGTCAGATTGTCTTTCCTTCGAAGATGACACGGTCCACAATTCTTACACCACTTGTCGATTGAGCCGCGCATACCGACCCAGTAGAAACGATCTTTCAGGAGCCTTTCCAGCTTCTTCCATCCGAAGTGTCTGCATCGTCATGATAGGCTTCAAGGATCATTTGGACTTCAGTTTTTGGAACCACTATCTGCCAGATAAGTTTATGTGTTCTGGGATTCAGGTACCTGCGGCATAGTTTCCCTTGGTAGACAAATAACTTTCCCTTTTCCTTCCACAGGCGCTTGGAATTTGGCAAGGCATCGGGATCCATACTGGCGTGTGTGGAGACCCGGGGGTCAGTGGGTGCTCTCGTCCGCAGGCCCAGCCGCCTTTACAAAGACAATGTGGACCAGGGCTCATCCCCAACTGAATGCCCGAGCTCCTTAACCGTGGGCGGAACACTACTTAGACAACACAGGGTGAGGGAATCAAAATATTAAGGCTTTATTGGATCCTCAAACAGTTAACAGCATATAACGCATACATTATGTGTTGTGCTTGGTTAACAGGCAACAGAGTCTTACCCTTCCACTGGCTCACCAGGGTTTAGAATGTAGCACAGCAAAGTCTGTATCCAGGTGACTGTATCGTCCCAACCTGGGTTGCTTCCTTATCTTTATGCAGTCTTCATCACAGCCGAATCCGATAATCCAATGCTGAAGTCCTTGTGGATCTATAGTCCGGGTTCTGGTCCCCTTGGTCGGCACCGAAATGCCTAGGCCTGGGGTTATGGCTCGCTAACCGGACCCTAGATTAGCTGCCTGTATCCAATCCAGTGACCTCTAGCCGGGACTAAAATCTTTAGACTGAGGTCACTAGACAGAATCTAACTAACTCTGGTTAATGAACACATCTCCTTATATACCTTCAGCCCTAATTGCAGGATATTGGGAGCGTCACGATTGGTACAATAACACTGTCTTTGCATTGGCTGGACCTCAAGTCTAATTTAATATATTGTTAGAAGTATTGCAGTCCTGACATAGAGGGCCAAATGCTGATTGATATAGCACCTAGCAGTAATACAATGGAATGTTAGTAGGAGACATTCAGTCTGCAATCAATGACACTTAAACAATAGTGGTTGGAGCCATGTACATAGAGTCAACATTCACCGGGTAATAGACAATGAACGATTAGCATAATTAAGTTCTCTGGTCTTCTATGACAAACAAGTTAGATAATTGATAATTACATTACCATGCTAAACTTAAACCACAGTAATCTATGAAAATACTGTAGGAATTTCTCCTTGGCCATTACAAGTTTACAAGCCAGTATATTATACTGTCTGGGTTACATAAGAAATCATCATTTGTTCTACATTGAAGGAGTCCATTTGTCACATACCTCCCCCTTCTTATATAACCAGACAGGGCAGTCAGATGTGATAAGTCTCTGGTTATTCTTCTCCTCTTGGCGGCATTGTCTTTTTTAATGGTGAAGTCAGCAATCAAGGCTTCCACCTATACACCTCCCCCAGATTACCTTCCCCAGGATGGGCAGACATATTGTGGACAAGCAGTAAAATGGGATTCAGGAGTTGGGCTCCCATAAACTTCTGGCTATCGATTCCCCCCCAGTCAATGGCTACAGTCTGGCTAGGTGTACTCACTGTTAGTGACTCAGAGGAGAATGATGGGGGCTGGGAACATGGATTATCCTCTGAAGGAGTGGCAGCAAGATCCACATCAGGGTGCTGCTTGGCTTCCTGGATGTTGGTGATGGCTGTGACAAACTGGCTGGATTGTCCTTGTCCTTGGTCAGCTTGCAAAACAACAGATGTGGGGAGGCCATCCATGAGCCCCACTTAAACCTCCTCCTGGTTAGCCCCTGAATCAACAGGTGTGGGAAGGCTGTTCACAAATCCCACATTAACCTCTTCCTGGTCAGTCTCTACAATAGCCGGCATGGGGACGCTGTATGTAAGCTCCACATCAACCTCTTCTGGGTCAGTTTCCACACTAGCAGGTGTAGGGTCACAATCTATAAGCTCCACATCGACCTCTTCCTGGTCAGTTCCCAAAGCAACAGGAATAGGGACATTGTCCATAAACTCCAACTTGTCCTCACCCTGCTCAGGCTTAAAAATAACAGGCGTGGGGACACTGTCTTTAAGATCCACATCGACTTCTTCCAGGTCAGTTCCCAAAGCCACAGGGATAGGGACGTTGTCCATAAACTCCAGCTTGTCCTCTCCCTGCTCAGACTCCAAAATAACAGGGGCAGGGATGCTGTCCATACGCTCCAACTCACCTTCTCCTTGGTTGTTCACCTTGGCTAGCTGTACACCTTCCGAAGGGATGTCTGAGCACTGACCCTCAGCCAGGGAGATGGTTAATTGGGACCATGGTACATGGTCTGGAGAAACAATAGCTGAGCTTACCAGGGTGTGGACAGAATCAGTTTCTTGCTATCCCGGGGCTTGGACGTCATTGACCTCGACTGGCTGTGCTGGCCGATGAGCTCCAAGCATGGGGCCCCGGCGTTGGTGACAATCTTTGTCCATATGTCCAAGACGTCCACACATATAACAGCACCGTGGATTGGGCAAGTCACGTATCCTGTCTGTATACCTTTGTCCTGGTGGGGCTTCTAATAAATAGCAGATTAAATCTACTCAAGCGGCTGGTGGTAGCAGTTGGTAAGCTGTAATTCCTAAAGCATGCCCCAGAACCCAAGCCCTCTCTTCTCTTGAGGCTTTGGGCCCCAATGCAGCCAAGCACTCCTTGATTTGGACTGCTTTGGACCTGGTGATTTCACGATATTCACTGGATCCATGATGTGGTGCACAATTTACATCCTCTGGTACCACGTCGGCGGGGTCCTCATCATCCTCACCATCAATCTGGGTATCCCAATGGACCAATTTCTGAATCAAAGCCGACAGAGTGTCAGCGTTCCTATATTCAATATTTCGCCTCTGGCACAGATCCTGTAGCATCCATTTACTGCTGCTGCCGTATCTCCTCTCCGGCCCTTGTCCCATGGCTGAGCTGGTGGGGTTGGACATGGCAGTGTCCAAAACCTGAATGCCTCACTATGGCCTGCTGGGTATGCTTATATGCATCCCTGGTTGTTGAGCCATTGGACGGTGTCCACGAACACCAGTCCCCTGCAGCTCCCCTGGATAAACCAGGCTGAGTAGTATCCCACTGCTGCCACCAATTGTGGAGACCCGGGGGTCAGTGGGTTCTCTCGTCCGCAGGCCTAGCCGCCTTTACAAAGACAACGTGGACCAGGGCTCATCCCCAACTGAACGCCCGAGCTCCTTAACCATGGGCGGAACACTACTCAGACAACACAGGGTGAGGGAATCACAAAATTAAGGCTTTATTGGATCCCCAAACAGTTAACAGCATATAACGCATAACCAAGCACAACACATAATGTAACAGGCAACAGAGTCTCACCCTTCCGCTGGCTCACCAGGGTTTAGAATGTAGCACAGCAAAGTCTGTATCCAGGTGACTGTATCGTCCCAACCTGGGTTGCTTCCTTATCCTTATGCAGTCTTTATCACAGCCAAATCCAATAATCCAATGCTGAAGTCCTTGTGGATCTATAGTCCGGGTTCTGGTCCCCTTGGTCGGCACCGAAATGCCTAAGCCTGGGGTTATGGCTCGCTAACCGGACCCGAAGACCCTAGATTAGCTGCCTGTATCCAATCCAGTGACCTCTAGCGGGGACCGAAATCCCTAGACTGAGATCACTAGACAGAATCTAACTAAGGGTGCTTTCACATCAGCGTTTTTTTCAAATCGCGGCAGATGTGGTGAAAAAAACGCATCTGCCGCGATTACTGCATTCCGGCTGCACTTGCGGCTCGGTTGCGGCGCGGTTGCGGCACACGCCATACAAGGTATAGGCGGACTTGCGGCAGGTGCGGCAAGTGCGGTTTTGCACTTGCAGCAGGTGCGGCCGCGAAAAAAACCGCGGCTGACAGCGGTTTTTTTCGCGGCCGCACCTGCCGCAAGTGCCAAAACCGCACTTGCCGCACCTGCCGCAAGTCCGCCTATACCTTGTATAGCGTTTACCGCAACCGCGCCGCAAACGTGCCGCATGTGCAGCCGGTATGCGGTAATCGCGGCAGATGCGTTTTTTTTACCGCATCTGCCACAATTTGAAAAAAACGCTGATGTGAAAGGGTCCTAACTCTGGTTAATGAACACATCTCCTTATATACCTTGAACCCTCATTGCAGGATATTGGGAGCGTCACGATTGGTACAATAACACTGTCTTTGCATTGGCTGGACCTCAAGTCTAATTTAATATATTGTTAGAAGTATTGCAATCCTGACATAGAGAGCCAAATGCTGATTGATATAGCACCTAGCAGTAATACAATGGAATGTTAGTATGAGACATTCAGTCTGCAATCAATGACACTTAAACAATAGTGGCTGGAGCCATGTACATAGAATCAACATTCACCGGGTAATAGACAATGAGCGATTAGCATAATTAAGTTCTCTGGTCTTCTATGACAAACAAGTTAGATAATTGATAATTACATTACCATGCTAAACTTAAACCACAGTAATCTATGAAAATACTGTAGTAAATTCTCCTTGGCCATTACAAGTTTACAAGCCAATATATTATACTGTCTGGGATAGGCTGCCTTCACATTTGCGTATGTGTCTGCATGCTGATGGCATGCAGACACATACGCTGTGCAAAGCAGGGTCCAAATGATGTGTCCGCAGCGGAGAATGTCCGCCTGCGGACACATCATTGTGCAGGCTGCCAGCCAATCGGCGTTGTCAGGGGGCGGAGATCAGCGCCGGAGATCTCCGCCCCCCGGCCGCCGGTAACCTTCGGGACGGTGTCGGCGGGGAGAACAGCTGATCTGAGAGCTGTTTGAATCTTCCCGCGCCGACACCGAGAGGAGATGTCGGCGCGGGAAGATTCAAACAGCTCTCAGATCAGCTGTTCTCCCCGCCGACATCGCTAGCACATTACCAGCGGCCGGGAGGCGGAGGACAGCAGAGGCTCCAGCTGATCTCCCGGTGGCCGTCGGTGAGCTCCTGTGACATCACCGGCGGCCACCGGGAGATTATTCAATGGGTCCGCAGCGTTCTCCTGCGGTGTCATGCAGAGGACACTGCGGACCCATTGAAGACAATGCTTTTTTTGTACGCTTGGGGACGCTTGCTGATTGTCCAAGGTCCCCAAACGCACAAAAAAACCCAACATGCTGCGTCCCGGGTGCGGATGCTGGACACCGGAAGCAGCAGATATCGTCCGCATCCGCACCCGAACGCAGCAAACGCAGGCACCATGCGTTCCTATGTTAAACATAGGAACGCAGTGCGCATGCATTTGACTGCGTATGGGAACGCAGCAATACGCTGCCTTCCCATACGCAAATGTGAAGCCAGCCATACATAAGAAATCATATGTTCTACATTGAAGGAGTCCATTTCGTCACAGCGTGCTCTTGAGTTATCAGCTCTCTGACAAAGCTGACGTCTGGATCATTTGCTTGAACCTCCTTCCAGTCATGGTGAGGTAAAGGGTTCACGATCTTCTCCTCACGTCTCTGGCTCGCCTGATGGCACGTTGCCGTACCCGTACAATGGAAAGCAGGTAGTTCTATCTCTTCCAGGTCATCTATATCTTCTCCTTCTTCAGGAAGGTTAGGCCTTCTAGACAGGGCATCAGCGTTGCCGTTCTTGTGACCTGCCCGGTACTTTGCAGTGAAATCATAGTTTGATAGCGTTGCTACCCAACACTGCTCTAAAGCTCCCAGCTTTGCAGTCTCTAAGTGTGTTAGAGGGTTGTTGTCAGTGAAAGCTGTGAACTGGGCGGAGGCCAGGTAATGCTTGAAACGCTCTGTGATTGCCTAGACCCAGGCGAGGAACTCCAGTTTGAACGAGCTGTAGTTCTCCAGGTTCCTTTCCGTGGGACGGAGCTTTTTGCTGGCGTAGGCTATCACCTTTTCTTTCCCCTGCTGACGTTCAGCTAGGACTGCTCCTAGGCCTTCATTGCTTGCGTCAGTGTACAGTAAAAACGGGAGATGGTAATCAGGGTAGGTTAGGATTTCTTCTCCAGTTAAAGCATGTTTTAGCTTTTGGAAGGATCATTCCTGTTCTGGTCCCCAGTGGAATGGGGGTCCCCTGATCTTGCCATTTTTAGATTGACCTACTAAGAGATCTTGCATGGGTGCTGCTATCTTGGTATAGCCTTTGATGAATCGTCGGTAGTACCCGACCAGTCCTAAGAATTGACGTACCTCTTTGTGAGTGGTTGGCGCTGGCCAGTCTTTGATGACGGTTACCTTGTCTGGGTCAGGTGCTACACCTTCGGCACTAACCACGTGTCCTAGGTACTGGACCTTGGGTTTCAGAAGGTGACACTTGGACGGCCTCAGCTTCATACCGTACTTGGACAGCGACTCGAACACTTCAATCAGGTGTTGCAGGTGATTTTCACAACCCGAATGGCATACTGTTGAACTCGCAGAGCCCCATAGGGGTCATGAAGGCTGTCTTCTCATGATCCTCCTCTGCAACAGAGACTTTCCAGTACCCACTACTAAGATCTAATGTGGAGAAGTAGTTGGCAGACTTAAGTGCAGCTAGTGACTCCTCTATGCGGGGTAACGGGTATGCATCCTTGTGTGTGACTTCGTTGATTTGTCTGTAGTCTACGCACATCCTCATACTACCATCTTTCTTTTTAACCAGGACCAGTGGTGCTGCCCAGGGACTACAGCTATCCCTAATGACCCCTGCATTTTTCATGTCCTGAAGCATCTCTTTTGCTTTTTGGTAGTGTGTGGGTGGTATAGGCCTGTATCTTTCTTTGATGGGTGCATGGTCGCCTGTGGGGATATGGTGTTGTTCCCCTTTAATCCTCCCAAAGTCAAGTGGATGTTTGCTGAACACTTGCTCGTACTCCCGAACTACCCAATATACTCCATTTTTCTGATGAGAGGGTGTGTTGTCAGTTCCTACACTGAGCTCCTGACACCATTTCTCTAGCTGATCTTTGAAGTGAGGGGGTTCGTCAGTTACTATTTGGGAAGAGGATTTCACATCAAGTATAGCATTGTTTTCCACCTGGTGTAATTTTGCAACAGTAGAATACCTTGGCAGTCTGACTTCGTCATCACCATAATTTAATATGCTTACGGGGACTCTCCCTTTTCTCACATCAAACAACCCTCTGGCTATCAAGAGCGTAGGACTACTATCAGACTTTACAGGTTCTACTACAGCTTGGTAGTCCTGCCCTCTGAGGCTTATGGCTGCTCGACACCAGATCATCATTTCACTTCTGGGTGGTACCACAATTGGAATAGGATCTGTTACCCGTACACTGCCAATTTGACCATTTGACATTTTTACCTGTTGTTGGTACACCAGAGCTTGGATTTCTCTTTGGATAGCTCTCCTCTCTCTTGGTTTACCAGCATCAGCACTCTGTTTGAGTAAGAACAACACTTCATCGAGACATTTAACCATGACATTAGTACCCAGTATTACATGTGGATCCCTCTCGTATGGTTTGTCCTGAACCACTATGATACCCTGGTTCTTTAGTTGCACCCTCCCCATCTTTACTGTAGCTTCCCATTGTCCCTCTACTGTAACTAGGAAACCATTAGTTGCCTCAATGTTCAGATCAGGGTGTGGGGGTTCCAGCTTAACATCTGGCCAGAACCGTTTGTAAAGGATACTCGGGATGGTTGTCACCTGGGATCTAGTGTCTATCAATGCTGTGGTAGTGGTGCCATCGATGATGATTGACAAGTACGGACGGTCTCCTACGTACTTGTACTCCCAGTTGGTTGGGCCTGGACAGTCTACTCCTGGGGTTGGCCCTTCTCGCCCAAGGGGTTGCTCGTTTAAAGGACTGGATTGGTAGGTACGTCCTTCCTGGTCGCCTTTCTGGCAGATGCGATGCCCATGAGGGGTGTAGTAAGCTGTGTGTTTTCCTCGTGGCGGCGGGTCTTCTTCTTCATCCACGGGACGTCGTCGGGGCTGTCAGCGAGCTGGATCTTGTCCGATGACCTTGCTTCTGTCTTGGGTCTTCTTTCACCTCGGAGCTTGGCCACATCTTTCATTAGCTGCTGCACATTGGCGCACAGTTGATCAAACCAGTCAGGTGCCACGGTCTGTGCGCTGGACTGAACCGTAGGGATTGGAGATGCTGCTGCCGGCACGGAAGGGGTGTTAGTATACTGCAGCTGTGAGTTTAGATCGGGCACTGTAGGGAACTGCTGTCCCCGCACTGTTAAGTCTCTTAAGGTGTCAAACTCGGCGCCAGTTTTTTGCATGGACCACCAGCGTGCCTGTTTCTTATCATCAGGTAGTCTAAGTCCCACAACAAATTGTCCAATTAACGCTTTGTTTTCGTCTTTAACACCATCAGGGTCGACTTGTTTTAACAGTCTCCAGTGCTTCTTGTAAGCGCAGTGAATAGTCCAAGACACTCTCCTGTGCCCTTGTTTGCAATGGTAAAACAACAATTTTAACTCCGCTTCGGTATGATGTTCAAAAACCTGGTTTAATTTAGCAATTATCTGCTCAACAGACTCCTGATCTTCTATAGACCAGTGTCGGGTCTCCAGCTCTGCTGCATCTGTTAACTGTTCCATTATAACTGAAGCTCTCTGCTTACCGGTCATGGCGTACATATCCAGCACTTGGCATATCTTCCTTCGGAACGTATCCAGGGTACGGGGTTTACCGCTGTACTTTGGTAACCAGGCCGCATTCGGGACGTACGGCAGAGATATCGGCATAATCGGATCGGGCTGCTGCGGCATGCCGACCGATGGGTGGCGGACCTGCCGGGGGTACGTTTGGCGGTCCCGGTGGGGCAACCGGTTGGTTTACTTGCGGGGATACCGCATCGCCCGAATTTGATCCACTCATCCTTGCTCCCTCTTAGTTAAGCGCGGCCAGTCCTTTCGATTTCAACGGAAGTTGTCGGCCTCGCGGTGAGGAGTGAGGCACCACGGGAGTTTCCGGTTCCTTCTGCGTTCGGCGGAACTCGTCAGAGCGTGGGGCGGGTCCTATCTTCACGCCCTTCGCCCAGTAACGCCCCTTCTTTTCCCGCCTTTTGCGCAACAATGGCGGTTCAAATGTACAGTTCAATAATCACAGTCATTAAATAGCACAAAATACCCGTTGGGAAACGGGTCTGCTCGTATCCTGTTCGTGATCGCTAAATTCTGACCCACCGTTCCCGGATGCTCACGTCTCAGGCAATGCAGCACTTGTCACGGTTCCGCGCCTGAGGCTGTGGGGCCCGGTGGTCAGATTAAAATGGGATAAACGGATGGAAATAATTCTTGTTTGTCGTGACGCCACCTGTGGGAGTCCAGTGATTGTACCGGCGCTGCTTGGGCTTGGGGGATGTGCAGCAGCTAGATAGGATGCTCCCCACAGGATGAGCAGGAGTTCCCAGGGCCAGGAGCTGCACTAGCTAGAATACAGCAGCTCAGTAGTTACTGCGGGTTAGTCCAGGAATAATGCACAGACACATAAAGTCTTTTGGTACCTTTACTAATGACAATAGGTACACTCGACCGGGTGATGAGGTTGACACTCCTGGAGTTTCCACAGCAAGCAGTGTGTAGGCTTCCTTTATATACTGGTCTGGTGAGGTCTGGTGGATATGGAATCCTGCCGGACCGGGTTGTACGTTCTGGTGGAACGTGGTTCACCTGAGTTTGCTGCAATGAGGGCGTTATCAAAGGGTTCAGCTGAATTCCTCCTTCCTCCCTGGGCTCTCATCTGGTGGTGCTTCAGGTGTACAGGAAGCTAGACTTCCTGGTTGGGGCGCTGGTTTCTCTGCAGCCTGCGTTGTGGCTCCTGCAGCTCGGACCCAGTGACCGGATTGTTAGGGAGAGTTGGGATAACTCTTCTGTCCCTGTGAGGTATTTGCCTCCTGTCCTATGACTCCTCTTGCGAGAGTCTCTCACTTTTCCAGGTGTGCTGGTATGGGCCTAACGTGGCTCCAGTACCAGGTCAGCTCTCCTAGCTGTTCACAGTTCTAAAGCGACTGCTCACTTCACTGTTTCTCCCTCCAGGACCCGTATTTGTAGGGGAAACTGGCTTAAGGTAACCAGTGGAGCTCCCCATAGAGGCCTGGGGTGAAAAGGGGTGTAAAAGGTGTTTTATTTAGTGAGTTCTGCTTACTGTGTACATTCCATTTGTGTACCAAGAATTCTGTGGTGCCCCAACCAGGGTGCCAGGGTGCCACACATCCTTGTCTCTCCAGTTGCCTGCACCTGACAATGGATACGAGACCCACAAGGGGACTGATCACTTATCGTACCTCTGGGACCCCCTCTTCCTCCTGGAGCCACTTGGGTGATGTTCTGCTCCAGGGTTCGGCCTTCGGACAAGCTCCCACTTGCTCTAGTCCTCTGGACACTTCTTAGGCGTATGTGTGGCGCCCCTGTGTCCAGGAGGCCACAAAGGGAACTGCAGCCAGGCAGGTAGGACACTTGTTGCACACCAACACCCTCACAGCCCACACAACCCACGTGTCAGAGGAGGTAACATCCAGCCCTGAGATTAGAACTCTATGAGATTGAGGGGTGGTGGATCAGAGGAGTGGGTTGGGCACACCCGTAGTCAGGTGACTTGACAGTATATAGTGAGGGGGAGGAGTGAAGGAAGGTAGTAGGCCACAGTGAGCTGAGATGCAAAGACCAGAAGCTGAGCTGCAAAGACAGAAAGACAAGTACACGTCCTGTGAGTGCAAGGCTAGGAGCGCAGAATCCGTACTGAGCCAGTGCGAGCCAGAGGGGAGAGAAAGCCCTTCCGACGCTGATGCCACCAGGAGTGTGACAGGACAGAGAGGGACGGTGGAACCCGTGCCCTAGGCAGCAGCTGAAGCCACTGACTGCAGGCGGAGAAGCCCTCCTAGTATACAGAGAGGAACAGAGAGAAGGAGCCTGGCAGAGCCTGGTGCTGGAGGACTGCTGGAGGCTGGGCTGAGTAGAGTGTCGGCTCTAGAGGGGACCGCAGTTTACCCGGGATCCCCAAACAACACGACGGGGGACCACAGCTCCACGTTAGGGTCCCCAACCCAAAGGACAGGCAGCTCAGTGACAACCAAGAGGGCCCACCAGGGGTCCGAGTCACCGCCATACTGTCCAGTGTCGCACAACACGTAGGAGAGAGAATGTAATAGCCCGGAAAGGACACGACAGACTGTGTGAGGGGTTACAGAGAGAGAGGCCTGGCTGCAGAGCAAAGGGAACCTGGAGAGGGAGAACGCACCCGTGTGTAGAGAACTGTGTTTGAACTTTGTAAAGAACTGCCAATGACTTGTGAACTGTTTGGAAAGAACTGAGAGTAAAAGACACGGAAAACCCTGAATTGGCCTCTCTTGTCAGTCTCTATCTGCAGACCATTCCTCCCATACAGGCTGCAGCAGATTCCCACCTACAAAGCTACAAGCCTGTCAGCACCTGCAAGGAAGAGAGATCCTGCAGCATCTGCAAAGTAAGTGTCCTGGACAATTCCACAACCCTTAACTCTTACTGCCCCGGGGGATACAGTTCTTCCCACTGGAACTATAACATCTCCGCTGCCACTCCATCACCCCCGGAGGTTCTGCAGCAGCGGCGGCCCCCATCACTGGCCGCATCAAGTGGGTGGCGTCACGAGTGATATTTCCCCTGTAAATATCCTCCTTTATTTGCTGAGCCAGGGACACGGTCCGGACCAAGCCACCCGTGACTTCCCCGGCACCGTCCGGTCCAGTACCGAGTACCCCCTGTCCCGTGGGGCCCGACAAACCTGGCGTCACGAACAGGATCTACCCGGTCCAAAGAATTGGACCTCGTGCGCCTAGACAATGTGTTCTGGACTTTTCCCGCCAAAACTGACCTTAATGGCGGCCATAGGGGACTAGCGCCATGTGCAGGGGAGGCGTTCCCAAGTCTCCCATCGTGGGCCGGTCCGGTCCAAGGCGCGAAAAGAAGGTCCCGCCCAGGCTCTCCTTAACTCCAGGAGAGCCAGCTGTCACTCTCAAAGAAGAGCCGCCGCCCCTAGACCCTCCTCCTAAGAAGCTGGCGGGCATGAAGAAGGAAATCGTCATCAGGAGGGGGCGGAGCGAGCAACCGGAAGAGAAGCAGTCGCCATTCGAGTACATGCGGACGGAAGCGGAGGACGCCCAGGAGAACGCTGCCGAAGGAAGACCACATGTGATCCCGGCGGGCCCACAGGACAACCCCGTGGAGGAACCCGGCCGAGGAGAGACCCCGTGTGACATAGACGAGATGGCAGAAGGACGAGAGCGTCCCCAAGTCCAAGACACCCGGCAAGGTGTGCTGCGGCTGCTACCCCAGCAGATGACACGGGCCAAAGAGGAGCATCGGACCCAGATCCAGATTAGTATTGATCACTGCCAGAGCTACGAGACTCTGTCCATACAACCCGGCTGGGTTGGAGTGACACGTGACCGCATGGAGAGCGAGGGTGGATGCCGTACCGCGACCCTGATTGATGTGTCTGTGCAAGGTGAGCGAGGCACGTATGGCATGAAAGAGCGGAGACTGTCCCTAGAGTCATTAGAGGAGGATGAGTCCTCAGACATGGAGTATCCAGACGATACAGAGCAACCGGACCCAATTGTTGATACAAGTCCCACAGATACTATTGAGACTGTTACACCAAAGAAGGATGCCATAACCCAGACCCTGGAATGCTACTTGCTAATAGCTGCCCTACAGAACCTGGAAGTGTATCCCAGAAGGAGACCATCATCGGTGTTGCCGTGGAAGCAAGGCAAGAAAGAATGAACACGGGTTCTACAAGAAAGAAGACACTGTAAGTGTGAATGCGCATTTTTCCTTATTGCTCCCATCCCTTACCTGAATGAAAGCTAGCATTCCCCTGTCTGTCTTTATATGTTTGAACTGAACATTTGCACCATGAACAATGACTTGGTACAAACTTCCCTTGTAAATAGTTGAGCACCTTAGTGTGCTCCCCTTTGGTTTTAAGACCAGCTGCACGTGTGAGTTAGTGCATGAGACTTTGACTGCTTTGAATCGTGAACTTTGAAACTTTTTGAAACTCTTTGCACTTTTTCAGGAAAGAAGAATGGTTTTATACTTTTTGAAAGAAAGTAGTATTTATAATGTGTGTTTTACAAGAAAGTGAATGCGTTATAGCATTGGACCCGGTAGAGGTCTAGATAGAAGAAGGGTAATGACGTAGATACCCAAGCACTTGTTTTATAGATAATGTAACGTTTGAAGAATCGTGCCTCCCGGACGGGAAGAAACCAAGAATACTTAATGTTTACTGTTATATGAAAATAAAAATGTTTTCAGGGTGATCCAAGACGGGCAGCGCGAGGACGCACCGGTTTAACTCCGGGAGAATGTGGCGTCCCTGCGTCCAGGAGGCCACAAAGGGAACTGCAGCCAGGCAGGTAGGACACTTGTTGCACACCAACACCCTCACAGCCCACGCAACCCACGTGTCAGAGGAGGTAACATCCAGCCCTGAGATTAGAACTCTATGAGATTGAGGGTGTGGTGGATCAGAGGAGTGGGTTGGGCACACCCGTAGTCAGGTGACTTGACAGTATATAGTGAGGGGGAGAAGTGAAGGAAGGTAGTAGGCCACAGTGAGCTGAGATGCAAAGACCAGAAGCTGTGCTGCAAAGACAGAAAGACAAGTACACGTCCTGTGAGTGCAAGGCTAGGAGCGCAGAATCCGTACTGAGCCAGTGCGAGCCAGAGGGGAGAGAAAGCCCATCCAACGCTGATGCCACCAGGAGTGTGACAGGACAGAGAGGGACGGTGGAACCCGTGCCCTAGGCAGCAGCTGAAGCCACTGACTGCAGGCGGAGAAGCCCTCCTAGTATACAGAGAGGAACAGAGAGAAGGAGCCTGGCAGAGCCTCGTGCTGGAGGACTGCTGAAGGCTGGGCTGAGTAGAGTGTTGGCTATAGAGGGGACCGCAGTTTACCCGGGATCCCCAAACAACTTGACGGGGGACCACAGCTCCACTTTAGGGTCCCCAACCCAAAGGACAGGCAGCTCAGTGACAACCAGGAGGGTCAACCAGGGGTCCGAGTCACCGCCATACTGTCCAGTGTCGCACAACACGTAGGAGAGAGAATGTAATAGCCCGGAAAGGACACGACAGACTGTGTGAGGGGTCACAGAGAGAGAGGCCTGGCTGCAGAGCAAAGGGAACCCGGAGAGGGAGAACGCACCTGTGTGTAGAGAACTGTGTTTGAACTTTGTAAAGAACTGCCAATGACTTGTGAACTGTTTGGAAAGAACTGAGAGTAAAAGACACGGAAAACCCTGAATTGGCCTCTCTTGTCAGTCTCTATCTGCAGACCATTCCTCCCATACAGGCTGCAGCAGATTCCCACCTACAGAGCTACAAGCCTGTCAACACCAGCAAGGAAGAGAGATCCTGCAGCGTCTGCAAAGTAAGTGTCCTGGACAATTCCACAACCCTTAACTCTTACTGCCCCAGGGGATACAGTTCTTCCCACTGGAACTATAACATCTCCGCTGCCACTCCATCACCCCCGGAGGTTCTGCAGCAGCGGCGGCCCCCATCACTGGCCACATCAAGTTGGTGGTGTCACGAGTGACATTTCCCCTGTAAATATCCCCTTTTATTTGCTGAGCCAGGGACACGGTCCGGACCAAGCCACCCGTGACTTCCCCGGCACCGTCCGGTCCGGTACCGAGTACCCCCCGTCCCGTGGGGTCCGACATATGTTCTCTAGCTTCCCTCCGATTCGACCTTGTTGTTCAATGGCCTTTCCTCAGCTGTTCTACCACATCTCTTCAGCTCGTCACTCTCTTCTTCTGTTCAACTGTCATCGCTCCTGTGTGTTTCTCGCTCTTTTTATACTCTCTGTCACGTCCCACGTCACCTATGTGTGTTCTTCCTGACCTCATTCCTCAAGTGCTGCCTCTAACTACTTCCTTTACCACCCAAACCCACTGCAATCGTTCCTAGTGTGATCTGGGTGTCCTGGTACTGGTCTGTACCCCCTTACCAGTGAGTGAGATACTACACCCTAACAAGGGTGCAGTACCTCTGTGGCGACAGGATCCACAGGGGCGCCACAGTTGAGGATGGAGGAAAGGACTGAAATTGTTAAATAGTTGGTTAGGATTGTGATAAAGGTAGGATATGAGAGATAAGTAGGTTTGTTTTGCGGCAGTGAGTTTGGACTTGAAGTTGGTGAGGGACTGCTTGTTTGCAATGAAGTGCTCGGTGAAATGAGATCTCTTCTATTTCCACTCAGTAACAATGGAAGCCCACCTTAGTTTTTTAGTTAGACTGGTGTGCTATGGTTGCCTGTTGATTGTGCGCGTTTTTCTATGCATGAGTGGAATGGACAGATCGAGAGCTGTAATTATTGTGATGTTACATAAAGTAGCAGCAGCATCTGCACGTGTAAGGAAGCTTTGTCAGTGAAAGGGAGAAGGGACTCAGTGAGTGAATATACAGTAAATCAAAGTGTTTGAGATTTCTGCGAGGATGAGTGAGTTTGTGGAGTGGGGGTTGTTTACTAGGAGAGAAGAAAGAATAAAATGCAAGTAGGTTGTGGTCAGATAGGGGGAAAGGTAATTTTGACAGTTTAGATAGGGCACAGAGGTGGGTGAAGATAAGGTCCAGTGTGTGGCCATCTTTGTGAGTTTAGTGGCCACGGTAGAACATTGAGTGAGACTGAAGGAGGAATTGAGTGTTAGAAGCTTACAGACAACAGAGTGGAAAGTGTCAATGGGGATGTTGAAGTCACCCATGATGATCGTGGGGAGTAAATTAAGTAGTCAGGTGGTAACATGGTGAAGAAAGGTGGTGGATGGCCCTGGGGGTCCGTAGATGACAGGCAGTGGGTGGTTGGAGGGTTGAGTAGATGAAGACAGATTGCACCTCAAAAGAGGGAAGACTAATGGATGGTGGAAGTGTAATTGGGGTAAAGAAGCAGTTATCACACAGGACCAAGCCAACTCCTCCACTATGCTTGTTGCTGGGGTGATGGGTGTAAGAAAGATGAAATCCCCATTGGAAAGTGCAGCTGGAGAGGCTGTGTCAGAGGGGGTGAGACAGGTTTTAGTGATGCTAAGGAAGGAGAGTTTGTTAGAGATGATAAGATCATGGATGTATGAAGGTTTGTTGTAGACAGAGTGAGCATTCCATAAGGCTTCTTTTAGAGGGCCTGGGGAATGGGGGCTGGATCATTTGGGTATAGGGTTTTTAGTGTTGAGAAAATTTGTGATGGATCATGGGTGGGGGTTAATAATGACTGTGTGGATGTGATGAGGAGAGCCAGGATATGTCACCAGCATTGAGGTGAAGCAGAGGGAGCATAAGACGTTTTGAGCAGGAGAGGAAATTAGGTGATCATATGTGTCTGGAGATAAATGATTTTATGTGGAGGAACAGTTCTGATGAGGAGGTGAAATGGGTGGGGAGGATGAAGGGAGAGATGGCCAGTTCATTTCTAGGTGGAAGGGTTAGAGGAGTTAATAAGAAATTAAGTAATATGGGGAAAAAGTAAAAAGAAACAGGCATTTTTTACAGTGGCTCTGTATCCTGTTAGCTTCAGGTTACTTACAATTAAATTCTGGTCTAATTCTTTGCTTTACACTTGTATGATGCACACTAAGATGATGCAGCCTAAAGTCTTAAGCAGACTTAAAGGTCAGAATCAGGGGCGGAACTACACTGGTGCAGCTGGTGCAGCTGCACCAGGGCCCTGACCGGCTAGGGGCCCCCTTCAAGCCTGGAGGGGCCCCCAGCCGACACCCGCAAGCCGCCATCAGAGGAGAGGAGGGTAATGCAAGGGAAGCAGAGAGCTTCCTGCTTCCCTTGCCTGATCCCGCCCCTCTTCTCTTCTGCCCCTCCGGCCCGTAGGACGGCTGCAAACAGCCGGCGCGGCTCACCAGGTAGGGGACCACCGCGCTGGCGGCCCCGAGCAGCGTCTAACCCCTTCCATCGGGCCGTGCCGGCGGCCAGTACCACTTCCCCCCCCGCTCCTGCACCAGGGCCCCTGGTTAGAATATGTACACAAAGAAGTGCAATCAGGTTTGGAGGGGTGGGGTTGGGCCAGGACTCATCTTATCCACTTAAATCTAAGCTGAGACCAGGCGCACCATAACAAGCCTAAAGTAAACAAAGTCATACAAAAATTGAGAACAAGGGTTGCAGTTACAATTAATGACATACCACAGAGGAATTCTGCAGGAGGAACACAGGCCAGTTAATGGCAAAGCTGGGTGTAAGTAATGGTATTCCTGTGGAAAGAGAGCGCATAATGATTAGATGATGCACCAGTGAAGATGGATGACCAAATGCATCATAATAATTTTGGTCTAATTCATTTCTATACACTTGTATGATGCACACTAAGATGATCCAGACTAATATCTTAAGCAGACTTAAAAGCCACAATATATACACAAAATAGTGCAATCAGGTGTGGAAGAAAGGGGTGGGGCCAGGACTCTTCTTGACCATTTAAATCTAAGCTGAGACCAGATGCAACATAACATGGCTAAATTAAGCAAGGTCATAAAAAGAAAATGAAAGAAATATAGGTCAGTCAATGGCAATGATGGGTGGAAGCAATGACATATCACAACAGCAGTGGCGTAACTAGAGTCTGGCTGGCTCCGGTGCGAAATTTAGACCTAGGCTCCCCCTCACGCGCACACACGTTGGTCAAATGTATGGGCTGCATGTAACGTTCTAAATCCTCTAAAGCAGGGGTCTCAAACTCGTCAGGGTTGGTAAGCCGCACATAGAAAATTTATTTTATCGGGGGGCCGCATTGCTTGTAGGATTAAGTGACATTTTTAGTAATACCAGAATTTTTTGCTCCATGTAGTAGTGTCCAAATCTTTATCCCCTTCTTGTAGTAATGTTTCCATCTTGGTCCCTTTCTTGTTGTAATGTCCCCATACTTGTCCCCCTCTTGTACTAATATCCCCATCCTGATCACCTTCCGTAGTAACGTCCACATCATGACCCCCTTTTGCAGTGATGTCCCCATCCTGGCCCCCCTAGTGTAGTAATGTCCACTACAAAAGGGGATCACCATGGGGATGTCCACATCCTGGCCCCCATAGTGTAGTAATGTCCCCCATGCTGGACCACTTTTGTACCGATGTCTACCTTCTTTTTACACTCACACACACGCTCTCTGACACACACACACACGCTCTCTGACACTCACGCTCTCTGACACTCACGCTCTAACACTCACACACACTCTGACACACACATACACACTCTGACACACACACATGTCCCCTATTGCTGGCACACGTCCCTCTGTGCTGGAACACATCCCCTGTGGCTGGCACACGTCCCCTGAGGCTGACACACGTCCCCTGTGGCTGGTACACATCCCCCGTGGCTGGCACATGTCCCCCATGGCTGGCACACGTCCCCCGTGGCTTGCACATGTCCCCCATGGCTGGCACAGGTCCCTTGTGACTGGCACACGTCCCCTGTGGCTTGCACATGTCCCTCATGGCTGGCACACATCCCTCATGGCTGGCACACATCCCCTGTGGCTTGCACATGTCCCCCATGGCTGGCACACGTCTTCCGTGGCTGGCACACGTCCTCCATGGATGGCACACGCCCCTCAGTGTTGGCACACATCCCCCATGGCTGGCACATGTCCCCCATGGCTGGCACATGTCCCCCTTGGCTGGCACACATCCCCCATGGCTGGCACACATCCCCCATGGCTGGCACACATCCTTCATGGCTGGCACACGTCCCCTGTGGCTGGCACACATTCCCCGTGGCAGGCACATGTCCCCCTTGGCTGGCACACATCCCCCATGGCTGGCACACATCCCCTGTGGCTGGCACACATCCCCTGTGGCTTGCACATGTCCCCCATGGCTGGCACACATTCCCCATGGCTGGCACACGTCCCCTTTTGCCGGTACACGTCCCCCATGGCTGGCACACATCCTCTGTGGCTGGCACACGTCCCCTGTGGCTGGCACACGTCCTCTGTGGCTGGCACATGTCCCCTGTGGCTGGCACACATCCTCCCTACCCTGGCTATGGCCCCCATGCTCTTTCCTCACCCTTCTCCAGCGCTGTCCTGCGAGTCTCTCTCCTGCCACTGCACTCCTCCACTTACTGCTTCTCAGTGCTGGTCATGTGATCGGCACAGCAAAAAGACATTATCTCTGCGTGCCCGATCACAGCGGCAGCAGGGAGAGCGGGAGACCGCAGGAGGACATCGCTGGAGGAGTTAAGTAAAGTTTTTTTTATTTTACTCTGGGCAGCATCATGGGGGGGCATATAGAACACAGTGGGGGCATGTGTCATCACTGGGGGGGCGCAGGCACATATAATATACACTGCTCCCCCAGCCCATCACTGCAGTGCGATTTCAGCACCATGGTGATGGACAGCGGCAGTACATATTACGGTATATGAGCGGGAGCAGGAGATCTCCCGCTGCCTCCTGCAGCCTCCCCCAGCCCCCGGACAGGCTCCAGAGCCCTATCACCTCCACTGCAGTATAATCAAGTCTGCCGCTGGCATGATTTACTGTTCACGGTGTCATGGGCCACAATGAGAAGCCCCAGGGGCCGCATGCGGCCCGTGGGCCGCATATTTGAGACCCCTGCTCTAGAGACTCACAAATTGACCTCTCTCCCTCTTCATTATACATTAATGTCCCTCATCATGTTATGTATGGTCCTCCTCCTGGAATATGGCCCTTATCGTGGTATATATGTCCCCCATCCTGGTTCATATGGTCCTCCTCCCGCCACCATAGTTGTCCAATTATTATAATGCATCCCAATATTTCTCCACATATTACAATGTAACCCCCTAAGCTCTATGTGTTATAATGCATCCCATAGTTCTCTATTCATAAGGTAGCCCCGTAGTCATTCAATTATTATAATAAACCCCCATTATTCTCCATATAATATAATGCAGCCTCACATCCCTTCATATATCATAATGCAGCCTTATAGCCTCTCCATATAGTATAATACAGCCTCATAGTCTCCCCATATAGTATAATACAGCCTCATAGCCTCTTCATATAATACAGCCTCATAGCATCTCCATATAGTATAATACAGTCTCATAGCCTCTCCATATAGTATAATATAGCCTCATAGCCTCTCCATATAGTATAATACAGCCTCATAGCCTTTCCATATAGCATAATGCAGCCTCATATCTCTACATATCATGCAGTATTATAAATGCAGCCCCATATCTCTCCATATGGTGCAGTATTATATATGCAGCCTTATATCTCTCCATACAGTGCAGTATTATACTGTATATGAAGCCTTATATCTTCCCATATAGTGCAGTATTATATATGCAGCCTCAAATCTCTCCATATAGTGCAGTATTATATATGCAGCCTTATATATGGAACACCACCCCTTTCCCCCATAGTCCTCTGGCCATAGTACACTAAGTTAAAAAAAAAAATCTGTACTTACCTCTTCTAGTTCCCTCGCTGCTCCAGCGGTCTCCTGAAGATTCAAGACAAAGGAGGAGGAGGAGGTGCTTGCCTGCTGTATGCGGTCCCCAGTGGATCACAGGAAGCCAGCAGGTCAGAAGAGAGAAAGCGAGGGGTGGGATGGGAGCAGCAGCAGGAAGTAGGAGGCTTCCCTCCTCTCCCTGACACATGGGCCCTATAGCGGCCAGTGCTACCGCACTGTCACATAGATGTGTGTCCTCGGGGACGCACATCCATGTGAAGCAGGAGCTGCGATCGGTGACCGCAGGCGGTGGCCGGAGGCGCGGGACCCTTACAGGTCCGAGCCCCGTTGCAGCCACGACATATGAGACTGCGATCGTTACACCACTGCCACAGAGAAATATTGCAGAAGAAATGTAAAGTGGAAACCACCGGTGCTTGTCTTCATAAAATTTTGTCCTTTATTGTTATGTGAAATTTATAAAATCATTCAGCGTGCTAGCTGGGCGCTAGATGCGTTTCGGAAGACATAACTTCCTTAATCATTAGGCTAATGATTACCAGCCAAGGTAAAACAGACAGCTGAGGGTTGCATCCTGCAGCTGCCTGCTTTACCTGCAATGTTTATCAAAAATAGGAGGGCACCTACATTTATTTTCTAGAATTTACTCCTTATATACATATTTGCAGGGTAATTGCCCCTATTTTACTTCCTTTTTCAGCCCCCAAGCCCTACTCCTACTCTATAACCATTTTACAGTCATTTTTTAGCACAGAAGTTCAGGTCCCCATTGACTTGTATGAGATTCCGGGATCGGGGTCATGTTTGGGTCCAGAACCAAACTTTATTTTAAATCCGGTGAATTTGAACATCCAGGGATCTGTTCATCACTAAATATATCCTTTATTCATGCTAATTAAAACTGATGTTCAAATTTGACCTGTCCATAGCGATTTGATTAATAAATTACTAATAAATAATTAATAAATTAAGTATTAAATAAATAAATACATAAATAAATGGTATGTCTTTCTAGAAAAAAAATACGTACATATTTCTGTCAGAACGTGCCTATAGACATTCTTGTTATTAATTGCTAATATCGTAAAGCGGATGTAAACCTCCAACCTACCATATGTGGAGCGGCCAGGGTATTTGCTACTATGTTTTTTATTTTCCTTGACATTCAATAAATTGTAGGATGTGATAAACTTGAAGTAGATTATGCCAGGGAAACGTTTGTTACAAACTGCATAATAGAAAGCAAACTAAAATGCACAATTAATGTGCATTGTGATAAAACAGCCACTACATCAAAAGATAGAATATTTATTGTCAGCTGTGAACTTGTAGCATCTATTGTCAGATCAGCTCTGTCAACTTTTTGTCATATTCACTTCTCGGATAACACATCAATACTGCAAATCCGTAGTACTGGCAATGACAGTATTGTATTCATGACAAACATGAGTCATCAAGCTGTCTGAAGTCTTGTCTTCTCTTAAAGTTATTTCATTTCTTAACGGGAAATCGTTTTCCTGTTTCTGCCAGATCCTGGAAGTTAAAGCCTTTGACTTGCCATTAGGTCATCAATTGTGTCAATGATGCCTAATACTATAAAATGGATGTAAAAAGAAAACAGCCAATTTTTTTGATAAGTTACAAATCAAAGTTTCCAACATGACGAACCGTCATGTGCAAAGAAGCCTGTCCAATGCACAATCTTATGCTGCAATATCCATTTAATTTGCTGCTTCTCCTTCAGAAAAGACTTTTACTGGCACTCTGATAAATGAGTAGATCATGTGTTGACAGTAAATGAAGACTGGTGAATAGTAAATCGTAAGGTTCCATTATTAAATAGGTTGTTCTGCTTTGTGTTATTGCCTAGTAAAAGTAACATTATTTTCTAAGTCTTTACTATTGGCGGGGGGTTGGTAGGGTGGATAGGTGGATCGTGTAATAATAAAAGACTTTAATGATCTTTTTTATTAAAACTAATTTTCTCACATCGGGATAATTTCTTAAGTACACTTGTAACATAGAAAGGATAAATAATGAATAGAGCCGCTATCCTTCAACAAACATATATATTGCCTAAAAATCTCAAATATATGCCTCAATTTTATTTTACAGTGATTCACTCACATTTTTTCCTTTTTTATTTGATTTTATTTTCACAAAATATTGATTATGCATGTCTAAATATGAAATTGTATAGAAAATGATCTATTATATAAATCCCGGAGGGATTTGTGACGTCACATCCGTCACTTTGTCCCAACGTCCGCTCACGCTGCCCAGAGGTACACCTCTTCAGGGTGACCCAAGATGGCGGCGACCCATCGTTGCCCGGCTACAGGGACCGGCGGATGCAGCGCCAAGCACAAGGTAGCCGGGAGACAACCGCAGGTTGCTCCGGGGGGCACCGTACTACCACCGCGCTCAAAAAAACCTCCTCCTCCTGCCCGCGCTCCTTGCCCGGTCACCCCCAGCCTGTCACCACAGTGCCCCCCCCTGCCCGATCACCCCCCTGTCTGTCACCATAGCCCACCTTCACTGCCCGGTCACCCCCCGCCTGTCACCACAGTACCCCCCCCTCCGCTGCCCGATCACCCCCCTGCCTGTCACCACTCCATAGCCCCCCTCCACTGTCTGGTCACCCCCCGCCTGTCTCCACAGCCCCCCTCCACTCTCCGGTCACCCCCAATCCCCCCACCTCTTACCACTGCTCCATCCATCTGCCCGCCACTGCACGATATCTTTTCATGGCCGTTCAGGACCTCTAATGACGTCACGATGATGGGTGGAGTCTCACATCACATGACAGTGGCATCATCAAAGGTCCTCTCCCGCTCTAACCCTCCTCTGCCTACTGATCCCCCCGCGCTGCCCCCTGCCCCCCCCCACGCTGCCCACTGACCCCCCCCACGCTGCCCACTAACCCCCCGCTCAGCCCACTAACCCCCTCTCTGCCCCCTGTCCCTGCTCTGCCCACTGACCCTGCTCTGCCCACTGACCCCTCACACTGACCCTGTTCTGTCCACTGACCCTGCTCTGGCCACTGACCCCTCACACTTACCCTGCTCTGTCCACTGACCCTGCTCTGCCCACTGAACCCTCAGACTGCCCACTGACCCAGCTCTGCCCACTGACCCTGCTCTACCCACTGCCCCCACTCTGCCCACTGACCCCTCACACTGCCCACTGACCCCTCACACTGCCCACTGACCCTGCTCTCCCACTGACTCTGCTATGCCCACTGATCCATCACACTGCCCACTGACCCTGCTCTGCCCACTGACCCCCACTCTGCCCACTGACCTTGCTCTGCCCACTGACCCTTCTATGCCCACTGACCATCCTATGCCCACTCACCCCCTCTCTTCCCACTGACCCCCACTCTGCCCACTGACCTCCACTCTGCCCACTGACCCTGCTCTGTCCACTGACCCCCACTCTGCCCACTAACCCTGCTCTGCCCACTGATCCCCACTCTACCCACTGACCCTGCTCTGCCCACTGACCCCTCACACTTCCCACTGACCCCTCACACTGACCCTGCTCTGGCCACTCACCCTTTACACTTACCCTGCTCTGTCCACTGACCCTGCTCTGCCCACTGACCCCTCACACTGCCCACTGACCCCTCACACTGCCCACTGACCCTGCTCTACCCACTTCCCCCACTCTGCCCACTGACCCCTCACACTGCCCACTGGCCCCTCACACTGCCCACTGACCCCTCACACTGCCCACTGACCCTGCTCTGCCCACTGACCCATCACACTGCCCACTGACCCTGCTCTGCCCACTGACCCCCACTCTGCCCACTGACCCCCACTCTGCCCACTGACCCTGCTCTGCCCACTGACCCTTCTATGCCCACTGACCATCCGATGCCCACTCACCCCCTCTCTGCCCACTGACCTCCACTCTGCCCACTGACCTCCATTCTGCCCACTGACCCAGCTCTGTCCACTGATCCCCACTCTGCCCACTAACCCTGCTCAGCCCACTGACCCCCACTCTGCCCACTGACCCTGCTCTGCCCACTGACCCCTCACACTTCCCACTGACCCCTCACACTGACCATGCTCTGCCCACTCACCCCTCACACTGCCCACTCACCATGCTCTGCCCACTGACTCCTCACACTGTCCATTGACCATGTTCTGCCCACTGACCCCTCATACTGCCCACTGACCCTGCTTTGCTCATTTTCTCCCGCTCTGCCCACTCACCCCTGCTTTGCCCACTTACCCTGCTCTGCCCACTGACTGTGCCCACTGACCGCCGCTCTGCCCACTGACTGTGCCCACTAACCCCTGCTATGCCCACTAAACCCTGCTCTGCCCAGTGACCCCCGCTCTGCCCGCTGACCCCTGCTGTGCCTACTGACTATGCACACTCACCCCTGCTTTGCCCAATCACTGTGCCCACTGACCCCCGCTCTGCCCACTGACCCTGCTTTGCCCATTGACCCCCCACTCTGCCCACTGACCCTGCTCTGCCCACTGACCCCCCCTCTGCCCACTGACTGTGCCCACTGACCCCTGCTCTGCCAACTAACCCCTGCTGTGCCTACTGACTATGCCCACTCACCCCCGCTTTGCCCAATCACTGTGCCCACTGACCCCCGCTCTGCCCACTGACCTGCTTTGCCCATTGACCCCCCACTCTGCCCACTGACCCTGCTCTGCCCACTGACCCCCCCTCTGCCTACTGACCATGCCCACTGACCCCTGCTCTGCCTACTGATCCCAGCTCTGCCTACTCACCACAGCTCTGCCCCTTGATCCTGCTCTGCCCACTGACCCCCACTCCTGCCTACTGACCCTGCTCTAATGATTATGCCCACTGACCCCTGCTCTGCCCAATGACTATGCCCACTGACCCCTGCTCTGCCCAATGACTGTGCCCACTAACCTCCGCTCTGCCCACTGATCCCCCACTGACCCCCGCTTTGCCCACTGACTCCCAGCTGATCGCTTTCCCAGGCAACGACAGGTCCTGTCCTGGGAACTAAAAGACAGGTGGAGCAAGCCAGCGGAGGGTAAGTATCCTCAACGAGGGTTTGATTTTTTTTTATTACCACCATGGAAGAGCGGGGAGGGGAAGTGTGGAGAGGCAGAGGGAGGGGGCCGTGGGGAGTGGAGGGGGGCCGCAGGGAGCCGAGGGGGTCAAGAGCGCCTCCATCCTGCCACCCCCCTATCCATCCTGCCCACCGCATCCATCATTTCCCCCCCCTCCGCATCCATCCTGCTCCGCCGGCTCCATCCTGCCCCGCCGCCTCCATCCTGCCTCGCCCTACATCCATCCTGCCCTCCCGCATCCATCCTGCCCTCCCAGCATCCATCCTGCCCCCCCTCATCCATACTGCCCCCCCACATCCTTCCAGCCCTCCCCCTCATCCATCCTGCCCCCTGCATCCATCCTGCCCCCCTGCATCCATCCTGCCCTGCCGGCTCCATCCTGCCCCCCCCGCATCCATCCTGCCCTTCCGCCTCCATCCTGCCCCCCCCTGCATCCATCCTGCTACCAACAGAGTCGCCTCTATACTCTGCTACCCACAGAGTCGCCTCTATACTCTGCTACCCACAGACCCGCCTGTATATTCTGCTGCCCACAGAGCCCCCTGTATACTCTGCTACCAACAAAGCCACCTGTATAATCTACTACCCACAGAGCCTTCTGTATACTCTGCTACCCATAGAGCCTTCTGTATATTCTGCTACCCACAAACCCGCATGTATACTCTCCTACCCACAGAGCCTCCTGTATACTCTGCAACCCACAGAGCCACCTCTATACCCCGCTACCCGCAGAGCCTCCTGTATACTCTGCTACCCACAGATCCGCCTGTATAGTATGCTACCCACAGAGCCGCCTGTATACTCTGCTACCCACAGAGCCGCCTGTATACTCTGCTACCCACAGAGCCTCCTGTATACTCTGCTACCCACAGAGCCGCCTCTATACCCCGCTACCCGCAGAGCCTCCTGTATACTCTGCTACCCACAGATCCGCCTGTATAGTATGCTACCCACAGAGCCGCCTGTATACTCTGCTACCCACAGAGCCGCCTGTATACTCTGCTACCCACAGAGCCGCCTGTATACTCTGCTACCCACAGAGCCGCCTGTATAATCTGCTACCCACAGAGCCGCCTGTATACTCTGCTACCCACAGAGCCGCCTTTATAATCTGCTACCCACAGAGCCGCCTGTATAATCTGCTACCCACAGAGCCGCCTGTATACTCTGCTATCCACAGAGCCGCCTGTATAATCTGCTACCCACAGAGCCGCCTGTATACTCTGCTACCCACATAGCCGCCTGTATAATCTGCTACCCACAGCCGCCTGTATACTCTGCTACCCACAGAGCCGCCTGTATACTCTGCTACCCACAGAGCCGCCTGTATACTCTGCTACCCACAGAGCCGCCTGTATAATCTGCTACCCACAGAGCCGCCTGTATACTCTGCTACCCACAGAGCCGCCTGTATAATCTGCTACCCACAGAGCCGCCTGTATAATCTGCTACCCACAGAGCCGCCTGTATACTCTGCTACCCACAGAGCCGCCTGTATAATCTGCTACCCACAGAGCCGCCTGTATACTCTGCTACCCACATAGCCGCCTGTATAATCTGCTACCCACAGAGCCGCCTGTATACTCTGCTACCCACAGAGCCGCCTGTATACTCTGCTACCTACGGAGCCGCCTGTATACACTGCTACCACAGAGCCGCCTGTATACACTGCTATCCACAGACCCGCCTGTATACTCTGCTACCCACAGAGCCTTCTGTATAATCTGCTACCCACAGAGCCTTCTGTATACTCTGCTACCCACAGAACCACCTGTATAATCTGCTACCAACAGAGCCGCCTGTATACTCTGCTACCCACAGAGCCTTCTGTATACTCTGCTACCCACAGAACCACCTGTATAATCTGCTACCCACAGAGCCTTCTGTATAATCTGCTACTCACAGAGCCTTCTGTATACTCTGCTACCCACAGAGCCTTCTGTATTCTCTGCTACCCACAGAACCGCCTGTATAATCTGCTACCCACAGAGCCGCCTGTATAATCTGCTTCGCACAGAGCCACCTGTATAATCTGCTACCCACAGAGCCGACTGTATAATCTGCTACCCACAGAGCCGACTGTATAATCTGCTACCCACAGACCCGCCTGTATACTCTGCTACTCACAGAGCCGCCTGTATACTTTGCTACCCACAGAGCCGCCTGTATACTGTGCTACCCACAGAGCCTTCTGTATACTCTGCTACCCACAGAACCGCCTGTATAATCTGCTTCCCACAGAGCCGCCTGTATAATCTGTTTACCACAGAGCCGCCTGTATAATCTGCTACCCACAATGCCGACTGTATAATCTGCTACCCACAGAGCCGCCTGTATATTCTGCTACCCACAGAGCCGCCTGTATACACTGCTACCCACACAGCCGCCTGTATACTCTGCTACCCACAGACCCACCTGTATACTCTGCTACCCACAGAGCCGCCTGTATACTGTGCTACCCACAGAGCCGCCTGTATACTCTGCTACCCACAGAGCCGCCTGTATACTCTGCTACCCACAGAGCCGCCTCTATAATCTGCTAACCACTGCGCCGCTGTATAGTCTGCTAACCACTGACCTTCCGTATACCCTGCTAACCTTAGGCTAGAATACCCGATTCTTTAGAATCGGGCCACCATCTAGTCTATGTATATATAGCAGGTAAATTAAGTATAGAACACATCATCAAATTTTTAAATAAATATACTTATAAAGGTGCTATTGACAGATGTTGTTATCAACCCATCCAATCTGCACAGGCGAAGAAAATAAACTATAGATGTCCATAAATTTAGTGTAATAATGAGAAATGACACAGGGAAAAAGAATTGAACACATAAAGAAAGAGGTGCAAAAAGCTATGGAAAGTCATGAAATCATCTGAAATCTATCAGTAATTACAAAGCAATCCTGTCACTTAGTGAAAAATAATATCAGCTAGTTCAACAGATAGCCTAATTACCAAGATGCTAGACAAGAAACATTTCATGAGGGGAAAAACCAGTGAGCTGTCACAACCTTACTGTTGTATCAAATAGAAAAAATGGCACTAAAGTCGAGATAAATGCAAATTTTGATGCAAATTTTCTGAATATGCGTAAAAAAAGTATAAAAAATGTACCAATGGCACAGGGCCTGAGAGGGTCAAGAAAGTGAGAAGTTGTGGTGAAAGGGCTGGAGAATTTCTGTTCTCACCTGGCTACCTCCATAGACACTTCTAGGGCAGAGGTGGGCAGCTACAGTGCTCATAATCTGAAAACAGTGCAAGTTTTCATTGGACAGGTGGTAATTTCATCCCCTGCCGAAGTGATGATTGCAACATCTTGTGCAATGCTAAGAAAATCCTGAACACATGCACTATTTGCGGTCATTGAGGACTGCAGTTGCCCTATCCTGTTCTACAGGAGTGTGTGTACTATCTTGCATTTCCATTCCTCACACCTTTAGGCCACAGACCTGTAGCTTGTTCAACAGCATGTGTAAGTCAGAATGAAAGCACTTCTTAGTTTGTGAAAACAGTTCAGCACAAAAGGAATGAAGAAAAAAAGCTTTACTATAGCAACATCTAAAAAAATCACATGTTGGTACATGATTACCAAATTTTTCAGATTATAACAAAACTTTTTTCCCTCCAAAAAATGGGGGTGCATCTTACATTCTTAATATTGTTTTTTTTCTTACCTAGGGGGTTGTGACAGTGGTGGTGGAGCAGACTAGCAGTAGGCAGGGTCGCCGTAGAATGTTGGGAGTTGGGCAAGGTGGCGGGCGCGGATCTGGGGGTGTGTCATGGTGATGTGCAGTGGAGCATTGGGGCTACCATATTCCAAGCTCTGACAGGCAATCTGTGCCTGCCTCTACAGTACTGCCCAGGACTTCAAGAAAATGGCTGAGGAATCAGCCCATTTGCATATCAAGATCTAAACTCTCTGAGATCTCAATCTGCACATGCACCACCTCTGTTGCCATTTTCTAGAAGTCCTCAGCAGTAAAAGCAAGTGCAGGTTGCCTACCAGAACCCTGAAAATGTTGGCCACAGTACGCTATGGCACATTGCCGCAACACACCCCCAGCTCTGGGCCTGCAGTCTCCGGTGACAATGCCTCCTGCAACTTTGCCCCACCACCGCAACCTCCCTCAGCAAGCAATGGTGGGAGCAGAATAAGGTGCAAAGTAGCAGGATGGGGTGCCATGCACCAGAATGGGGATCAAGTATCACAGTGGGGGTCATGTACGAGGATGGGGGAATATATATACCAGCTTGTGGGCCATGTACCAGGGTGGGATATCATATACACCTAGATTGGGGTTATGCATCACCATGCAGGATCATATATATCAGGATGGAGGTCATGTAAACCAGGGTGGGAGATCATATATACAAGGATGGGGCTCATGTAAACTGGGATGGGGACATATATACCAGAATGGGGGTCAAATATATTGCTTGTAAGATGAACAAATGCATTATAAGACTGACACCATTTAACCTTAAAAATTATTTTTCTTTATTCTGTCACCAAATTTGAGGTACATATTAAATTCCAGTGCATCTTATAAAGCGAAAAATACAGTAATTGTTCACATTTATAACACACAATGATAATTGTAAAATAGGCACTAGAGAGCACAGACTTTAATAAGACTAAAACACACATATAAAAGTACACAGTAAGGCCAGGGTCACACTCGTGTTGTGCCATCCGCCAAACGGATGCGTTAAAAGGATGTGTTTTTTGATTTTTTATAATTTTTTTGAGTTTTTGCTACATTTTTTATTTTTTTAAAAACTCAAAGGAGTCGGACACCATGTCAGACTGCAGAGCACTGAGCCTTCTACCGAATCGTCAAGGGTCAGACCAGGTAAACCAGCAAGAAGGTGTTGCTCACTTCGGGGTGCACATAGCTATACAGATTTAATCGTTAGAAGAAATGGCACTCACCAGCTTATTGTGCAACAAATCTTTATTCCATGAGAAGTGGCATTGTAGAAGTGCCAAGCCGGCACAAAACGGCAAGCCGCTGTCCTCCAACCTCCACTCCCCTCCCCGTACTTGTAAAATGATACCGGAATAAAGACTCGTTGCACAATAAGCGGATGAGTGCCATTATTTCTCGTGATTAAATCTTTCTTATTTTCTTACTTAATCCTTCTATTGAACTTTAACTGTTATTTGTTTCAATCAACACTGGTTAAATGCACCGCTATAAACACAGTTTGCAATGCATTAGACGAGGGGCATACACAGAAATCATAGGGCTCGTTAGCTAAAATTCCAATTCCAATTGGGCCCCCCCCAAAAAAGAATATAAATATATATATGTATATATATATACATATATATATATATATACACACACTGTATATATATATATATATATATATATATATATATATATATGGATAGATATATAGATAGATAGATATATAGACCACATGTATGAAAAAAGAGCTGTAGCACTCTCCTTTAAGATGTTCTTAAGCCTTTATTGGCCTTCAGGCAGGGCACGACGTTTCAGTCAGCAAGTGACCTTCTTCCAGCAGTCACATAAGGCAAATGCTGGGCCTTTTATACATCTTTCATTGTTTGGTCTCATTATTCAATTGATATACAGTTAATATACATAACTTTCATATTTTGTGTTCATACTTAATAACATAATTGTGTACTGTGACTTTTTACACTCATTTCTATTATACTGTCATACCTTCCAAATATTATAATACCTTCTGTTCTTAGATTATCTGTAATCTCGCTGAGTGCGGTGATCAAACAATGAAGCGGCGCGGTGGCCATATTGGAATACCCATAACTTGGGTGTTCCAATATGGCGGTCCGTGTACTACCCCTGCAAGCAGCTGGAAGATGATGGTCATCTCCCGGCTGCTCACAGTTTATAGTACCTCAACTGCCATATTGGAACAGCCACGTTATGGGTATTCCAATATGGCCACCGCGCCGCTTCGCTGATTGGTCGCTGCACTCAGCAGCACAGCGCGCCGGGAGTTATAAAGGCTTGGTCACGCTGTGCAGGGCGGCCAATAACTGCTATGCCACAACTAACAGGGCTGTGGCATTACAGTGAGTGTAGGGAGAGTGTCTGCTGCTGCTTAGGGACAGATTTGCGGCCCTTATAGGTAGATCCGGAGCAGGGCTGCAAACTGCTGCTGACCACAACAGTCCTTCTCAGGACTAATCTAGGAGGATATAGGCAGGGTGATCCAGATCGGAGTCCAAGCTTTCCAGTGACCAGAACAGTCCTTCTCAGGACTAATCTAGGAGGATATAGCCAGGGTGATACAGATCGGAATCCAAGCTTTTCTGTGACCATTAGAGTCACCAGACTGTTGTACTTACTACCTTAATACAGGTTAGGGACTAAAATCCTCTCCTGACACCATTACAGTCACCAGACTGTTGTACTTACTACCTTGATACAGGTTAGGGACTAAAATCCTCTCCTGAAACCATTACAGTCACCAGACTGTTGTACTTACTACCTTGATACAGGTTAGGGACTAAAATCCTCTCCTGACACCATTACAGTCACCAGACTGTTGTACTTACTACCTTGATACAGGTTAGGGACTAAAATCCTCTCCTGAAACCATTACAGTCACCAGACTGGTGTAATTACTACCTTCATACAGGTTAGGGACTAAAATCCTAATCTCTTGTGATCTGAACAGTCACTAGACTGGTGTACGTACTACCTTGATACAGGTTAGGGACGAAAATCCTAATCTCCTGTGATCTGACCAGTCACCAGACTGGTGTACGTCATACCTTGATACAGGTTAGGGCCTAAAATCCTAATCTCCTGTCACCATTACAGTCACCAGACTGGTGTAATTACTACCTTCATACAGGTTAGGGACTAAAATCCTAATCTCTTGTGATCTGAACAGTCACCAGACTGGTGTACGTACTACCTTGATACAGGTTAGGGACTAAAATCCTAATCTCCTGTGATCTGACCAGTCACCAGACTGGTGTACGTCATACCTTGATACAGGTTAGGGCCTAAAATCCTAATCTCCTGTCACCATTACAGTCACCAGACTGTTGTAATTACTACCTTGATACAGGTTAGGGACTAAAATCCTAATCTCCTGTGATCTGACCAGTCACCAGACTGGTGTACGTCATACCTTGATACAGGTTAGGGCCTAAAATCCTAATCTCCTGTCACCATTACAGTCACCAGACTGGTGTAATTACTACTTTGATACAGGTTAGCAACTAAAATCCTAATCTCCTGTGATCTGACCAGTCACCAGACTGGTGTACGTCATACCTTGATACAGGTTAGGGACTAAAATCCTAATCTCCTGTCACCATTACAGTCACCAGACTGGTGTAATTACTACCTTGATACAGGTTAGGGACTAAAATCCTAATCTCCTGTGACCATTACAGTCACCAGACTGTTGTAATTACTACCTTGATACAGGATATGGGACTAAAATCCTAATCTCTTGTGATCTGAACAGTCACCAGACTGGTGTACGTGCTACCTTGATACAGGTTAGGGACGAAAATCCTAATCTCCTGTGATCTGACCAGTCACCAGACTGGTGTACGTCATACCTTGATACAGGTTAGGGACTAAAATAGTAATCTCCTGTCACCATTACAGTCACCAGACTGGTGTAATTACTACCTTGATACAGGTTAGGGACTAAAATCCTAATCTCTTGTGATCTGAACAGTCACCAAACTGGTGTACGTACTACCTTGATACAGGTTAGGGACGAAAATCCTAATCTCCTGTGATCTGACCAGTCACCAGACTGGTGTACGTCATACCTTGATACAGGTTAGGGCCTAAAATCCTAATCTCCTGTCACCATTACAGTCACCAGACTGGTGTAATTACTACCTTCATACAGGTTAGGGACTAAAATCCTAATCTCTTGTGATCTGAACAGTCACCAGACTGGTGTACGTACTACCTTGATACAGGCTAGGGACGAAAATCCTAATCTCCTGTGATCAGACCAGTCACTAGACTGGTGTACGTCATACCTTGATACAGGTTAGGGCCTAAAATCCTAATCTCCTATCACCATTACAGTCACCAGACTGGTGTAATTACTACCTTCATACAGGTTAGGGACTAAAATCCTAATCTCTTGTGATCTGAACAGTCACCAGACTGGTGTACGTACTACCTTGATACAGGTTAGGGACGAAAATCCTGATCTCCTGTGATCTGACCAGTCACCAGACTGGTGTACGTCATACCTTGATACAGGTTAGGGCCTAAAATCCTAATCTCCTGTCACCATTACAGTCACCAGACTGTTGTAATTACTACCTTGATACAGGTTAGGGACTAAAATCCTAATCTCCTGTGACCATTACAGTCACCAGACTGTTGTAATTACTACCTTGATACAGGTTAGGGACTAAAATCCTAATCTCCTTTCACCATTACAGTCACCAGACTGGCGTAATTACTACCTTGATACAGGTTAGGGACTAAAATCCTCTCCTGAAACCATTACAGTCACCAGACTTTGTACTTACTACCTTAATACAGGTTAGGGACTAAAATCCTCTCCTGAAACCATTACAGTCACCAGACTGTTGTACTTACTACCTTGATACAGGTTAGGGACTAAAATCCTCTCCTGAAACCATTACAGTCACCAGACTGTTGTACTTACTACCTTAATACAGGTTAGGGACTAAAATCCTCTCCTGAAACCATTACAGTCACCAGACTGTTGTACTTACTACCTTGATACAGGTTAGGGCCTAAAATCCTAATCTCCTGTCACCATTACAGTCACCAGACTGTTGTCGCTGTATACAAGCAAAATGCGCAAGGGCGTTGGCAAGGAACAATGAAGTGAACGTGATGGTGGTGCAGGCAGAGGCCGAAGTCGTGTGCAAGCACTAATTTCGCAACAACAAAGGGGCATATCTACTCGCTCACATGTCCTTTCCCAAATTCTTGGGGCCCGCTCCAGTACACCGCTCTTGAACCAACACCTGTGTCAACAGGTTGTTACTTGGATTGCGGATAATGCTTCAAGTCAGATTGGCACCTCCACCAACACCCTGTCTTCCACACGGTCAAGCGTCAGTAGCCGTGATACTGCACCGCACATTTCCCAACCTGATCACCTTTCCTACCACCAGGCCGAGTACACGTCCACGGACATTACTGATCCCACACTTGGACACTCGGAAGTCCAGAAATGTGTACCCATGGGTGAGTGGAGGTACATGGCAAATTCCCATAACAAAATTTAAATTCATTTGTCATTTGTTGGTGGTGTGGTGAAGTCTGGCCCAATCCAACCCTTGTTCATCTTGATCAGAGTCAGCCTGTCAGCATTTTCAGTTGACAGGCGGGTGCGTTTATCAGTAATGATTCCACCTGAGGCACTGAAAACACGCTTGGACAAAACGCTAGCGGCAGGGCAGGCCAGGACTTCCAAGGCGTAGAGAGCCAATTCATGCCACGTGTCCAGCTTAGAGACCCAATAATTGTAAGGCACAGAGGAATCTCGCAGTACAGTTGTTCGATCTGCAAGGTACTCCTTCAGCATCTGGCCAAACTTAGCATTTCTTGTGGCACTACCCCGCACCTCAGGGGCTGTGGTACGTGAGTGGCTGAGAAAACTGTCCCACATCGTAAAGACTGTTCCACTACCTCTGGCGGATTGGACTTGTGCCCCTCTCGGCCATACGCCTTGGTTCTCTACTGATTCCTGACCTATGCCGCTAGCGTTTTGTGAGGGGAATGATTTGCCTACTTCCGTGACTATGGCCTTCTGGAACTGCTGCATTTTGGCTGACATCTCCTACTCAGGAATGAGAGACATAAAGTTCTCCTTGTAGCGTGGGTCTAAGAGTGTTGCCAACCAGTACTGATTGTCGGCCAAGATGTTCTGAACGTGAGGGTCACGAGCCAGGCAGCTTACCATAAAGTCAGCCATGTGCGCCAGACTCTTAACAGCCATCACTTCAGTATCCAGACCAACACGATGACTGAACATGCTGTCCTCCTCCTCTTCCTCCTCCTCATCTCCCCTGTCCTCTGGCCAGCCACACTGAATCGAGGGTATGACTGGTGTGCATGTCATATCCTCAATTTGGCCAGAGAGTTGTTTCATGTCTTCATCCTCCTCCTCCTCGTCATAGTCCTCCACTGCACGTTGTGATGAGACGAGGCTTTGCTGTGTGTTTTCACCCACACCCACTACTGTTTCTTGCTCCAAGTCATCGCGCTCGGCCTGCAATGCATCCTCTTTGTTTTTCAGCAGAGACCGTTTTAGAAGGCAGAGTAGTGGTATGGTGACGCTAATAATGGCGTCATCGCCACTCACCATCTTGGTGGAGTCCTCAAAGTTTTGGAGGACGGTACATAGGTCGGACATCCATCTCCACTCCTCAGGTGTTATGTCAGCTGCCCTCGCCTCAAAGCTGCCACCAGGTTCCGGCCATTGTCACACACGACCTTTCCTGGCTTTAGGTTCAGAGGTGTGAGCCAGTGATCTGCCTGCTGTTTCAGAGCTGTCCACACCTCTTCTGCATTGTGGGGTTTGTCACCTATGCAGACTAGCTTCAGCACAGCCTGTTGCCGCTTCGCAGAGGCAGTGCTGCAGTGCTTCCAGCTTGGGACTGGTGTGGAGGGTACAGTGGATGAGGATGCGCAGGAGGAGGAGGCTGAAGAGCATGACATTCCGGAGCTGTAGAGTGTCGGTGAAACCCTGACAGAGGTAGGGCCTGCTATCCTTGGTGTGGGAAGGACTGTGTTCCGGCCCTCGCTCAGACTGGGTCCCAGCCTCCACAATATTAACCCAGTGTTTTGTCAAGGAGATGTAGCGGCCTTGCCCACAAGCACTTGTCCACGTGTCTGTGGTTAGGTGGACTTTGGCTGAAACAGTGTTGTTCAGGGCACGTGTGATGCTGTTGGACACGTGGTTATGCAATGCGGGGACGGCACATCTGGAGAAATAGTGGCGGCTGGGGACCGAGTAACGTGGGACAGCAGCCGCCATCAGGTCGCGGAATGCTTCCGTCTCCACCAGCCGTAAAGGCAACATTTCTAGCGCTAAGAGTCGCGAAATGTGAGAATTCAGGACTGTGGCATGTGGGGCGTTGGCAGCGTATTTGCGCCTGCGTTCAAAGGTTTGCTGAATGGATAATTGAACACTGCGCTGGGACAAGGACGTGCTTGATGGTGGTGTTATTTGTGCGTGGGCAACTTCAGGTGCAGGGACGGAGGCTTGTTCACGGCCAGCATGTACAGGGGATTGGCTCGCACGCACAACACGCGAAGACGTAGCAGTGACATCAGCAAGCACCGCTCCTCGACTCTGTTGTACTTCCCACAAAGTAGGTGTAAGGTTTTCAGTCTTTTTTGCTATATCTGTTGTTATGTTTGCATTTAGTGTATTTTGTCAGCCATCTTGTTTCCTGTCCTGTGCATTGACTTTTGCCCTCAAACAATATGGAGTCCTCAGCTTTGATGTCCCTGCCTTGTTTCTTGCCAATTGCCCTTTTAATCAGTTTCAGATGATTTACCTGTGCTCCTGAATCAGGTCTGCAATCTGTCTGTGACTTGCTCTCTGAAGCCTGGATTCACTCTGCCTGGAATCATTTATGGACACAGAATCCTCCTGTTTGCCAGCAACATCTGACAGGGAAGTAATAGACTCTGAATGCTTTCCTTGAGACTTGTACTATGCTTTAATGCTCTGATGTCCTTGGTTGTTTGCGTTGCACTCTGCAACTTACATTTACGTTATCCTGTTGATGCACTAACTTGTATGAAGCAATACAAGAGCTGCTTAAGAAGCGTATGTCTCATGTGTCTCATTATACCCATGCATTAGACTCTATATAGACTGTATCATATATGACAGTCGGGTGCTTGGCTGACATGTGCCTGATCTTGCTGGTGGTGGTCAGGCTGCTAGTTTTCGTACCCCTGTTGATGTTGGCATGGCAGGTGTTGCAAATGGCCTTTTTAGAGTCATCTGCAGCCAACTTAAAATACTGCTAGACTCGGGAAGAGCTAACATTTGCACAGGCACCTCGTGTCGTGTTGTTGTTCCGGGGAACGGTTCCCTGCCTTCTGCCTGCGGACCCGACCCTGCTTCGTACTGCCTGTTGGGATACTACGCCTCCCTCCCCCTGTGCACTGCTGTCCTCACTCTGCATATCCTCCTGCCAGGTTGGGTCAGCTACTGGATCATCCACCACGTCGTCTTCCTCTTCCTTGGCTAATCGCTGGACTGCACCTCCTTCTCCTCATGTGCCACCATGATGACCGTTACAATACTTAGGCTGTTGTTTCAGGTATACCCCCAGTGGTAAATTTTTACGCCCATTCTTTTTTAATGGGCATTACAACGACAGGATACCCGCTCCTTTTCAATGGGAAAAATGTTTTGAGGCCCTCCTGCACGTCTCTATCCAGGGACAATGTGGAGCCTCCCAATTTTTGGCTGCCCTGCCAAAGGGCTATACTACAATACACCCACTTGAGGTTTACAGGCCCTACTGCATGTCTGTATGCATGGGTCATTGTTGAACCTCCCAATTTTTGGCTGCCCTGACCAAAGGGCTATACTACAATACACCCACTTGAGGGTTACAGGCCCTACTACATGTCTGTATGCATGGGTCATTGTTGAACCTCCCAATTTTTGGCTGCCCTGGCCAAAGGGCTATACTACAATACACCCAGTTCTTGTTTACAGGCCCTCCTGCACGTCTCTATCCAGGGACAATGAGGAGCCTCCCAATTTTTGGCTGCCCTGGCCAAAGGCCTATACTACAATACACCCACTTGAGGGTTACGGGCCCTACTACATGTCTGTATGCATGGGTCATTGTTGAACCTCCCAATTTTTGGCTGCCCTGACCAAAGGGCTATACTACAATACACCCACTTGAGGGTTACAGGCCCTACTACATGTCTGAATGCATGGGTCATTGTTGAACCTCCCAATTTTTGGCTGCCCTGACCAAAGGACTATACTACAATACACCCACTTGAGGGTTACATGCCCTACTACATGTCTGAATGCATGGGTCATTGTTGAACCTCCCAATTTTTGGCTGCCCTGACTAAAGGACTATACTACAATACACCCACTTGAGGGTTACAGGCCCTACTACATGTCTGTATGCATGGGTCATTGTTGAACCTCCCAATTTTTGGCTGCCCTGACCAAAGGGCTATACTACAATACACCCACTTGAGGGTTACAGGCCCTACTACATGTCTGAATGCATGGGTCATTGTTGAACCTCCCAATTTTTGTCTGCCCTGGCCAAAGGGCTATACTACAATACACCCACTTGAGGGTTACAGGCCCTACTACATGTCTGTATGCATGGGTCATTGTTGAACCTCCCAATTTTTGGCTGCCCTGGCCAAAGGGCTATACTACAATACCCCCAGTTCTTGTTTACAGGCCCTACTACATGTCTGTATGCATGGGTCATTGTTGAACCTCCCAATTTTTGTCTGCCCTGACCAAAGGGCTATACTACAATACACCCACTTGAGGGTTACAGGCCCTACTACATGTCTGAATGAATGGGTCATTGTTGAACCTCCCAATTTTTTGCTGCCCTGGCCAAAGGACTATACTACAATACACCCAGTTCTTGATGACAGGCCCTCCTGCACGTCTCTATCCAGGGACAATGAGGAGCCTCCCAATTTTTGGCTGCCCTGGCCAAAGGCGCATACTACAATACACCCACTTGAGGGTTACAGGCCCTACTACATGTCTGTATGCATGGGTCATTGCTGAACCTCCCAATTTTTGGCTGCCCTGGCCAAAGGGCTATACTACAATACACCCAGTTCTTGTTTACAGGCCCTCCTGCACGTCTCTATCCAGGGACAATGAGGAGCCTCCCAATTTTTGGCTGCCCTGGCCAAAGGCCTATACTACAATACACCCACTTGAGGGTTACGGGCCCTACTACATGTCTGTATGCATGGGTCATTGTTGAACCTCCCAATTTTTGGCTGCCCTGACCAAAGGGCTATACTACAATACACCCACTTGAGGGTTACAGGCCCTACTACATGTCTGAATGCATGGGTCATTGTTGAACCTCCCAATTTTTGGCTGCCCTGACCAAAGGACTATACTACAATACACCCACTTGAGGGTTACATGCCCTACTACATGTCTGAATGCATGGGTCATTGTTGAACCTCCCAATTTTTGGCTGCCCTGACTAAAGGACTATACTACAATACACCCACTTGAGGGTTACAGGCCCTACTACATGTCTGTATGCATGGGTCATTGTTGAACCTCCCAATTTTTGGCTGCCCTGACCAAAGGGCTATACTACAATACACCCACTTGAGGGTTACAGGCCCTACTACATGTCTGAATGCATGGGTCATTGTTGAACCTCCCAATTTTTGTCTGCCCTGGCCAAAGGGCTATACTACAATACACCCACTTGAGGGTTACAGGCCCTACTACATGTCTGTATGCATGGGTCATTGTTGAACCTCCCAATTTTTGGCTGCCCTGGCCAAAGGGCTATACTACAATACCCCCAGTTCTTGTTTACAGGCCCTACTACATGTCTGTATGCATGGGTCATTGTTGAACCTCCCAATTTTTGGCTGCCCTGACCAAAGGGCTATACTACAATACACCCACTTGAGGGTTACAGGCCCTACTACATGTCTGAATGAATGGGTCATTGTTGAACCTCCCAATTTTTTGCTGCCCTGGCCAAAGGACTATACTACAATACACCCAGTTCTTGATGACAGGCCCTCCTGCACGTCTCTATCCAGGGACAATGAGGAGCCTCCCAATTTTTGGCTGCCCTGGCCAAAGGCGCATACTACAATACACCCACTTGAGGGTTACAGGCCCTACTACATGTCTGTATGCATGGGTCATTGCTGAACCTCCCAATTTTTGGCTGCCCTGGCCAAAGGGCTATACTACAATACACCCAGTTCTTGTTTACAGGCCCTCCTGCACGTCTCTATCCAGGGACAATGAGGAGCCTCCCAATTTTTGGCTGCCCTGGCCAAAGGCCTATACTACAATACACCCACTTGAGGGTTACAGGCCCTACTACATGTCTGTATGCATAGGTCATTGTTGAACCTTCCAATTTTTGGCTGCCCTGGCCAAAGGACTATACTACAATACACCCAGTTCTTGTTTACAGGCTCTCCTGCACGTCTCTATCCAGGGACAATGAGGAGCCTCCCAATTTTTGGCTGCCCTGACCAAAGGGCTATACTACAATACACCCACTTGAGGGTTACAGGCCCTACTACATGTCTGAATGCATGGGTCATTGTTGAACCTCCCAATTTTTGTCTGCCCTGGCCAAAGGGCTATACTACAATACACCCACTTGAGGGTTACAGGCCCTACTACATGTCTGTATGCATGGGTCATTGTTGAACCTCCCAATTTTTGGCTGCCCTGGCCAAAGGGCTATACTACAATACCCCCAGTTCTTGTTTACAGGCCCTACTACATGTCTGTATGCATGGGTCATTGTTGAACCTCCCAATTTTTGGCTGCCCTGACCAAAGGGCTATACTACAATACACCCACTTGAGGGTTACAGGCCCTACTACATGTCTGAATGAATGGGTCATTGTTGAACCTCCCAATTTTTTGCTGCCCTGGCCAAAGGACTATACTACAATACACCCAGTTCTTGATGACAGGCCCTCCTGCACGTCTCTATCCAGGGACAATGAGGAGCCTCCCAATTTTTGGCTGCCCTGGCCAAAGGCGCATACTACAATACACCCACTTGAGGGTTACAGGCCCTACTACATGTCTGTATGCATGGGTCATTGTTGAACCTCCCAATTTTTGGCTGCCCTGGCCAAAGGCTATACTACAATACACCCAGTTCTTGTTTACAGGCCCTCCTGCACGTCTCTATCCAGGGACAATGAGGAGCCTCCCAATTTTTGGCTGCCCTGGCCAAAGGCCTATACTACAATACACCCACTTGAGGGTTACAGGCCCTACTACATGTCTGTATGCATAGGTCATTGTTGAACCTTCCAATTTTTGGCTGCCCTGGCCAAAGGACTATACTACAATACACCCAGTTCTTGTTTACAGGCCCTCCTGCACGTCTCTATCCAGGGACAATGAGGAGCCTCCCAATTTTTGGCTGCCCTGGCCAAAGGCCTATACTACAATACACCCACTTGAGGGTTACAGGCCCTACTACATGTCTGTATGCATGGGTCATTGTTGAACCTCTCAATTTTTGGCTGCCCTGACCAAAGGGCTATACTACAATACACCCACTTGAGGGTTACAGGCCCTACTACATGTCTGAATGCATGGGTCATTGTTGAACCTCCCAATTTTTGGCTGCCCTGGCCAAAGGGCTATACTACAATACACCCAGTTCTTGTTTACAGGCCCTCCTGCATGCCTGTATCCAGGGGCATTGGTGAACCTCCCAATTTTGGACTGCCCTGGCAAAGGAAGATATTACAATAGACCCAGTTCCTCAAAATGGGCACATTATTTCAAGACAGGGCTTCATGTTCGTCTCTTCTCAGGGTCATCGGAGTGCCGCACAATGTTTTCACGTAAAATCTTTCATGTAATCACAAAAAGTAACATACACCAGCTGTATCTCACTATTGGGTATGTGCCCTTAACATTTCCACCCTAAATATTCATTTTGGTGTCATTTTGGAAGGTTTTCTGGAGACTCCGTAAAATTGGCGTGAAACTCGGACAACATTGTTCACAGCTGTGACCTTTGAGTGAGAAATGCTTCCAGGGGTCTTCCCCATGGTGTTGCCATGTCATTTGAGCACTCTTCTGAGACTTTTGTGACATTTTTAGGGTTTTTCCATGCTGTCGGCAGTCATTTCATAAAAATACTCGTGTCTCCCATAGGATAACATTGGGCTAGGTACTCGGGCCGAGTACACGAGCATCTCGGGATGCTCGGTCCGAGCTTCGAGCACCCGAGCATTTTAGTACTCGCTCATCACTAGTAATGATAGATAGAATCCACCTGTGGATAATCAAGTTTCCATATAAAGGCACCTGCTCTGTGATAGTCTCAGTTCTGTTTCAAGTGCAGAGAGCATCTTGAAGACCAAGGAACACACCAGGCAGGTCCGAGATACTGTTGTGCCGAAGCTTAACACTAGAAGTCCCAGGAATTTAAAGGATCCTTGGTTTTCAATGTTAAAAAGGTCAAATGACCCGTCTCTGGGACTTCTAGTGTTAAAGCTGGATTTGTATACAAAAAGATTTCCCAAGTTTTAAACATCTCAAGGAGCACTGTGCAAGCGATCATATTGAAATGGAAGGAATATCAGACCACTGCAAATCTACCAAGACCCGGCCATCCCTCTAAACTTTCATCTCAAACAAGGAGAAGACTGATCAGAAATGCAGCCAAAAGGTCCATGATCACTCTGGATGAACTGCAGAGATCTACAGCTGAGGTGGGAGAGTCTGTCCATAGGACAACAATCAGTCGTACACTGCACAAATCTGGGTTTTATGAAAGAGTGGCAAGAAGAAAGCCATTTCTCAAAGATATCCATAAAAAGTCTTGTTTGAAGTTTGCCTCAAGCCACCTGGGAGACACACCAAACATGTGGAATATGGTGCTCTGGTCAGATGAAACCAAAATCAAACTTTTTGGCCACAATGCAAAACGATATGTTTGGCATAAAAGCAACCCAGCTCATCACCCTCAAAACACCATCCCCACTGTCAAACATGGTGGTGGAAGCATCATGGTTTGGGCCTGCTTTTCTTCAGCAGGGACAGGGAAGATGGTTAAAATTGATGGGAAGATGGACGGAGCCAAATACAGGACCATTCTGGAAGAAAGCCTGTTGGAGTCTGCAAAAGACCTGAGACTGGAACGGAGATTTATCTTCCAACAAGACAATGATCCCAAGCATAAAGCAAAATCTACAATGGAATGACTCAAAATAAACGTATCCAGGTGTTAGAATGGCCAGGTCAAAGTCTAGACCTGAATCCAATCGAGAATCTGTGGAAAGAGCTGATAACTGCTCGAGCTGTTTTGCAAGGAAGAATGTGCAAGAATTTTAGTCTGTCGATGTGCACAACTGATAGAGACATACAGTACCCCAAGCGACTTGCAGCTGTAATTGCAGCAAAATGTGGCACTACAAAGTATTAACTCAAGGCCAAATAATAGTGCACGCTCCACTTTTCAGTTTTTTATTTCTTAAAAAAGTTTAAAATATCCAATAAATTTCGTTCCACCTCACGATTGTGTCCCACTTGTTGTTGATTCTTCACACAAAAATTATAATTTATATCTTTACGTTTGAAGCCTGAAATGTGGTAAAAGGTTGAAAAGTTAAAGGGGGCCAAATACTTTTACAATACACTGTATATACCTGCCTCCTATTACAGATCCTTTCTTCCATTGGTATCCCTTACCTTGCCTTCTCCTGGATCTCCTCATACCTTTCCAATCACACATTATTATTATTTATTATTATAGTGCCATTAACTCCATGGCACTTTACATGTGGACGGGGTATAAAGTACAAAGACAAGTACAAAGTACATGGACAACATATGGCATACAGGTACAGAAGGAGAGAGGGCTAGTGATGAGCCAACACGTAAGTGTTTGAATTAGATTCGAATCACCGAATTGGGGTGTGTTCGACGAATTTTTTGTCGAATGTTTATCGAACACCGACGAACCCCATTGGAATCAAAGGCAGGCAACAGCAAACACATAGAGACACCTTCAAAGGTGTCCAAAAGCTGCCAAACTACTCAGAATAGACAACAAACACCAGGAAAAGTGACAACAATCTATCCACAGTACAAATAGTCTCATGGCGTAGCATGGCTGCATGAGACAGGGTTTGTGCCAGCCTGCACATTCTTCCAAAGCCCTTCAAAATAGAAGATGGTTAACATTCACCTAAAATTTCAGAGGTAAGTGAAACTGATTTTGAATTGACAAATGGATGAGTTACAGGGGAAAAGTGGCATGCTCAAATCATGTATCACACAGAAAGGGGACCCAAACAAGACTCCTCACTCTTCCCAAAGGGTCAGACCACAGCAAAATGGCATCAATTGTCCCAGACCAAAAACTGCTGAATGGCCTAGCCTACCTGCATGGCACAGGGTCTGGAAAAGGACCTGGCCTAACATTTCAAGGTTAAACATTGCTCAGCAACTATACATTTTGTGGAGTATTACAAGAAAAACTAGAGAGGTAGGTAGTGACCTGTTTAGGTCTAGTGGGCCGGATAAACTTAAAGATGATGCAAGTGCTCCCATTAATGTTATGCCCTGCCACACACAGGTGGGATAAGTATACGTTTCATGGAATATTACCAAAAAAACTAGCCAGGTAGGTCAGTGACCTGTTTAGGCCTAGTGGGCCAGATAAACTCAAAGCTCATGCAAGTGATCCCATCAATGTTATGCCCCGCCACACACAGGTGGGTCAACTATAATTTTCGTGGAATATTACCAAAATAACTAATCAGGTAGTTCAGTGATCTGTTAGGCCTACTGAGCCGGATAAGTTCAAAGCTCATGCAAGCGCTCCCATCAATGATATGCCCCGCTACACACAGGTGGGACAACTATACGTTTCATGGAATATTATAAAAAAAAACTAGTCAGCTAGGTCAATGACCTGTTTAGACCTAGTAGGCCGGATAAACTGAAGGTTCATGCAAGCACTCCCATCAATGTTATGCCCCACCACACAGAGGTGGGACAGCTATAGGTTTCATGGAATATTACCAAAAAAACTAGTCAGATATGTCAGTGACCTGTTTAGGCCTAGTGGGCCAGATAAACTCAAAACTCATACAAGTGCTCCCATTAATGTTATGCCCTACCACACACAGGCGGGACAACTATAAACTTTGTGGAGTATTACAGGAAAAACTAGAGAGGTAGGTAGTGACCTGTTTAGGCCTAGTGGGCTGGATAAACTTAAAGATGATGCAAGTGCTCCCATTAATGTTATGCCCTGCCACACACAGGTGGGACAACTATAAGTTTTGTGGAGTATAACAGGAAATAATAGAGAGGTAGGGCAGTGACCTGTTAAGGCCTACTGGGCCGGATAAACTCAAAGCTCATGCAACCGCTCCCATTAATATTATGCCCCGCCACACACAGGTGGGACAACCATAAGTTTCATGGAGTATTACAGGCAATAATAGAGATAGGTCAGCGACCTGTTCAGGCCTAGTGGGACGGATAAACTTGAAGTTCATACAAGTGCTCCCATCAATGTTATGCCTTGCCACACACAGGTGGGACAAATATAAGTTTCATGGAATATTACCGAAAAAACTAGTCAGCTAGGTCAGTGACCTGTTTAAGCCAAGTAGGCTTGATAAACTCAAAGCTCATGCAAGTGCTCCCATCAGTGTTATGCCCTGCCACACACAGGTGGGACAACTGTAAGTGTCGTGGAGTATTATAGGAAATAATAGAGAGGTAGGTACGTGACCTGTTTAGGCCTACTGGGCCAGATAAACTCAAAGCTCATGCAAGTGCTCCCATCAGTGTTGTACCCTGCCACACACAGGTGGCACAACTATAAGTTTTGTGGAGTATTACAGAAAATACTGGTCAGGTAGGTCAGTGACCTGTATAGGCCTAGTGCAGTGTTTCCCAACTCCAGTCCTCAAGGCACACCAACAGGTCATGTTTTCAGGATTTCCTTATCATTAGACAGATGATGGAATTATCCCCTGTGCAAGTGATTAAATTATCACCTATGCAATCCTAAGGAAATCCTGAAAACATGACCTGTTGCTGTGCCTTGAGGACTGGAGTTGGGAAACACTGGCCTAGTGGACAAGGGAGATTGACCAAACAATGCTTTTAAGCCCCTCATGACCCACCCTATTTTGACCCTAATGACCTGGCCATTTTTTGCAATTCTGACCAGTGTCCCTTTATGAGGTAATAATTGAGCTTCATGTCAGTGGTAAATTTAGGCCGATAATTTTTGCGCTTATTTGTGAAAAAATCTAAAATTTGAAGAAAATATTGAAAATTTCGCAATTTTCAAATTTTGAATTTTTATTCTGTTAAACCAGAGAGTTATTTGACACAAAATAGTTAATAAATTACATATCCCACATGTCTATTTCACATCAGCACAATTTTGCAAAAACATTTTTTTTTCTTAGGAAGCTATAAGGGTTCAAAGTTCATCAGCAATTTCTCATTTTTCCAGCAAAATTTAGAAAACCATTTTTTTAGTGACCACATCACATTTGAAGTCCCTTTGAGGAATGTACATTACAGAAAACACCCAAGGGTGACACCATTCTAAAAACTGCACCCTTCAAGCTACTCAAAACTACATTCAAAAAGATTATTAACCCTTCAGGCGCTTCACAGGAACTAAAGCAACATGGTAGGAAAAAATGGACATTTTAATTTTTCCAACAAAAATATTCTTTTAGCCTCAATTTTTTCATTTTCCCATGGGCAACAGGATAAAATGTATCCTAAAATTTGTTGGGCAATTTCTCCTGAGTACACTGATAACTCATATGTGGTCATAAACCACTGTTTTGGCGCAAAGCAGGGCTCGGAAGGGGAGGGCACCATTTGACTTTTTGAAGGAAAGTTAGCTCCAATTGTTAGCGGACACCATGTCGCGTTTGGAGAGCCCCTGTGAGCCAAATCATTGGAGCTCCCCCACAAGTGATCCCATTTTGGAAACTTGACCCTCCAAGGAACTTATCTAGATGCATAGTGAGCACTTTGAACCCCCAGGGGTTTCACAAATGGATCTGTAAAAATGAAAAAGTACTTTTTTTTACAAATATTTTCTTTTAGCCTCAATTTTTTCATTGTCACATGGGCAACAGGATAAAATGGATCCTAAAATTTGTTGGCCAATTTCTCCTGAGTACACCAATACCTCATATGTGGTCATAAACCACTGTTTGGGCACACGGCAGGGCTCGGAAGGGAAGGAGTGCCATTTGACTTTTGGACTTTATATGTGGTCATAAACCACTGTCTGGGCACACGGCAGGGCTCAGAAGGGAAGGAGCGCTATTTGACTTTTTGAATGGAAGATTAGCTCCAAAAGTCAAATGGCACTCCTTCCCTTCCGAGCCCTGTCGTGCGCCAAACAGTGGTTTATGACCACATATGAGGTATCGGTGTACTCAGGATAAATTGCCCAACAAATTTTAGGATCCATTTTATCCTGTTGCCCATGTGAAAATGAAAAAATTGAGGCTAAATGAAAAAGTTTGTGAAAAAAAAGTACTTTTTCATTTTTTACAGATCAATTTTTGAAGCAACTGGTGGTTAAAAGTGCTCAGTATGCATCTAGATAGATTCCTTGGGGGGGTCTAGTTTCCAAAATCAGGTCACTTGTGGGGGAGCTCCAATGTTTAGGCACGCAGGGGCTCTCAATACGCGACATGGTGTCCCCTAACAATTGGAGCTAATTTTCCATTCAAATTGTTAGCGGACACCATGTCGCGTTTGTCCATCCCCTGTGTGCGTAAACATTTGAGCTCCCCTACAAGAGACCCCATTTTGGAAACTAGACCCCCCAAGGAACATATCTAGATGCATAGTGAGCACTTTGAACCCACAGGTGCTTCATAAATTGATCAGTAAAAATGAAAAAGTACTTTTATTTTTCACAAAAAGTTTAGTTTTTTTATTTTTACGGATCAATTTGTGAAGCACCTGGGGTTGAAAGTGCTCACTATGCATCTAGATAGGTTCCTTGTGGAGTCTATTTTACAAAATGGGGTCACTTGTGGGGGAGCTCTAATGTTTAGGCACATAGGGGCTCTCCATATGCAACATGGTGTCCACTAACAATTGGAGCTAATTTTCGATTAGTCCATTAGGAATCTCTGGTAAATAGTAAATAAATACACCACACAGTGAAAAATCTTTTTATTAGAAAAAAAAAACAAACAACATTCGGACTCCATCTAATTAACGTCCAATGTAGCCCAAAATGATGGTCCCACAATGTTCGATCGCCTCTGCTACATCCAGAGACTGCAGCAAGTGACCACGTGTCCTCTTGTTGCAGTCTCTGGTGTCATAGTGATGATGCACTGTATGGATGGCAGATCATTGCCATACAGTGCAGCATCACTGTGCAAACCCAAGTCTCAGAGATCACATGATCTCTGAGGCTTGGCCCATAGCGAATCGCTGTGTCTGAGCTGTCAGATCACTTCACTGCAGCTTGATCTTCATGCAGGGGGAAGAGGCTGCAGAGAAGCGATCTGACAGCTCAAGTACAGCTATCACATAACGGATCGCCATGCCTGGGCTGTCAGATCACTTCTCTGCAGCCTGATCCCCCTGCAAGAAAATCAGGCTGCAGAGAAACGATCTGACAGCGAGGGTACAGTGATCTGCTATATGATCACTGTGCCCGGGCAGTCAGATCGCTTCACTGCAGCCTGAACTCCTTGCAAGGAGATTGGGCTGCAGAGAAGCGATCTGACAGCTCGGGCACAGTGATCACATAGTAGATCGCTGTGCCCGGGCTGTCAGATCGCTTCTCCGTAGCTCGATATCTCTGCATGGGGATTGGGTTGCAGAGAAGTGATCTGACAGTCTGGGTACAGTGATCACATAGCAAATTTTTCTCTGCAACCCGATCCCTCTGCATAGGGATCAGGCTGCAGAGAAGTGATCTGACAGCCCAGGCACAGTGATCTACTATGGGATCACTGTGCTCGGTGATCACATAGCAGATCACCATGCCCGGGGCTTTCGGATCCCTTCTCTGCAGTCTGATCCTTCTGCAAGGGGATCAGGCAGCAGAAAAGCGATCAGACAGCCCAGGCACAGTGATCACATAGCATATCATCGTGACCAGGTTGTCAGATCGCTTCTCTGCAGTCTGATCACTCTGCAGGGGGGTCAGGCTGCAATAAAGCGATCTGACAGCCCGGGCACAGTGATCAAATAGCAGATCACCGTGCCCAGGCTGTCATATTGCTTCTCTGCCGCAGTCCGATCCTTGTACAGGGATCGGGCTGCACAGAAGCAGCAGGCAGGTGGCTGTGGCGGCAACGGCGGGAAAAGCAGGCAGCGAAGGGCACCTGTACCCTGTGCCGCCATACTTAAGCTGCAATGCTGATGATAGGAGTGATCATCAGATCACTCCACATCAGCATGGAGGGGGCAATACCCGCCCCCTCCAGCACTCCAGCCTATGGAAAGGCTGAGACAACCCATTCCATAGCTGGATAGAAGGATCGCAGTGATTGACTATTCAATACCCAATCACGGCGATTGAGAGGGTGGGCTGGGGAATCCACCCCCCCTGACATCAAGCTCCGGGGTTCAGTGATAAGAATCACTGAACCCCGGGGCCCGATGGCAGTTACCGTGGCCATAGTGCGTGCGATGTCACAGGTCGAGAAGTCACTGACTTCTATGACATCCCGCGACGTCATAGGTCAGGAAGAGGTTAAGGGCCCACAATCTGTTCATGTGTATACAGCACATTTGCCAAAACCTGGTTTGATGCCCAAAAACTGTTTACGCAAACATTAAGGGAGATGTAGTAATCACTGCTTTTAAGCACCAAAAAATGGTGGATGTGAATACAGCAAATTTGTTAATCACTGGTTTGATGGACAAAAAGGTTGAATATTCAGAAATAGAGGCAGGAGTGTCAGGGATAGGTATTTAAAGAAGAAAACAATCGCACACTCATGTGTAAGTTTGCAAGAAAACGTGGTCTTTTTTATTCAGGAGCAGCGAGAAACCAACGTTTCGGTCCTTCCCGGACCTTGATCACGGTAGTTGCTGCAGGTTGTAAAATATATACAGGACATGATCAGTATATACAAGTAATATTTACAATTTATACATTTCACAATGATACTCCCATAGCAGGTGTCACCTGAATGTTATTATATATGGGTTTGTATAGTACATCTATATACAGTAAAGTAAAGCAAGGGAGAGAAGGAGAGGATTCTTGAGAGAGATTTAGGTTATCTTTCAGGAGTTGGTGTATCTATTATATAATCACGAATGGGATTTTTGCCCCTTTTGAGACCGCTCTCGCTGCGAGTCAGCGTGGTCATGTGGATACGAACGAAGCATTGGCCGCGCAGCGGCCATTGCGAGCAGCTCTAAGGCGACTCGCTATGCCCGCGCAGCGGGCATGGCGAGTCGCCTTAGCAGCGCGAAGCATTGGCCGCGAAGCGGCCATTGCGAGTCAGAGACTCGCTCTGCTAGAATCCCGATGCATTGTGCATCGGGCACCCATCTAGTTATATATAGTCTAAATGATCTAAATGTGCATGGTTGGGATAGGTATTGATAGAGAAATAAATAAATAAATAAATAAATAAACAATATATAGATTGAATTACCCTCTTTTTTCATATATGCTCCTATCCTGTTTGGAGTTGATGTCCCACTGGGTTTTCCAGCTGTTATAAACCATATACACTCATTTAATAATGTAGGTATTAGATCGGTGTTAGTATTTATATTTCACTGTTTCAAATTACCTTTTGAGGGTAGCAGAACAAGGTGCTTCTTTGGCCCTGTTCCAAGGTGCCTGGAGGTGGGAGAAGATGGAGTATATCAGGAGGGTTTCTTTATATATATATATATATATATATATATATAAAAATAACTCTATATACCATATATGAGGAGGGCTTAAAATAATTGCAGGAATGGAGCCCCAGTCAGGACGCTTAGGCACAGATCTACATCACTATGTTCAATCTCATTACAGAGCTGTCTCCATATGTTTAGTCTCATTGCAGAGACTTGTATATGAGCCGTTGATAGGGGCCATTATTAGGGGCAGTGTCCGGTCCCATACTTATAACAGAGGTTCATATCATATGTATGTGCTCACCTTGCTTCTTATTGTTATGGGTCCCGTTCCGGGTATTTCATACTTGTTGCGCGCTCGTCGCTGGTCCGTCCGCTCTATGAAGGAGCGGACCGGAACTAACAGCGAACGCCGGCGCCTGCGCATTACTGGCGGAAGTGCGTCACCGGAAGTGACCGCACCTGTCAATCCGCTTGTATCCTAGGTGATGATGCTTAGAAGGGCGGAAGTGTGTCACAAGCAGTGACTACGCTAGCCGCACGCTCTGTTATGGGAGAAGTGTAGTGAAGGTGTCACGTTTTTCATAGTATGTTCCATAATAATTGTTTTTGGGCCATGTCTCTGTTTTTATCTGTTTTTTAATAGAAAGGTGGCTCATTTATTCTAAAATTATGTATTAAAAGATAATCTATGACTCAAAGTTGGTTAAAGGAGCTAGGGGGATTGGATCTGCAGGATATATGTGCATACAGGTTAGAAACATATATGTCAAGCAATCACATGTATACTGGGCTCCCTGGGGAGGGGGGTCAGTATAAAGGTATGTCACGAATTTTTCATTTTACAATTTTACAATTTTACAATCTTCTTATGGGTGCACCAGTACGTTGTTGGGATCTTGTTTCCATTTAATATAGAGGATGCTTCACGAAGGATTGAGTCCTGTAAGGAACATAGTGCCAAAAGAAACACAGGGGGTCCCAACCCGTAGTCATAGAAACAATATGCAAACATTATCTATAGATCTATGCAAAACATCCACATTGAGACTAACATGCACTACAATATCTTACCCTCCTGGTGCACGACTATAGACAGACAAGATGGTGCGATAATCACGTTTCCTTAGTACATCTAGAAGAAGCGGGTTAGAAGAAGACATTAGTGTCAGGTCAAGTCAGCCAGTCTATTTCCCTGTTAAGCCCTTTTGGATGTAGGGTTTGTAGTGTATAAATCCAGAAGCTTTCCCTCGTTTTTAGGAGTTGTATATGGTTGCCACCCCTGCGGGGTCTGGTGACCTGTTCAATCACCTGGTATCTCAGCTGAGAAACTGAATGCTTTGCCTCATTGAAATGGTGTGGGATTGGTAGCCAGTTTTTCTCACACCTTATTGTGGATTTATGACTCGCTATTCTGTCTTTGATGTGTTGAGTAGTTTCACCGACATATAATAAGCCGCAAGGGCATTTGATTAGGTAAACTACATAGTTAGAGTTGCATGTATGGTATCCTTTAATCGGGTACGATTTACCTGTTTGTGGGTGTGTGAAGTGGTCCCCTTTAATCACGTTTGAGCATGCAGCACAGCTTAGACAAGGAAAAGTACCTTTTCGTTGTGTATGCAAGAACGTTTGTGTTGGTAGTTTTGTGTTGCTACCAATGTCTGCTCTGATCAGAGAATTTTTTAGATTAGGGGGTCTCCTTTTGCACATTAGTGGTGGGTGTTCAAAAATATTAATTTTTGGGTATGCCTTTTTTAGGAGAGGCCAGTGTTTTTTTATGATGTTGTATATTTTGGGCATTGTTGGGTGGTGGGTATGTACAAAGGGTACTCTATCCGCTTTGACCGCAGGGGATGTCGACACTTCGTGATTCAAAATTCGTGTTGTCTCCGATTGGATAAGATCCTCAGGGTAATTTTTTTCGCGGAATTTGTCACCCATCTCCCGCAGTCTCAGCGGAAGAGAGTCACCCTCCGACACAAGTCTAGCCACCCTCTGGAGCTGGGATCTTGGCAGGCTATTTTTAGTGGAGCTGGGGTGGCAACTATCAAAATGTAATAAGCCGTTACGATCAGTGGGTTTTCTGTAAATATCTGTGCCTAGGCTGCCATCCATTTTTTTAAAAACTTTGGCATCTAGGAAGTTGATTTCATTTGAATCATGTTGCATTGTGAAGGTGAGTTCAGGTCTTATTTTATTGATGTCTGAAAAGAACAGCTCCAACTCCATGGGGCTGCCCTTCCAGATGCAAAAAATGTCATCTATATAACGAATCCAAACGGTGGCATTTTTTTGAAACAGTGGATGGGAATATATGTATGTCCTTTCAAAATTATCCATATATAAATTTGCGTAAGCCGGAGCCATATTGGCCCCCATCGCGGTCCCACGCGTTTGCAGGAAAAAATCATCTTGAAACAGAAAAAAGTTTTCTTTTAGCACTGTTGCTAATAGATCTAAACACAGTTGAATTTCATCCTGAGAGAGTTCTGATTCTAGAAGAGCCTCTTTAGCTGCAAGAATACCTTTTTCATGGTCTATAGAGGTATAAAGGCTATTAACATCGAGAGTAAGTAAGATGCAATCAATGGGTAGTTTACCCAACGTATTAAGTTTGGCTAAAAAGCTGTTTGTATCTAGAATAAAGGATTTTGTTTTGTATGCCAATGGGGTGAGAATTTTTTCAAGATAGATTGATAGTGGAGAGAGGATGGATTCTGTGGAAGCTACTATGGGTCGTCCTGGTGGATTACTTAGATTTTTGTGGATTTTTGGTAGTATATAAATTACCGGTGTTACGGGGTCTAATTTAGTTAAGAATGTAGCTGTCTTCTCATCTATGGTGTTTTTTCTCATATAGGATTGTAGGATTGTCTGGATTCTGTTCTTGATTTTGCCTGTAGGATCACTATTAATTCTTTTATATGTGTCTGAATCATCCAGTTGTCTACGGATTTCTTTTATATAGTCTGAGGTATTCATAACTACAATCGCATTACCTTTGTCAGCTGGTTTAATAGTAATGTCTTTGTTGTGCTGGAGTGCATGTAGGGCTTGGCGTTCAATGTGCGTGATATTGTTGCGAATGGGGAAAAAACCTAGTTTGTGTTCATGTAGATGTTCTTTTACATCTTGTTCAACTAATGAAATGAATGTTTCCGTTGCATTATAGGTCTTTGGTGGCATAAAGTTACTTTTGTTACGTAATCCTAGGGTAGAGATACTGACTGCCTTTTGTGTTACAGGTGTTCTAGTACTCTGGCTCGTCTGACCTGACTCAAAGTGTGTCTTTAATCTAATGGTTCTGTAGAAATTTTGTAAGTCCCTCTCAAGGTTAAAGGAGTCCCATTTGGGTGTAGGGCAAAAACTTAAACCCTTATTCAGTACTTTAAATTCTGTTGGAGAAAGAGTATAGTGAGAGATATTTACTATCAGGTTGGGACCCTTACCTGTGATCTGGTCCTCATTCTGGGATGACCTCCTCCTCCTTGACCTCCTCGTGGGGTACCTCTTCTTGGGTAGGGTCCTAAAAAAGGAGCTCCTCCCCTCGGTCCGGAACCCGAATCGCTGCCAGAACTTGGGGATTGGGGTTGTTGCGGTGCTCTTGGCCATGGTCTTGGTATATATGGAGCGGGTTCGTTCCATCTGTACACTTTATTTAACTCGTAATCTTCAGTGTCTCTCTGAAACTTCTGGCGTTTTCTTTCCTGTAGAATTCTTCTATAGTTGGCTATAGACTCGTTGACTCTGTTTTTAAGCTCTGTCAGGTCATTGGATGTGAACGAGCCCACGAGTTGTGCCTCAATCACAGAGATTTTTTCTTTTGTTTCGGAGATTGCTGTTCTTAGATATTCGATGGTCAGGGCAATGAGGTCAAAGGAGCATTTGTTCAGGATCTGTTGAAATTTCTTACAGTATTCTTCACTCTCTGCAAATATGGTTGGTCTTAGATTACTCCTCAGTCCTCGGGGTATCTTCTTCTGGCGGTAGTACTCTGCAAGTGTTCTGCAGTGTAGGTCAAAAGAAACGAATTTCCGTTTCTCTCTCTCGAAATCTCTCGCTCTCAGATCCTTGCTAGGTACCTTCAAAAATTCGGTTGATTCGGTGACTTGTGCCACGATATCGTCTCGGGCAGTATCATCATAAGTGAAAGAGTCGGTTGACATTCGTAGAGCTCTGGTGCAGCAGCCAAGATCCAACGTTAAATTTTCTGACTAGAAGGCGTGCACTCTGAGGCTTTTTTCATATGTTGAGGTGCTGATTGAGGGGTCTGGATAACCCACGTAGGCAATTAAAGAAGAAAACAATCGCACACTCATGTGTAAGTTTGCAAGAAAACGTGGTCTTTTTTATTCAGGAGCAGCGAGAAACCAACGTTTCGGTCCTTCCCGGACCTCAGAGACCCATATTCAATTCAAGCAACAAACAGCAAGGAGACCCCAACAAATCTCCATTTTTCAAAAAAATTAGGCACAGCCACCACTTAAGTGGCATCAATTACCTCAGAGTTGAAATATTAAAATGGAGAGTTTCATGCAGCCATATTGAAAAGTACACAAGTGTTTAGTCTCCCCAGGCTGACACAGGGGTGGAAAAGTCCTTGCGGATTCATGACTTGTTCATCTTTATAATTGTTAGTCTGTCTACACTGTCACTGGACAGCCACGTGCGCTGATCCATCAGTACACTACCAGCAGCGCTGAAGACACGATCATGACACGCCCCTCCAGAGCCTTAGGATACTTGGAACCGGGCATTGAGGCTTCTTCACGGGAGTCAAAGGGGTCGAGACCCGGCTCCATGACCCTGGCAGTGTCATTAAAAGTTTGGTGCGGGTGGCTCTCTCTCCTAGGGTACCTTTACACACCACAATTTTTGGCGACAATAGGAGGCAATCTAACGTGTGCATGCACGCTTTTCAAGGTTGCCTCAGATCGCCGAAGGCACTTTTACACGCTGCAATTTCACTCCCCACCTAAGGCGACATGTCGCCCCAGAAGTCGCCACACCAACAGCAGGAAACATCCAGTAGGCTCCTGTCCCCAGAGGAATGTGGGCGTACATGTTCAGCACGGCCAAAACATAGGCGTATCAAATTGTTTTACACCGCGCCCCAAACACGCTCATTGGACAACGCACTCGCGTCATGATTGGCCAGCCTGCGCTGGAAGGCTGGCTAATACGTGACGTCATTGTCTCGCAGTTTGGAATGAATACACGTTCATGTCGTTGAAAGTGGCTGCTGTGACACACTGTCGAGCCGCTCAAGCGTCACACAGGAGCAGTTTTGAGCTGGAAAGTGGCTTACACTACACAATGGTTTGCTATGTGTGCATCTGTAGCTGATGTTGGAAACATACACACAACACTATGCCCATATGTGCCTACATTGGTCCATGCCATGGCACAGCTGCCATGGTACAACTGAACTATGCTTGTGGACACATGTTTGTGTAATGGACTGTACCTACATACCCCACAAACACCATTGCTTGCTCAATGTGTGTGGACACATGCCCCAATGGGAACAACACATCACAATGGATATGTACACATAGTTGCGGCATAAACTGTGGCCCAAAGGGCTGAACCTGTGTACTGCTTATTACCACACCATGTTTCACGGAATCATCAATAAAATTTTACGGATCCCATACCTCTGTGCACAGCATAAAGCTATGTGTAACTGCCCTATTTCCCAAAGTAACGACACACATAGGTTGTTGTTTGGATCCAATTATTTTTTGGATAAACAACAACAACAACAAAATAACATAAAACAGAAGTGTTGACATCACACAAACAAATGCAACATGATGAGAAATAATGTCAAACAAAAACATGACAAAGTAAAAACCCCCAAAATACTCACTAACTAACTAGCTAACTAACTAACTAACTAACTAACTAACTAACTAACGTGCACACACAAAAAGCCAACCCAAAACCTCATGGTACACCCACCCTGGTGACTCCACCCTCCTCATCATGCTGCTGTCTCACAGCACCAGTCACCCTACACCTGCTGGTGCTGCTAGGCCTCTGCCCCAGGGCCATTAAAGTAGGAGCAGTATGCGTTTCTACTGTTCCTGACATCCTGCTGAGTCCGATCCTGGCTCAGCGGCTGGAGTGGCACCACACCATGGTCGGTAGCATGCCAATCCTTGGGATGGACCTCCCCTGTTGTGGGGTCCACTGAATCCACATAACTCGCCGGCGTGTAGGATGACCGTTCCCTACGACGCAGGAAGTTATGCAGCACACAGCAGGCCAGCACTACCTCATCAATAGATTCCAGTTTCATATGTAGACGTGTATGAAAAACCCGGAATGTATTGGCCATGATCCCGAACGCATTTTCAAGCACACGGTGGGCCTGGGATAGCCGGTAATTGAAATTGCGCTGCTCAGAAGTAAAGGTCCTCTGGGGATATGGCCGTAGTAGGTGTGCCTGAAGTGGGAAGGCTTCATCCCCCACAAACGCAAAGTTAAGATGATCCGTTGTCTCATCATTTGAGGGCAAGTTCAGCCCACCTGTCCTTAGGTCTTGGGCCAAGGAGCAGTGTGCGAACACACACCCATCTGAGATACACCCGTTCATTCCAACGTCCACGTAGAGGAACTCATAGTTCACATCCACCAGGGCCATGAGGACAACACTAAAATATCCTTTGTAATTGTAATACAAAGACCCGAGATTGGGGGCGTAGTGATCCTCACGTGCTTACCATCCAATGCACTGACGCAGTTTGGGAATTGCCAGCAGTCTTCAAACCCTCTGGCTACATCCATCCATTCAGTGGGTGTTGTGGGAAAATGCATATAGGATGGTAGCAGACTACTCCAGATGGCCTCACACGTCTCGGGGATCAGGCAGCTCAGCAGGGACAGTGATACACGTGAAGTGTATTGCAGGTCGGTCCTTAACCGACCTGTAGCTAGGAACCGCAAAGTTACAGTCAAACGCTCCTTAGGTGGCACAGCTCGACGCATCACAGTGTCCTGTCGGGCTATCAATGGCCTTATGCGTTCCAACAGGAATGTGAAAGAGTCCTCGGACATACGGAGGTAGTTCCTGAAATCATGCGGACTATGATCTTCCAGCTCACCCACCAGCTGCATGTGGCTCAGGGTGTCCCGGCAGCGAAGCCAGTCCCGAGGCCACACACACCGTGGTCTGTGAGCCAGCAACCTCTCATATCTATCCTCCAGCCACAATTGCTCTTCCACCAAGGCAAGAGCCACGATAGCATCTCCATCAGGGTCGAACATCATCTCACGTACCAACCCCTGCAAAAGTAAGAAAAAGAAACATAACTACAAGAACGCTTCATCACACATTATCTACACACACCACCTACATCCCTATACATCTCCTGGCCACTTTACCACAGCATACCCAAGTGTGAACCCCAGCCCACACACATACATATCTAGCCCCATTCAAGGGCCAAAAACAACATTGCACTGGCTGACAACCAAACCTGGTCACTCTATATCCCTGGCCCTCCTGTACAATACATCTCCCTCTACACTTCATGGGGCTAAGCCTATATACATGGCCATAATGTTCAAGTGTGACCACAAGGCATGGCCAAAGACATAGGTCACATTAATTAAATCATGGTTTATAACACATCTATACAATTAAATTACACACGTACCCCAGCATTTGGGTCTTATGCTCAAAATATCATGCCACGAAGCAGACTATTGAATACTCTTCATGTTCAAGACACTTCCCTGATGTGTTGTGAATGCAGGATGTTCGGAGCCAGACATTCGCAGAAGCCACACGCCCCACTCCACATTTGAGTTTTGCCTTTAACGTCCCATTGTGTGTGGTCCACGACAGTAATACGTGTCCTCAATTCTGATGCTCCCCGCAAATAAATACACTCGCATCCTTCAAACATGATCCTGTATGACAAAGGCAAAATGGCTTTTCAATGAGGATAGGGTTTAGGTAGTCAAAATAACTTGTGCATTCATTTGCCATGACACAATAGAAAATAGTGAGTACAAATTCACAAATAACTACATTCCCCACCACTTGGGTGTGACCTTTAGTACACAATAGCGACCCATAATGGTAAGGTGCTGTAAACGCAACACAGCCATATCACACTTCATGTTTGCACATCAGTACTTACTTAATGACTCTGGGCAGCAAGCGTGACCGACCTCGGTCTTGTGTGTTATTTTTATATGGTAACCAACCAATCAGAACGCAGCGGTGTCTTGTAATCGTCGTAGATGCCTGGGCGTACACAGGTGCGAGCAATGATTATGCGCCATTGAGCTTTTTTGATTGGTCAGGTTGTGTTTAAATAAGCACGTGCTGGGGCGCCACCCCTGCTCCGACTGGAATGTGCATTGTGCTAGTAGTGTCTCATCACAAGATCTCTGTTGGACAGACGGTAAGTGAGGGCACATGCTATTGGGCACTCCTGGATGTTTTTTTCTGTGTGCTCCAGACCCATATGTTGGCTGATGTTTGTGCGCCTTATGTCAAGCTTCATGTAGCGTCCTGTAGAAGTGTATTTAGTGAAGTCTACGCATCGTAACTACACTCCGTGTCCTGTAGCACACATAATGTTCTGGGAGATCCTTGCCAGAACAATTTTGTACTACTGCACTATGTGTATTGCTAAATATGTGCGGATCAGGTGTGTTTTAATGTAGTTAGTAAGGCCATATGTGCCATTTGTAATGACAGACCTTGACATATTTCCCTGCAGTGGGCCAAAATACATATATTCCCAGGCATGTCCTGCATGCCCCATGTATGGACAAATGTTAAGGCTAGGGATGGACGAATCTACTCGTTACTACTCGGTACTCGCCGAGTAGTAAGGGATTCGCCCGACTCATTACTCTGCGAGTAATCGCAGGGATTACTCGCACAGTAACGAGTCCGGTCCCCCCTTCCCCGTCCTAAGTTAGGACTGGGCTGCGGGGAGCGAGCAGGGAGTGAAGGAAGGGAGGGGGGAGAAATGCTCCTTACCTCTCTACCGGCTGTCTGCTGTGTGCGCTCTGTGCTGGGCTCCAGGTCCTGCGGGCTGCGGCAGCTCCAGGGTCCTAGAGCCCGGCTGCTCTCCCTGTGTACAGACATACATGTACAGACATGTATATCTATGCACAGGGATGTAGCAGAGTGGACATCGCGTTTTGGAACGCGACGGAAGAGGATTTTTTAAATTAAAGATGGAGTCCGTAATGGCTTTTTTTTTTTTATGTCTAATAAAAAAAAATTTCTCTGTGTTGTGTTTTTTTTTAAACAATTTAATAGAAATTCATGGCGGTCATGTCTAATATTGGCGTGACCGCCATAAATTTCGGGCTTAGGGCCAGCTGATAATACAAAGCTGGCCCTAACCCCTTTCTTACCCAGTGAGCCACCACACCAGGGCCACTGGAAGAGCGGGGTTCAGCGCCAGAGGATGGCGCTTCAATGAACGCGCCCTCTTCTGGGGCTGCTGCGGGCTGCAATTTGTAGCGGGGGGTGCACAGAAAGCTTGGGCCTCCCTGTGCTGCGGATTCCAGCCCCAAGCTGCCTAGCTGTACCTGGCTGGACATAGAAATTGCGCGGAGCCCCACGTATTTTTTTTTTATTATTTCATGAAATTCATGAAATAATAAAAAAAAAGGAAACCCTATATTCTTGTGTCTGGCCAGGTACAAATAGGCACCTGGGGGTTGGGGGCAGCCTGTCGCTGCCTGCTGGATCCAGCTGGTTACAGAAATACGGCGAAGCCCACATCATTTTTTTTCTGAAAAATCAATAAATATTGTTTTATGGATTTGTCAGAATATAGGGTCCGGCAGCAAAGGAATCTCTGCAATACTCATTCCCCATTCATTAACATTGGAATCGCTAGACTCGCAACGAGTAGCGAGTACTGGACTCAGACTCGTCTAGCGATTCCGAGTAGGTTAGGATTCGCCCATCCCTAGTTAAGGCCAATAATGATTTTGCCTAGCCAAGCTAACTACCAGAAACACATGTAATTAGTATTGCTGGACATGGACATGGACACACAGAGTAGGGTGTCACCTGTGATGGTCATGTCTTTGTTTGCATGAAACATATTTTTAATTTTTTCACAGATGGCTGAGTATCACGATTTTGTGACACAGCTCCTCATCATATACCAGGAACACGAATGCCTGTGGCGGGTGTCGCTGTCTGCTTATCACAACCAGGCAGAGAGGGCTGCGGCCTACAGGCTGCTGGTGGAGCTGTCAAACCATCTCCAACCACATAAGATCTGGACAGCAGCCCTGGTTGCGGATAAAATCAAAAGCCTGCCCACCGTGTTCACCAAGACACACAAAAAGTGGCTTGAGGCCCGGTCCGGGGCTGGAGGTGAGGAGGTCTGTAGGCCAACTCTCTGGTACTATGACCTCCTCACCTTCACCCTGGGCAAGGAGGGGCCTCGGGGAACACGGTGCAGCAGGCGCCGCCCGCAACCAGCTGTGGCCGCAGCCCAAGACCATGCCCCATCGCAGGTGGGTAATTGTGTTTGTGTGATCTATCTATCCAGCTTGGTCTTTGCACTGATGTGGGGTTTGCAGCACATGTGGTACTCACCATTGTGCTTTTCCTGCACCAATCATGTTCACTGTTCTTTTCTATCTTTTTTTTTGTGTCTGTTATCACAGATTGTGTTGTGTTATTTGTGGGCACTTTACATATCAATGTGGACCCTCAGGTGAGTATACTGCACTAGTCTACTTTTTTTGATTTTTCTTCTCTAAACTCTTCTCCTGTTGCTTTTGGTGTTAGCCTTGGTTAGATTGGCTCTATGTTGTCTTGGGTGTTTGGTTGTGGTATTAGCTTAAATTACATAGCAACATGTGGCTGATGCTTGTTTTCTTTTTGTTTATTTTTCAGGCCCCTCGCGAGCCTGGCTCCAGTGATGAGGAGCCAGCAGCTGGAGAGGCTCTCCCCTCAACATCTGCAGGAGAGCCAGTGCCTGAGCCCAGAGGTGAGGGGCCGGGCCCAGGGCCCAGCTCTGGAATCAGACATAGAAGACCATGTGCCCCACCCAACACGGAGCTGTGTACCTGGGCGAAACAGGTCCTCATCGATCGTGAGAGGACCCCCGGCTCTGGGATCGGGTACGTCGCCAGTGAGATGCTTGTCCGCATGGAGCCAGAGCAGCGTGACATCGCCGAGCAGGCCATCTTTCATGTCCTGGAGGCAGGCGTGGATGGGTCCCTGCAATGGGGGGCGTCATGGGCATTCCCCCGGAAGACCACCCCAGGGTCCACTGCACCCGCAAGATGCATGGTGAGGAGGCGCCAAAATCGTGATACTCCACCTCACCCCCCGGAGACAGCCCAGCCGAACTGGAACATCACGAGGCCGCTGGGTGTATGAGGAGGGGGAGGCCCATTGTCTGATCCAGCAGAGGAGAAGGAAGAAGAAGAGCACTACTAGCCAATGCAAAAGCTTGGCCAGACCATATTATTTTTTGATGGGCAGGTGTGCCCCTTTTTATTTTGCAACAATATTAAAAAAATAATAAATAAACAAATAAATGCTTAATTGAACCACCACTCTGTCCTGTGTCACGTACACCAGTATGTGTGTGTGTGAGTTTGGGACTGTGGGTGTCATATCGTAGACATTGATGTCATATTGGGGGGCATGGCAGTTGTAATGGTCCAGTATGGTGACATGTTTACAATGTCACACCATATACCTCTAGATAAACCGTGGTCCAGTGTGGTTGTTGAAATGTAACCTCACCAACGTTACCCTGTGTGTGTTGCAACAAGGGATGACACAGGATGTAGCTGGCCAGAATTTTATTACACAGCAACATATTTAAAAAACATTGCCAACACAATCCATAAGCCTTGGTCAGGTTAGGAGTAGCCAATACACATTACCCACTTTCCCAATGTGGGACACTATAAGAAAAAAGGCCAATGTGGCCTAATAAACTAAGGTGCCAACATGGCAACAGGGAACAAAACAAGGGTCCAACATGGACAACAATTATTAGGGGAGTCTGGTCCCATTATTGAGTGGGGAGTGATGGATTAGGGGCCCTGCCGGACTGGGCTGTCTGGAGAGTGTGGATCATGGCACCCAAGCGGGCAAGGTGTTGCTGCGTTTCTTGGTTTGCCCTCTCCATATGCTGCTGTGGCTCCTGGTGAGCCAGCAGCAGCTCATCAATGGTTGCTACACCTGTAAGGGAAAGAAGGACATTAGTGAGTTATGTGTGTATGGGTGGGTGTGTGTTTGAGGGAATTGATAGTGATTATACGTACGCAGCACATCACCATCCTGGGTCACATCTGTAGGAGATGGGGATGGGCTGACAGCCCTGCCTGCAGCACGGGCTCCTTCTCTTCATCACAAAAAGCAAACAACAATCAGCACTCACATATGTGTGTGTGGAGCACACAACAATAAGTACATTAGCAAGCTGGTAGGCCTTAGCAGACACTTACCACCATACACTGAAGCAGCAGGCTGCAGCTGAGGGTGTGTTGGCAACAAGACACCAGGGCTCGGCCGAGAGCTTGAGATGCTGGGGTAGGGTGGTGCTCCCAGGGCTCCAGGGCTGGCTGCAGCAATGTCTTGTGGGCCTGGTGTGGAGGGAGTGGCTGGGCCCTCCGGGGTTGGGGCTTCTGGACTCCCGGATGGGGAGGGAGTGGCTGGGCCCTCCAGGGCCGGGGCTGCTGGAGTCCTGGGTGGGGAGGGACTGGCTGGGCTCTCCGGGGAAGGTGGTGGGGGTGTGTCCCGGGTGCCGTTGGAGACTGTGGAGCGTCCCCAGGCTTGGAGTCATCGTCATCTGTAATATCAAACATGATAACAGAGCAATTTAAGAAAAGGCACACAACATAGGGAAAACACCTTGTGTGTGTGTATGAATGTCATGACGGCGTAAATCGTAACGGAAAAGGTTATGGTCGGCGCCTACCCTATGGTGAGGGCCCACTCTGGTTTGGGACATGAGTCAAACACCAGGGCCCACATATATTTAATGTTAGACAACCCTTGGCTTAGCATGGTAGGTATTTGAATCTTGAACACAAGAGCAGCCAGTAAGCATCAGGTGTTCGCACCATGGGGGCCATCACATAGCGTTGAGCTTGTCTTCAGTGTTCTGTATTGTGATCATTGTGTAGCAAAATTGTATGTGTCACAGGTCACACTTACGTGCTGCAAAGTGTCATGTGTGTGCAGAACATCACATTAATATGTTGGTGTCACCTTTGCGGTCAGGACACAACTATTTTTGCCAACACACAGGTCAAGGACCACTATAGCTGTCAACATTTGGATGACAAATGAGTGTTTCATACACCTTCATGTTGCAGTTTAACCAACATGCAGATGCACATTGGTGACAGCTCCACATGGTGGCTTAGGCCACATTATGTGGCATGGCACAATACGACATGATGTTTGTGTAGTGTTTGGAGTATTTAGCTTTCCATGTGTGTGTTTGGCATTGCCAAATACTCACCACGCAGCCTGGCAATCCTGGCACGAAGATCCACAATGCGCCCTGGTGACTTGTGCTTGAGGTCTGCGATCTTCTTCTGGAATATGCTTGAAGGTCCTCTCCACCCCCAGTTTGTGGAGCAGGGCCAGCTGTATACGCTTCAGTATGCTATGTTTGCGCAGCCGTGGGTGTCGGTGATGCTGCTCACACCAGTAATCATGGTGGTCACATACATCTATGAGGAGCATTAGCTCCGCTAGACCCCGTGTGGCAGCGTGCTGTGTGGCGACCTTGACTGCTCTCCTATGTGCAGGGGAGGGGCAGGCACCTGGCAGGCAGGGAGTAACCAAAACAAACGTGATGATGTTACCATGCACACTGGCGCCGCCAAACAACATTAAGGACGCTAAGAAGGTAGTTGTCCGCGGAGCGGGAGTTGCGTAATATAGCCATCAGCATCACCAAATTCACAAACGATTGCAGTGCGTTGGCCATGGCACCCATGTGCGATGTGTAGGCCAACATCTGCACTGTCATGTGTGGCAGTATGGTGGACACAGTGAAACTTCCAATACATGCGCCCAGCATATCTTGCGCTATTCAATGCGCGCGTAATTGGCCTGATGTAGTGGATGGTTGTGTAGGTGAAGATGTGTGTGGTGCTGAAGTGACAACTCTTCAAATATAGTGCCCTGTGAAGTGTTCGTGTAAGTGTGAAGTTGCACGCCTACGGGAAATCAATAGACGACGCAGATTCCATCCCTATCGCCCGTTCACACGTCAAAAGCCGGGAATGTCGCCTTCATGATTGCCTCTGATTTTGGAACAGTGCTGTGAAATCGGAACCAGGCGCAACCTTTTTTATCGCCGCCAAATTCCCCAATTACATGCCGCAATTGCAAAGCAATTTCAATGCGATGGTGCCAGGGCGACATATCGCCTGTCAGATTTCTCGCCGCGGTGGCAGCGTTTAAAGCTACCTGTAATACTATTGTATAGGTTTGAGGATTCTGATCGCTTAAGGGCAATGAAGAGCAGAGACGGGTTCTTGGGTGCCAATTATTTATACACACACAGCAAACAATGTGAACTTAATACACAGCAAATAAGCAGACCAAAATAACACAACCCCAATATACACTGCCGAGCACAGTCCTTACGAAAACAGTCCGGTAAACAAATAGTCCAAGTTATGAAGATCCGGATGAATGTAGTCCATAGCACAAGTCCTTGTACTGGAACGACTGGATGAATATAGTCTGTGACAAAAGGTCCCCACACCCGGAGGACCGGGTGAGGAGTTCAAACACAGTCCTGAGTAGGAAATGTAGACACAAGTTCCAGAGAGCAAACAGTACATAGAGTAATAACCGGGAAGTTGCTTACACACACTTAAGACGTCCGAGCCTGATGATAGAAGCAGCACTACCGGGAGCACACTGCAGGAAGCTTTTAGGAAGACGTAGGATCCCACGGAGCTCCAGGGAAGTAATTGGACAAAGCAGAGCAGCTGAGCAGGAGCAGACCAGGAACCAGTATACTCAAGCAATTAATGATCACCTGAGCCGGGTCTTTATGGAAACGAGACAGGAAGAAGGGCAAACAAAACAATGATCTCCATGTTGACTGAGGGCAATATTGTCAAACGGCAGGCTAGAAAATCTGGAATACTGACACTACCCTTAAGGAAGGTCATGTGGCGAGGTGGGTTCATTTGGACAGGGATGACCAAACTTGGGGATACTTGTTTTTACGTGACGCCACCCGCAGGTTGCGGCTATAGATAGCCACCGCTGCGTGACAGTTCCTCTGGGGCCAATGGTAGAGAGGCAGCAGTGTGGTTAAGCCCTCTATCGGGAGGGCTGACCCCCAGGGTAGCAGAAGGTACCTGAGTGAGTTGGTAGTTATGCTTCAGGTTCTCATGATACGTCAAGAAAGTTCACAGACACAGTGGGTTGCAGTCTTCAGTTCTTTTACTCACAGTCACTGTGCAACAGCCCGCTGAGCACTGGGTTCTCAGAGGCTACTCCCAGGTAGGAGGATGACATGTAACTGGTACCCATTCTCTTTCCTTCCTGTGCCATCTGACACTGCGCTTGCTTCGCACTCCTGCCTTGCTCCTCGCCACACAGAGCTCTGAGCCAGTAGTTGCGGGTTTTTCTTGGGGGTAAACCTGCAGTATCGCCCCTTAACCCTCTCTTTGCCACCTTTTCAGCAGATGTGTGTGGTTGTCAACTATGTCACCATGGAAGTACCACAGTCTCCAGGTTGGTAGCTGAGCCTTGTCTATCTTCTCCACTAGTCTTGGGGTCCCGGTGCCCCTTTTCTTCGACACTGCCTTGTGCTTGACAATGGGACCCTCTCTTCCTCCTGGAGCCACCTGGTTCTTTTTCTTTGCTCCTTAGTCTGGCCTCAGGACGAGCTCCCACTTGCTCCAGTCCTCTGATCACTTCTCTCAAGTTCTTTTCCTTCTGTGACAGGCTTTTTTTCTCTAGCTTTCCTCCAACTCGACTCTAGATATTTTACTCTCCTTTGCTGTTAAACGGCCTCTCTCTTTCTACTTAGTGATGGGCGAGTCCTAAATTACTTGGAATCGCATGACTCTAGCGAGTCCAAGCCCGGGACTCGCTACTCGTTGCGAGTCTAGCAAGTCCAATGTTAATGAATGGGGAAGCAAGTAATAGCGAGTAATGTGCGATTTAAAAATCGCAGATGTGTCTTGGAAAGCGCTCGCATTGCCGTGTTGGAAACCCCACTCGCAACTGTATGTTGCTGCTGTCTCCGAGGCCAAACTCGCATGTGTTTGTCTTATTTGGCGCCGATGAGGCGAGGCAAGCGATTTTCTCCAGCAAATTCCCCATGCTTTTAGCAAACAGGAAATAAGCCGACTCGAGCTGCCAGACGCGCACACACACAGAGAAAGCATGGCCCGTGTCAACACCCTGCAGTTGATTGACCTGGTGGAGGCTCGGCCCCTGCTTTGGCTGCCCACTGACCCTGCCTATGGGGATAACATCCAGTGGACTACAGCCTGGAGGGAGGTCGCTCAAGTCATGTTCCTTGCATTCCATCGCAGTGGCCAGGATGCACAGAGCAATATGGGTGAGTTAAATGTGTTCACACGTTATATTGCATTTACCGTATATACTCGTGTATAAGCCGACCCGTGTATAAGCCGACCCCCCTACTTTTGCCCCAAAAAACTGGGAAAACATATTGACCGCCATCCTGGTATACAGCGGCTATCACTGGTAGACAGCCCCCAGCAGAGTATACAGCTCCACCTGCAGAGTATACAGGCCCCCCAGTGAGTATACATGCCCCCGATATTAGGGTATACAGCCCCCCCGTGGGTATACAGGCCCCCCAGCAGTGGGTATACAGGGCCTCCAGTGGGTATACAGGGCCCCCAGCAGTGGGTATACAGCCCCCCCGTGGGTATACAGGCCCCCAGCAGTGGGTATACAGGGCCCCCAGTGGGTATACAGGGCCCCCAGCAGTGGGTATACAGCCCCCCTGTGGGTATACAGGCCCCCCAGCAGTGGGTATACAGGGCCCAAAGTGGGTATACAGGCCCCCCAGCAGTGGGTATACAGGGCCCCCAGCAGTGGGTATACAGGGCCCCCATAGTAGGGTATACAGGGCCCTCAATGTGTTATCATGCGCCATCGCATGGTTGCCTATATTTGGATGGGGTCACAATAGTACACTTAGTTTAAGGGCTGGTCCTCCTGGCTCTGAAGGCCAGGGGGTTAGGTGTATATAAATACCACTAATGAGCGGAGTCTGATGCCCGCACTATTACATTCTCTATGCGTTGACATGTGCCCTGCCTCATTTGTGATTGTGGCCACGTGAGCTCAATGTCCGTAATGCTGTTGATGATGTTCCACACTGTCGTGTCACTGTGCCTTGTATACACATTACACACACAACATGAATAAAATGTTATTGTTGATTTGTACACATACTTTTAGTGTTTCAAATGTTATAGAGGTCTAAACCCGGTTTGAAATCATTTCACAGTTGACCTGCTTATCAAACGGTGGAGGACCTGTCGGGATCAGCACAAAAGGCAACACCGTAAGATCTTGGAGGGGGGACCGGAAGCTGATCCAGGGCCGATATATCGCCACTACGACCGGTTGTCCTTCCTTGAACCGGTGGTCCGTATGCCAAGGTATGTGTCTGCTGCACTGTTGTGTACTATTATTGTTATTATTATTTATTTACATAGCGCCATTAGGTTCCATGGCACTTTACATGAGGATAAGGGTTAACGACAAAAAACAGTACATGAAGACAATCAGGTCATACAGGTACAAGAGGAGAGGACCCTGTCCACGAGGGCACACAGTCTACATATGAAGCTCTATAATGAGTGTTGTGGTTTACATACCCACACTGGGGTTTGTTTCTGCCATGGTGCAACAGAATTCTATTACCTTTGGCAATGATCCAGGACATACACATTTATAGCCACATTGTGACGTTGGGACAAATAAGCAATGTTCTACAGGGTGAGGAGACACAATGTTCCATGACCTCACAATTAGCTATTATTGTTGGCATGTTTGTGGAACAAAGCCATGTTCTTCCCTGCAATGGCCTCTAAGGTGTGTGGCCTTGTCTGGTTTGCCTGTCATAAGCCTCATTTGTATCAGTTCCTAATGGCCTCGACTTGCATAAGGGCCACATACATCCCTACACGTTTAGTTGTGGGTGTTTTTTTCGGCTAAATAACGTTGCAAGGATATACCTCTTTTGCACTAAACTGTTTGTACACCATCCTAGATTGTTGACACAGTCAGACACATTTGAGGACATACCCTGTATCACTACAAATACGTGTGGGTGAGTTTTCCCATGGGTATATTTGGGCCTGCAATGTTATGGTGTAGATATTAGGGCCCACATGTGAATTTTATTTTTTTGTCATTAACTGATGGCCACATTACGAATCCTACGGAAAACATAGTGTATTAATGCTGTATAAAATCAAACTAAAGGAGGCCATATTTTAAGTGCAACAGGCTTTTATGTCCAAGGTCCAAGGTCCTTTAGAAAACCCAAGGTTTGCCCTGGCTGCTCCCGGTTTTTTGTTCGGCCCCGTTGGAATAACTGTAAAACTGTCCATCTGTGCATACCACCTTGTTTGGCACCAACGATGTGTGACCTGCTGCTCAAAGACATCCCCATACTCTATGTCCATTACAGTCGTTTCAAAAGCCAAGCCACAAGTTTGGTGTGTTTTATTTACCAAGACATTCCTGATTAGCATACATGGCAGCAAAAAGGAGTGTAGGCCACTAACGCCGAATGCTCATGTGTCACCTATGCTGCAGGACTCCATTTCCTGTCTTGCTCATCTGCCGTATAGATCTGGGTTATGTGCATTGAGACCAAGGCCGCCCACACTGCGTCTTTTTGTGTCCATCTGATGGCAAACAACCCTGAAGAATGTGTTTGCCTCACAGTGTCAGGCTATAGCTTTGTCCACATAAAGTTTCAACAAAAAGTCAAAGCAATAGTTGTGGCCACTAATATGTCTTCAAGTGCCTAAATAGCTGTCCTGCCTAAGACAGGGCACAGTGTAATAGTGCAGACAAATTTTTAAATTTCTAATTTAATGGCAAAAAATCGAGGACCAACACTACCCACAGGTGGCGTGGTAACGCGCCAGCACAGCTGCCTGAAGAGGCGAGGGAGGCCCCTGAACCACCACCACTTGGAGTGGAGGAGGAAGAAGTACCACCACCACCACCACCACCACCACCTTTGGGGCATGGCCGGCCACAGGAAGAAGAGGAGGATGAAGGGCCACACCAACGGTCTCCCCACCAAAACCAACCTCTGGCCATCCAGCTTCATCCACTGCCGACTGCCAGCAGTGTGGGGAGTCACCAGAACCCCAGCAGCCATGTTCTGATCCCGGGGGCACCAAATGACCACCTTGGACAATGTGATGCTATCTTTGCCTGCAGTCTCATACCTTTTCTGGCTCTCATTCCATTGGAGAGACGACTGCGGGCAAGGTCAGCAATTCACATTGTCCTTGATGCCTGTCGGCCCCCAAACCACCCTGGCCAGGTATTTAATTATTTGGAGGGGTGGCAGCAGTCAAGTGCAAACAGGCTAGACAGGCACACACCCCGGGACAGCTATGTGCCGACCCAGAGGCCTATCCAACATTTCTGGCCAACCAACATGGACCTCCCAACCCAAGTCCATTTCGAGACACCGGCCCAGATGACCCACCCTACAGGGTTACAAGCAGTGGGGGAGGCTATCCATGGGGCCCTGGACCTCCTCCAGGACCAGGGTGATGGTGGCCCAGTAGAGGCTACCCCACACAATCACCCCACCTACCACCAGCTGTAGGGTCAACTTTTTAGTTTTTTTGTTATCAAAATAGTGCATTGCACTATTTCTATTTTTTTTCTTCTGTTTTATTTGTTTTTGCGTTTCTGAGCTTTCTAAAAGCTGATGTCTTTGCCATTAAGGCGTGATAATACACATTTTGAAAAAACTGCTTTGTGTCTGTCTTTTTTCAGGGAATGGATGTGTAGGTTGTTTTGTGGGTGGGCTTAAAGTCATCATCATTAGCAAGTACTTTACGGCCCGCATGGCGCATGAAGGCACCTTGGTTAGTATGTGTAAAATCATGACTCCACACATACAAATGTTGCTGACAAATAAATAGTGCCTGTGTTTGGGGGGGTTACTTAATGACTCGCTATGGCAACAACACTAGGAACACAGATGCGAGAGGCTGGGACGTCTACTTGCAACACAGCGCGTCTACGCGTTATCTTCGTAACGTACAGTGGGACCCTTCGCCAGGCTCCAGCAGGATCATAGTACAAGCAACGTCCACGATGCAGGCATAGGCTTGTTGCCTCAAAAAATTAGCTCAAAGGGCTTAATAAAGTCTTTTTAGAAATAGAGGAGGGCGTGTGGCCCATACTATATTCTTGCTTGTCCTGAGAGCATAGTGCAAGCAACGTCCACGATGCAGGCATAGGCTTGTTGCCTCAAAAAATTAGCTCAAAGGGCTTAATAAACTCTTTTTAGAAATAGAGGAGGGCGCGTGGCCCATACTATATTCTTGCTTGTCCTGAGAGCATAGTGCAAGCAATGTCCACGATGCAGGCATAGGCTTGTTGCCTCAAAAAATTAGCTCAAAGGGCTTTATAAACTCTTTTTAGAAATAGAGGAGGGCGCGTGGCCCATACTATATTCTTGCTTGTCCTGAGAGCATAGTACAAGCAACGTCCAAGATGCAGGCATAGGCTTGTTGCCTCAAAAAATTAGCTCAAAGGGCTTTATAAACTCTTTTTAGAAATAGAGGAGGGCGCGTGGCCCATACTATATTCTTGCTTGTCCTGAGAGCATAGTACAAACAACGTCCACGATGCAGGCATAGGCTTGTTGCCTCAAAAAATTAGCCCAAGGGGCGGGATCACAATTTTTATAATTAATGCAAGGCGCATGAGCCATACAATATATTTTCTTGCAGTTGGACAAATGCCCACTATGCAGGCATATAAAAAGAAAAAATAGTGTTGTGCCACCTGTGGACCTCTCCTGTCTTTAAAGCGGTCATATTATAAGCAAACTAACCTTTAAAGGTTGTGCCCGATCCGCACAACCAGATTGTGAGCGTAGTTTGTGGCTCAGGCTGCCAGCCTTGGATCTGTAGTGCTCCTGTATCCTCAATCACCTCTGCTCCTGGCCTCGTGCTGTCCACACTCATTCTCCAGGGTTAGGTCAGGAAACACCAGGTTGATCCATTAACCCTATCCCTCCTGCAGCTCTGTCACCGCTTTCCACAATGGAATTAGATTAATAGAATTCAAATAGAATATGGGGTTCTAAGGTAGAGCGCAGGTATGAGACGGGATACTTTAATCTTTATCTCCGTAACTTTATTCATAAAAAGCTCCAGACCACAACATGTTTCGACGTACAGACGTCTTCCTCAAGCGGATGAGAAGCTATTAATAACAAACCATTATATACTTCCTCTAACCAATCAACCGTCAGTGCAGCCTCCCTGACAGCTGAAAGGTGGGAGGTTACACAATTTTAAAACAATTTAAACAAAATTAAAAACCTTCAGTTACAGAACTATTTATAAAACCAGAAACTAAATATAAAAACCCCAGTAAAACAAAACACATAATAATACAATGAGTTCTTCTGTTGATGTTGATGATCATTTTGAACATATGCTCACAATTCCCGATTCTCTATATTTTTCAACTTAAGAGCAATAATAAATTTAATTGTATATTTTTACTATCCCCAGTTATCTTATTTCTCCATTAAATTACTTTTCCAGGGGTTGGTCATTTATTTAAATTCTCATATCCTTACAAGTCAGAACTGTGCAAACAATAAATTAAATATAAATTCTGATTTTTATTATTTTTTATTGCTTATTGCTGCCCTACTGGGCTATTTTAGTGACCCCTCTAGTTATCACTGTAATCTTGAAGGATCTTTTCTAAACCAGTCTTATAAACATATCACTAGCATGATATTTCCAATATTATTCCATAGATGTTGATGATTATTTATCTCAGGCTGTTTCTTTCAATTAATTATTCATAACCTCACACTAAATTAAATTAACAGTAGGTAGCACCTACACTCCATCACCGCTGCTCCTCTCAGTTACGTTCCTACTCAGTAAATTATTATCAATTACTCTATATTTAGCACATATTCATCTTAATTCAGTCGATAGTGATGATTATTTTATTTTATCAAGATTTTCTCCAGCCCTTACTTCCAAACATTTCTTCTATGTTATCTTTTTTATCTACTTTCAAGATTAAATCCCATCCTAGAGTATATGAGATCCACGCTATAATTTAGTTCTTTTATAAGGGCTTCCTCTATTTTGGCGGTTTCTCTATTGTTAAATTAAGGCCTTCAGATGTTAATGTACCCAATTTGTATATCCAGAATGATTCTCTCTTACAGAGAGCTGCCATTCTGTTATGTATCCCTTCTTCGATTTGGTCAATTATTATCAATTTTAAACTAGTGGGGTCCTTATCATGCACCTTTGTATAGTGACAGGAGACGCTATGTGCCATGAAGCCATTTTTAATATTGGCTCTATGTTTGTTGAGCCTAGCTTGCATACACTGTATTGTCCTGCCTACATATTGCTGTCCGCAAGGACATTCTATGAGGTATACTACATAACTTGATTTACAATTCAACGATTGTTTTATATTAAAAATCTCATTTGTTGTATTAGATTTAAATGTTTTATCACCTTGACCTATGCTTTTACAGCATTTACACCTTATAGAGCCACATTTGGAACTACCTGGTTCTCTCTGCATACCCAGCCTATTACTTGTTTCTGCTGATTTCACGTTTCTCAATTTACTTGGTGCCACTATAGTCTGCAGATTTCTTCCCTTTCTGAAAATTATTACTGGCTTCTCAGTTATGCACTTGGATAATACCGGATCTTCTCTCAGGATGAACCAGTATTTTTTTTAAATTCCATAGATGTTCTTATGTGATTGGCTATAAGTTGTTATAAGATTATTGCTGTATTCTTTTTCTTTAGTATTTCCTTTTATTCCGGGACTTCTTTTATCCTTCTGATGATCCTCTATTTTCTTAGTGCAATCCTCTTGTGTCAATTCTTTGCATTTTTTATATGCATCAGCCAGTATACCTTTGGGATATCCCTTTTCTTTAAAATGTTTACTTAGAATTGCTGCCTCTTTTTTATATTCATTATCAAGGGTACAGAAGCATACTAACACAATAATCAGGCACCTCCCAGCAGTGGAGGTGGCCTGATATACCGGAGGAAGGACAGCTATTGGTCAAGGGGAGTGTCAGGTTGAGCCGTGCCGACCCCTAAATTCACAGGGAAGGAGCGCGGCCGCGCCTAGTGCACTGCTACTTAGATTCATGACTCTGACCATTGAAGTGTGCTGATGTGTGAGCCCGGTGGTCAGCAGACAGGAAGGGGACCCAGCAATGGCTCCAAGACACAGCATGCCTGGACGCCACATCCCTGATTGGTAGAGGAGCAGAGGATGCAGACCCAGGAGAGGTGAGCTGGGGAGCGGTGCCAGGGGACTTAACACAATGGTTCCTAGTGTGTGGTTTGGGTGTCCTGGCACCGGTCTGTGCCCCTCTTACCCAGGAGTGGGATGCTACACCCTAACAGGGGTGCAGTGCCTCTGTGGCTACTGGATCCGCAGGGGCACCACAGTCATAGAGAACACTGGCTGCGGGGCACAACAAAATCTCCAAGGCATGAGTGGCGAGCTCAGACCATTTTTCAAGTTTTGAAGCCCAAAATGCACAAGGGTCCAGTACCACAGTCATGGCATCAATATTCAGCTGTAGATACCCCTGTATTATCCTCTCTAGGCATTCACTATGTGTCAGAATTGTTCTTTCTTTCTTCTGGCGTTACAAAGGATAGTCTAAAAAAAAAGTGAAATGATTCGAAAACATTGCTGTTACCAGATACACTGTTACTGTTAAAGGGAACCTGTCAGGTTTGTTTATACCCCCCAGCTATCAATATCTGTAGTTTCATAGTACTATTCTAATCATCCCAGTCTGAGCTCATAGTGTGATGTTAAAGGTGAAAAATAAAAGCATTTATACCCTTACATTTTCTGAGGCAGTGACTTGGAGGAAGTAGACTGTCTAACTTGCATCTCTAAAGGACCTGTGTGTTGTCTAAATCATGTGACCATAGTGTGTCGCCCCAGGGTGTGGGGTACTCGGGTATCAGGCGGCAAAAGGGTTAACAGTGTCACTGGGAATGGCACCTGATCCCGTGCCCTGGGGGATGGTTCTTTTGAAAAGGGGATTATGTACAAGGGATTATTTACAAAGTTAGTTGTTGTCGTGACGCCACCTGCAGTTTCTGGTGAAGTAGCACCAGCGCCGCCACAGACTGCCAGAGGTAGATGGGATCGCGGCTAAGTTGGTATAGTCCTCTGCAGGCAGGACTGGGACCTCCAGGGCAGCGATTCTGTAAATAAAACAAGTTCATAGAAAGAAGAAGCAGCAGAGTCAAAGTCACTTCACTCCGGGTACTTTACTGGAACTTTAGCAGCAATGGTTACAGTTCTCAGTTCAGCAAGATGCTAACGGGTGGCAGCAAGCGGACCTCAGGTGGTAGGATGGATCCCTCATTGTGTGCCTTTCCTCCATCAATTCTTCCCTGCTTCCCAGTAGTCGGTGTGAAGTCTGATCCCATAGAGTGGATCTGGCCTCCTGCTGTCTCTCAGTCTCCTCGCTCCCGTCGGGTAACCACCTCTTAACACTGCGGCTTCGCCCTGCTGTGTTTGGTTCCCTCTTTTGGTCGCTTAAGAGCCTGGGCAGTATATAGATATACTCCCCAGAATGCCGGATTTTCTGTGGTCCTTGGAGGATCTCACAGGTGCGGGCTTCGGTGCCCGGTGTCTTTCCTGGGGCAAACTCCTGAAATTCCTCTATCCCCAACTGGCTATCTGCGCCTGGGATCTGCCTTTAGTCCTTCCCGGGTCCCTCAGTCGAGAGACCCTCCGTGCTTCCTCATGTTCACCGCCTGGCTAACTCCGGTCAAAGACCTTGAGGCAAAAGACCTTGAGGCAGAGACTAGAGACCCAAAAGGCCTCCAGCCAAAGACCTCCTTTCTCCCCCTGGAAGTGGTTTTGTTCCCTCCTGGGTACCTCCCACCATGTGATCTAGTGTGGGGGTGCTTGTGTGTAGGTTCCACCCATCAGCCTGAAATCTGCTTGCAGCTGGAGTATCTGCACCACTGTTATGGGTGATGTACCCTTCTGTGACGCCTGCATTGTAGGGTGCCAGAATAGTGGGCGGAGCTAAGTGAGCAAACTCTTTATGTCCTATGGGAATTTAGCTCCGCCTATTGTAGTCATATGGTTGTGACATCACATCAGGTCTGCCAGCATGTTCTGAAAGTCAGCTGAAATGTTAAATATTAACCTTCCAAACAGTCCTCCAAGATGTAGACTGACTGCCTCATTCACATGTGAAAATGTAAGTATATAAGTCCCTTTTCACATCAGCGTTTTGCTGATGTTTGAGGCCGATCCGGCAGGTGGCGACGCTTCTGCCTGATTGGCCGCCTAACAACCAACTTGCGGCCCGGATCCGGCAAGCCCCATGCATTGTCTATGGGGCTGGCGGTCCGGTGCGGCAAGTGCACTGGACCACAAGCCCCATAGACAATGCATGGTGCTTGCCGGATCGACGCCGCAAGTGTGGCCGTTAGGCAACAGATTTGGCAGATAAGGTAAATCTGTCGGCTCTGCCACACATCAGCAAAAAACCTGATGTGAAAGGTCCCTAAATGTTTTTTTTTTCACCTATAACATTGCACTATGAGTTCAGACAGGGATGATTACAATAGGACTATGAAGCTGCAGGCACAGACAGTGATAGCTAGAAGGGGAGTGAAGAGCTGACAGGTTCCCTTTAACGTTTGAGTGATGACTACCCTACATAGATTTGGTTAGTAGGTTTGGCCTATACTACGGTAAGGCCAAACAGGGATGGAGACACCAGAGCCCGGCGTCAGGAGAGCTGGAATGGGTTCTACCAGAGGAGAACACAAGGTGGGCCTGACTACCAGTCAGAGAAGCAGAAGCATACTAACACAATAATCAGGCACCTCCCAGCAGTGGAGGTGGCCTGATATACCGGAAGAAGGACAGCTATTGGTCAATAGGAGTGTCAGGTTGAGCCATGCCAGCCCCTAGATTCACAGGGGAGGAGCGCGGCCGCGCCTAGTGCACTGCTGATTAGATTCATGACTCTGACCATTGTAGTGTGCTGATGTGTGAGCCCGGTGGTCAGCAGACAGGAAGGGGACCCAGCAATGGCTCCAAGACACAGCACGCCTGGACGCCACATACCTGATCGGTAGAGGAGCAGTGGATGCAGACCCAGGAGAGGTGAGCTGGGGAGCGGTGCCAGAGGACCTAACACAATGGTTCCTAGTGTGTGGTTTGGGTGTCCTGGCACCGGTCTGTGCCCCTCTTACCCAAGAGTGGGATGCCACACCCTAACAGGGGTGAGGTACCTCTGTGGCGACTGGATACGCAGGGGCGCCACAGTCATAGAGAACACTGGCTGCGGGGCACAACAAAATCTCCAAGGCATGAGTGGCGAGCTCAGACCATTTTTCAAGTTTTGAAGCCCAAAATAGACAATGCATGGTGCTTGCCAGATCGACGACACAAGTGCGTCCGTTAGGCGGCAGAATCGGCAGATACGGTAAATCAGGGATGATTACAATAGGACTATGAAACTGCAGGCAAAGAAAGTGATAGCTAGAAGGGGAGTGAAGTAGCTGACAGGTTCCCTTTAACGTTTGAGTGATGACTACCCTAAATATATTTGGTTAGTAGGTTTGGGCAGATAAAATACAAAAGTGATTTCTGCGCTGTGTGGTGGTAAATTTCAACAGAACACTGGACCACAGCTACCTAGTCAAACTGTGGTACTATCCTAAATAGATTTTGGTAATTAGGTTTGGGGGTGATGCAATACAAAAGTGTTTTCTGAGCTGTGTGGTGGTAGATTTCAACAGATGACTGGACAGCAGCTACGTATCCAAGCACTGCTACTAGCTTTCTTTACAACAGTGCAACACCACTGCCTGGTACACACTGCTACTAGCCAAAAAGGATTTGCTTGGCTAGATGCAGGGAAAAAAAGGCTAGTAAACACAAGATGTCTAGCTTTCTTCACAACAGTGCTACACCACTACCTGGCAGACACTGCTACTAGCCAAAAAGGATTTGCTTGGTTAGATACACTAAAAAAGGCTAGTAAACACAGGATGTGTAGCTTTCTTCACAACGGTGCTACACCACTGCCTGACAGACACTGCTACTAGCCAAAAAGGATTTGCTTGGCTAGATGCACTAAAAAAAGGCTAGTAAACACAGGAGGTGTAGCTTTTGTCACTACAGTGCTACACCACTGCATGGCAGACACTGCTACTAGCCAAAAAGGATTTGAACAAAAACACACTGGACCATAGCTACCTAGTCAAATTGTGGTACTATCCTAAATTGATTTTGGTAATTAGGTTTGGGGATGATGCAATACAAAAGTGTTTTCTGCGCTGTGTGGTGGTAGATTTCAACAGAAGACTGGACAACAGCTACCTATCCAAACACTGCTACTAGCTTGCTTTACAACAGTGCTACACCACTGCCTGGCACACACTGCTACTAGCCAAAAAGGATTTGCTTGGCTAGATTTGGTCAGATGCTGTAAAAAACGCTTGCACAGCACAGGTACAGACCTGCCTGGCAAACAGTGCTTTTAAGCCCTAAATAGGCTGTTCTTGGAAGAAGTCTCTAAACCTACTATCTCTCTATCTAACTTGGAATGGAATCGCTATCTAACTATCTTTGTAGCGCACACAGCAGCAGCGGCGTCTGACACTGAACTCTAACACTGAGAAAATGGAGAGGAGGGAAAATAGCTGGTTCTAATATGGCAAGGACATGTGACATACCCAGCCAATGACACAAGCCCTTGTGTGCAAAAAGTGCACTTTGGTCAATGCGTGGTGATAGGCTGACAGACCAGACCAGACCACCCACAGTAAGTTCGGATAAAAAAAAAAATGGAGATCTGCATTATTTGACCACAGACCTCTCCCTAGCCCCCCTCCCGTCCACTATTCCTAGACACTGAAACTCATAATAGCGTTGAACAAAAGCATTACTGTGAAAAGTCAGTAACGCTTTTGGTCAACGAACCGTTATCGAACATAACCTTGAAATACCAAATTTTTAGCAAATGATTCGCATTCGTCGAACGAGTCGAACATAGCCCAACACAGGTCAAATTTGAAATTGGCCAATGTGTTCGATCAAACAACGCTAATCTCTAGAGAGGACACTGTCCGCGAGGGCTCACAATCTACGAGGGGATGGGTGATGATACGTTAGGAGGGAGTAGAGTTGGTCGTGCGATGATTTAGTGGAACAAGGCTCACAGCGGGTTCTAGGCTTGTCGGAAGAGGTGAGTCTTCAGGTTTCTTTTAAAGGTTTCCAGAGTAGGTGAGAGTCTGATCTGTTGGGGCAGAGAGTTCCAGAGTATAGCGGATGCACAGGAGAACCGAGCCTTAGGGGGACACCGACAAAAAGGTGGTAAGGTGAAGAGGTGGTGTGGGAGAGGGTAACGCTGAATGTCCGGTCAGCTAGATATGAGGAGATCCAGGAGAGGGCCACGTCAGTGATACCAAGAAATTTCAAAATCTGTAGCAAGAGGGAATGGTCAACAGTGTTGAAGGCGGAAGATAGGTTGAGGAAGAGGAGGACAGAGTAGTGTTGTTTGCTCTTGGCGGTTAATAGATTGTTGGTAATTTTGGTTAAGGCTATTTTGGTGGAGTGATGTGGTCGGAAGCCAGATTCTAAGTGGTCAAAGAGGGAGGAGGAGGAGAGTTGGGAGGACAGTTCAAGATGGACGTGCTGTTCCAGTAGTTTTGAGGCAAAGGGGAGAAGTGATATTGGGCGACAGTTAGAAACAGATGATGGGTAGAGGGAGGGCTTTTTGAGGATGGGTGTGATAAAGGCATATTTGAAGGATGAGAAGAAGACACCAGTAATATGTTATAAGTTGAAGAGATGGGCTAGGGTTGGGATGAAGACAGAGGTGATGCTGGGAATGAGGTGGGATGGGAGCAGGTCAATGGGGCTGGTGGTGAGGTGTCATATTGATGGGAGGGAGGAGAGCTGATCTGACAAAGTGGAGAACACAGTGGAAGGAGAGGGTAGTGTGGTTGTGAGGAGAAGCTGTGGGGACAGTGGGTCAAAGCTGCCTCTGAAGTTGTTGATCTTTTGTTTGAAGAAAGAGGCAAAATCTTTGGCAAAAGATAGAAGGAGAGGGAAGAGGTGCAGGGGGATGGAGTAGAGAATTGAAAGTTTTAAATAGCTGTTTGGGATTTTGAAATAGGGAGGTTATTAAGGATAAGAATTAGGCCTGTTTTGCGGCAGTAAGTGCAGACTTAAAGTTCGTGAGGGACTGCTTAAACATAGTGAAGTGTTTAGCGGAATGAAAATTATTTCATCTCCACTCAGCAACCCCAGATGTCCGTCTCAGTTCTTTAGTGAGGGTGGTGTGCCAGGGTTGCCTGTGTGGCACCCCTGCGACCAGGGTGGCCACATAGGGAACTGCAGCCAGGCAGAAAGATAGACAGTTTGTACAACAAACACCCACACGGACACACACACACCACTAGACGCAGCACACAACCTGGAGCCGGGACTCTAGGCGGGCAAGGGGTGGTGGGTTTGGAGGAAAGTGGGTGGGAAGCATGTAGATCACGTGACAGAGAGTTCAAGTAGAGGAAATGAGGAAGAAGGGGTTAGTAGGCCAGAGTGAGCCGAGCAACACAGACACCAGAAAGACAGAGACACGTCCCGGTGGGATTGGGCTTCATGGAGATGCAGTCATAGAAACCATGGAGAGAAAGCTCGTCCATAGCCAGCATCCCAGGGGAGTGTGAAGAAAGAAATCGGACCGGTATCACCGGGTCTGAGGAACACGGCAACACTGACCAACTACCGGCGGAGTAGTTTTCCCTAGTTTAGGCTGGAATCACACGGGTTAGATGGAGTCTGGTAACACCTTGCAAGATAGGGTTACTGCAGACTAGGCATACACCTGAGTGTCGGCTCTGAGGGGAACTGATGCAATATTCCGGCTTCCCAGACAAACCGACGGGGAGCTCTAATTCCAGGTTGGAGTACCAAACACAAGGGTTGGAAGCACAGCAGCAACCACGAGGACCCACAAGGGTCCGAGCTGCCACTATACAATCCGGAGAAAGAACAAGAGAGAGAACAGCCTGAAAGGACACTTAGAAGGAGTGAGGGGTCTCAGAGTGACAGCCTGGCTGCAGAGGGTTCAGTGTTACTGGAGTTAACTGAACTGTAATTTGTGTTGAGAACTGTACTGAGAATTGCTGTGAACTGTTTTGAAGAGCTGACAGGTAAACCCGGTGAACCCTGCCTGAGTGTCTGTGTCTGATTCCAGGTATAAAGAACTGTTATCATACCTTTTATCCTGTCAGGAGCAGCCCAACCCGCAGTGGGCTCATCCATCTGGCTGCAGCCCCATCATCGATCCATCCTCCTGGCAGAGCAGTGATGCAACGGTGGTCCCATTACTGTCCACAACCCATGGGTGGCGTCACGACAAACATTATCCCTTGTATATATCCCCTTTTACTTATGAGAACCCGGGACATGGTCCGGACCAAGACTTTCGTGACATCCCCAGCAGTACCCCGGTCTGGTACCGAGTACCCTGTCCCAGTGGGCTCCACACCTGTTTGTGCGCAGATTGATGTATGTGAGGGGGACAGCCAAGTCGAGGGCAGTAGTTATTGTGGTGTTGTATAGCGTGGTAGCAGCATCTGTGTCATGTAAGGAAGTAATGTCGGCGAGGGGGAGAAGGGATTCTGAGAATGATTGTAAATCTATAGGCTTTAGGTTTCGACGAGGATGAGTAAGATTGCGGGATAAGGGAAGTGAAGAAGGGGAGGAGAGGGAGGAGAAAGTCAGAAGATTGTGGTCAGATAGGGGGAGGGATGAGTTTGAGAGGTTAGTGAGAGAGCATAGGCAGGTCCCACTCCCACACTGGTTCCTCACCCCATCCCCTCTCTTTTGGGGTCCCTCAAAGCTCTGTCCTTGGACTCCTGCTTTTTTCCATCTATACCCTTGGCCTGGGACAACTCATGAAGTCCCATGGCTTCCAGTACCATCTGTACGCTGATGAAAATCAGATCTACCTCTCTGGCCCAGATGTCACCTCTCTGCTTTCCAGAATCCCAGAGTGCCTTTCAGCCATATCCTCCATCTCCTCTTGCTTCCTAAAACTAAACATAGACACAACTGAACTCATCATCTTTCCTCCATCGAAAACACCTTCCTTACCTGATCTATCACAATAAATGACATCACACGTTGCCTTGTACCTGAAGTCCGCTGCCTCAGAGTAATCCTTGACTTTGCCTTGTCCTTCAAACTGCACATCCAAGGCAGGTTTTCCGTAGGATCTGCTAAGTGGAGTGGATAAAGCCAAGTCTGTCCAAGGCATTCTTTTTGAGCTAAGAGCCGCTGACAAGACTTTACACATAACATATAGAGCATCAATCTTTTTGTACATGTTTTTCTTGATAAAGTTAGTCCACATAACATTTTAGCTTTCATTCCTTCAGATTCTATATTACCAGGAAAGATAAGAACACTTCAATTAGTTTGATAATATGTTAATGAAGATGCCTGGGATGAGGAAAGTAGAATGACCTTGTGATACTGAATTGCTCTCTGTTTGCTGTATTATCTTGATAGTTAAGCTTAAATTCATTTTACATCTCTGTACTATAATCACTAATCAAACTTAATCAACCCAACTAACAAGATAAAACTTTAATTATTAAATATCTGTTATTATAAAGAAATTAATTAAAAGTTTGTTTACTTTATTTTTATTTTGCCTTGTAAAACGTTATAGAAACAGTTTCAAAATAGATGTAAATCATAACTACTACAAGTGACAATGACAGATATGGGAATCCAACACAAATAAAATCTCTTAGGCCAGGTCCACATCACTTTGGGCTTTTCGCCCCGGCGCCTGTGCGTGTCATCAGAATTATCACAATTTAAAATCAGAGTAATGTTAACGCTGCACTCTGTGTTATCCTGTGAGTTTAAAAAAACATACTTTCAAACGCATACACATTTTTGCAAGCGTTTGGATGCGTTCACCAATGCATCTCGATGGCAGTGTTAACACAAGCAACACTGACGTTACATTGTGTTAATGCTGAAAACAAGTGCAGTCGCTGGGACGGAAAGCCCAAACATGATGTGGACCTGGCCTTAAACACATAAAAATAGGTCATCGATATCAAAGTCCTGGATTCAGGACAATGATTTTAACATAACTTGCATTAGCGCACTTTTATAATATAACTGCTCTTTTCTATTGTCTGTGCCTAGTATTGGGCCTCATTCACATTGAACCCCATCACCAATGGGCAAATTTCCTTGTTTTTTAGTCTGTTTTTTTCCTTCCCTTCTTCCAAGAAACAACGTTTTTAATTATTCCATAAATATTGCCTTATGAGCGCTAGTTTTTTTGCAGGATGAGTTGTACTTTTGAATTACATTAAAATCTGAGAGTCCTCAGTAACTGAAAAGATGGTAAGCAAAGCAAGCCTTTGAGACACTACGGCCTCTTCATCAGGCTAATAATGACACAAATTCTGAAGACACACACATATATACATATGCAGGATAGGAAGATGTAGTAAATACGACAGGTGACATAAAGCAGAGTCAGTCTAGGGAGGGGGAGAGGAGCTGGGTAGATAAAATGAAAATTCCAAGATAAGAGGAGCAGACTGTGGAGACCTGAAAATTCCTCAGTGAATGTAGAAAGCATCCATGGGAGACAGTTTGGTAACAAGTCTCAAAAGTTCATTGTTCTCTAACTGAAGTCTGTTCAAAGATGTGATATCTCCAAATGCCCTTTCAATTGATATAAAATGCATAAATCCATGTGAGACATTCAATCCTGTTTTGAATGTGTCAAAGGTCGTTATCAATTTGTATTCCCAAATTCTTCTCTCTATCTGATATTTGAAGTTACTTTTTAAAATGACCAGCCTCATATTTGTTATCCTGTGGTCAGAGCTGCAAAAATGCTTGGCTACAGGTAGGTCCATACGACTTTCTTTTATTGGATGGCGATGAGAATTCATTCTTGTTCTGAATTGCAGTCTGGTCTCCCCTACGTACATGCCACCTGTTGCACATTTGGTACATATAATTAAATACACCACATTGCTTGTGGTGCAGCTGAAGTTACCTGGGATTTTGTAGTCAGAACAAGAATGAATTACAAATTCACTTCTATTCTATTCTGGTGGCTCTTGATATCTGGTTTTCAATTGCTCTTGGATTGTAGCACTGGTTCAAAAAGGTCTTTCTGAGGTCCTCAAGGTGATTGTCTCTATCTGTAGGGTTGGAACATATCCGATTGTATCTGATGGCCTGGCTGTACACAATCGAGTTTTTTATGTGTTTTGGGTGAAAACTGTCCCATTGGAGATATTTTGGATGGTCAGTTGGCTTCCGGTACAGGGATGTCTCTATTTCATTGTTCCATAGCTTAATGATGGTGTCCAGAAAGCTGATTTCAGTTCAGGAGTAGTCGATGTGTAAAACTGATGGTGGGATGAAACTGATTAAAGTGTTCATGGAACGTCTTCAGCTGTCCAGATAAATAATATGTCATCGATATAACAGTAATACGCCAGAGGCTTGATATGACAAGAGGATAAAAAGTCACTTTCAAACTTGGCCATGAAAAGATTTGCATAATGTGATGCCATTTTGCTTCCTACTGCTGTGCTAGTCTCTTGTAAATATATGCTGTTGTCAAATGTAAAAGAGTTATGTGTGAGGATGAATTTTGTAAGCTTCACTACAGAATCAGCATCAATCCCTGTGTTTTCCAGGAAGGTTTTGCAGGCATTTAATCCATCCAAGTGTGGGATGTTGCTGTACAGAGATTCCACATCCATGGTGGCGAGGATGGTTCCTTCTTGTAGAGGACCTATTGCTGACAGTTTATTCAATAGGTCAGTTGTGCACTGAAAGTAGCTGGGTGTCTCTTTTACCAAGGGTTTGAGAACACTCTCTACCCACCCAGAAATTTGTTCGGTGAGGGTGCCCACACATGAAATGATTGGTCTTCCTGGATTTCCTGATATGTGAATTTTGGGAAGTATGTAGAATGTGCCTGTTCTTGGACTTTCTGCTATTAGGTCATCAGCTCTTAAGGATATTTTAGGTAGACAAGAGACCAACCTGTTTAATTCCGTGTGATACTCCTGTGTGGGGTCACACTACAATTTCTTGCAGTAGCGTGTGTCAGTCAGTTGTCTGTTTGCTTCCTTCAGATAGTCAGATTTTCCATCATGACTATTGCACCACCCTTTTCTGCAGGTTTAATGATGATTTCTTTCTTAGTTTTCAAAGAATGTATGGCCCTTCTCTCATGGACATTGACGTTGGATGTTTGACTCTTGTGTATATCTAAGATAGTGGATTTTACCAAATGTCTGAAAGTGTCTATATATTTATCCAAATGGGAGTTGCGTTCAGGTGCAGGTGTCCAGTTTGACATTTTCTTGGTTGTCAGGATCCCTCTTCCTTCGGCCTAGTTGGGTTCGGAATCCTCGTTGTTACTGTAAAATTCTGACTCACCGTAGCCGGGGGTACACGGAGCGGGCGTTGATTCTCCTCCAGTCACGGAACGCGCCTGCGGTGGTGTAGGCCGGTGGTCCAGATCAAAAGGGGAAATGGCGGAACAGTAGGGATGATTTGTCTTCGTGACGCCACCTGCGGGTGTTCTGGTAACTTTACCAGCGCTGCTAGGTCTCCCGGGGATGGTAGGCAGCAAGTTGGGACGCTCCCCACAGGATGAGCGGGAGTCCCCGGAGCCGGGAGCTGCGCAAGATGTTGTGAGGCAGCTGCGGGATGCTGCGCGCCAAATCCAGGAGTAACGCACAACCACACAAAGTCTCTTTTAGGTACCTTTACTGGGTGGTAATCAGGTACACTCGGACCGGGATAGTGAAGTCGGCACTTCTGGAGGTTCACAGCAAGCAATGTTAGGCTTCCTTTCTCTAGTTCTCTGATTATGGTCGGGTGGATGTGGAATCCAGCCGGACCGGGCAGTGTGTTCAATGGAACTTGCTTCACCTGGTTAACAGCACTGAGGGCACTGTAAAAGGGTCTGAGCAGGATCAGTACTCTTTCCTGGACTCTCGTGGGTGGGTGCATCAGGTGGAACAGGGGGCTAAACCTCCTGTTAATGGTGCTGGTTCTCTGTGATGGCTGGGTAGCTCTCACAGCTTCAGTTCCAGTAACCGGAGGATGAGGGAAGAGTTAGTGTAACTCTGGTATTCCCTGAGAGGTGCTTCTCCTTTCCTATTATCCCAATTGCAGGGATTTCCTCACTGGCAAGTGTGCTGGTTCTGGCCTGGTATGGCTCCAGAACTGGCAGATGCACACACACTCTTCACAGTTCTAAAGTGACTGCACACTCTGAAGTTTCTCCCTCCAAGACTCTATTTATAGGGGGAACTGGCTCAAAGTGACCAGTGGAGCTCCCCCTAGAGGCTCGGGGTGAAACCAAGTGTTCTAAGGTGTTGTTGTGTTGTTTGGTGTTTTGTGAGTTTTGCTTTGCTGTTAACTCCAGTCGTGCCCTAAGGATTTCTGTGGTGCCCAACAGGTGCCAGGGTGCCACAATTCCCTTAGGCATAGTCTCCTGAAGTAATCCTCCATGTCGTTGCACAGTTCAATTTTATCCAGAGTTTTAGTAGGACATAATGAGAGTCCTCTAGAAAGTACAGCAAGTTCCACATTGTTGGGTTTGTAATCCAAAAGGTTGATGACACAATTTAATGCTTTTTGACAGGATTAGTTGTCTAAGTTGTCAGGATTTGTCTTTGTTTTGTTTGTATTGAGTCCTGAATTGATGCGCAGTTTATATTAGAATCTGAGAGTCCTCAGTAGTTGATACCTTTTAATGGCTAACTGAAAAGATGGTAAACATAGCAAGCTTTTGGAACACTTAGGCCCCTTTGTCAGGCTGATAATGACACAATTTCTGAAGACACATACATTTATACATAGGCAGAGTGAGACAATGCAGTAAATACTAAAGGTGACATAAAGCAGAGTCAGACTAGGGAGGGAGAGAGGAGCTGGGAAAATTACTAAGATAAGAGGAACCGATTTTTATAGACACTGAATGGACATTTGGGGAGATCACATCTTGCAACAGACTCTAGTTAGAGGGCAATAAACTTTTGAAACTTCTTATGTTAACTGTCTCGCTTCAATTTATTTGCCCTCTACAACTCACTGAGGAATCTTCAGGTCACCACAGGCCACTAATCATAAAACAATAATAGTTAGAATAAAAATTTACAATCGGTTCTTATCTTAGTATTTTTCCCAGCTCCTCTCCCCCTCCCTAGCCTGACTCTACTTTAGGCAACTGGCATATTTACTGCATTGTCTCACTCTGCCTATGTATCAGGGGCGGACCGTCACCCCCGGGGGCCCTGGTGCAGGAGAGGACCGGGGGGGCGGGGCTACTGGCCGTCGGCGGGGCCCGGGGGGGAGGGGTTCCGCTGGCCGTCGGCGCGGCCCGGTAAGGGGGGGGAGGGTGCTGCTGGGAGCCGCACTGAGCCGCAGGGAGCCGCAGGCGCGAAGCTCTCCTACCTGGGAGCCGCGCGGAAGTATTCTAGGAGCCGGAGGAGCAGAGGAGAGGAGGGGTGGGATCAGGCAGGGGAAGCAGGAAGCTCTCTGCTTCCCTTGCCTGACCGTCCTCTCCTCTGGCGGCAGCTTGCGGGGGTCGGCTGGGGGCCCCCCTCCAGGCTTAAAGGGGCCCCCAGCCGGTCGGGGCCCTGGTGCAGCTGCACCAGCTGCACCAGTGTAGTTCCGCCCCTGCTATGTATATATGTATGTGTCTTCAGAATTTGTGTAATTATCAGCCTGACAAAGAGGCCTAAGTGTCCCAAAAGCTTGCTATGCTTACCTTCTTTCCAGTTAGCCATTCTAATATTTTTCTATCTACTGGCTAACACAGTATAAATATTCCTTACCTGCGCAGTCTATGTAATTTCTTTTCCTTGCTATGAATCAGAAGAGTTTGTAGTTTATGGTAATATTGTTGTAATTTCTGTTCCATGCTTTCTGTAAGTGTGTTCCTCCATGTTTTCAATTCCCCCTTGATGTTACTTTTGATGCTGTAGAAGCATGCAAAAGAAGATAGAAGATATGCAAAAGGTGGTTCCTCAGTCTCTCAGAAGTCCTGTGACAAAGGTTTTGTGCATAATGAGTATTATAAGTATGTAGAAGTGAATTTGTAATTCATTCTTGTTCTGACTACAAGATCCCAGGTAACTTCAGCTGCACCACAAGCAATGTGGTGTATTTAATTATATGTACCAAATGTACAACAGGTGGCATGTACGTACGGGAGACCAGACTGCAATTCAGAACAAGAATGAATTCTCATCGCCATCCAATAAAAGAAAGGCATGTGGAACTACCTGTAGCAGACCGTTTTTGCAGCTCTGACCACAGGGTAACAGATATGAGGCTGCTCATTTTAAAAAGTAACTTGTAACTCAGTAAGATAGAAGAATTTGGGAAAACAAATTGATAACGACCTTTGACATATTCAAAACAGGATTGAATATCTCACATGGATTCATGCGTTTTTACATCAATTGAAAGGGCATTTGGGGATATCACATCTTTGAACAGACCCCAGTTAGAGGACAATAAACTTTTGACACTTCTTACTGAACTGTCTCCCATGGATGCCTTCTATATTCACTGAGGAATTTTCAGGTCTCCACAGTCTGTTCTTCTTATCTTAGAATTTTGATTTTACATCCCCTGCTCCTCTCTCCCTCCCAAGATTGACTCTGCTTTTCATCACCTGTCGTATTTACTGTATCATCCTACCCTGCTTATGTATATATGTTTGTGTCTTCAGAATTTGTTTCATTATCAGCCTGATGAAAAGGCCATAGTGTCTCGAAAGCTTGATTTGCTTACCATCTTTTCAGTTAGCCATTAAAAGTTATCAACAACTGAGGACTCTCAGATTCTAATATTTTTCTAACTACTGACTAACACGGTATAAACATTTTTTACTTTTGAATTAGTTCATTTTACCAATGTACTGGAAAATAGGAAAAAAATGGCAAATGTGTTGAAATTGCAAAATAAGTGCAATTCTACATTTTTTTAAATCTTATTTACTTACCATGTTCACTATATGGTAAAACTGACCAGGCAATATGTTTCTTCAATTCTTTACAAGTACATAGATACAAACATACAGTATTTTTGAAACTTAAGTGAATAACAAAAATTACAAAATTTGTAAATGAAAACAATTCACTTGTGTTGCCGTTTTCTGTGACCTGTAACGTTTTTATTTTTTAGTGGCTGTGTGAGGACTTTTATTTTGCACCATGAACTAATGGTTTTTCTAATACCATTTGGGGGAGAAATAGTGTTTGGATCACCTTTTATTGCAGTGTTGCGATGACCAAAATACTTTAATTTTAGTGCTTTTATTTTTTCGTATTATCCTATTTACTGATCAGGCTTATTTATTTTACATTTTAATAGATCAGCTATTTCTGAACACAGCGATACCAAATATGTGTATTTTTTCATTTGTATTTTTAATGGGTCAAAATGTGGTGATCTGAACTTGAGAGTTTTTTTTCATTTTTTTTACTGTATGTAGCAGCCCCCTAGAATATGTGAATCTTCAAATTTCTGATCTCCAAATGTCATAGGAGTGCATCAGCAGTGCTCTGTAAAGCCAGGTATGGGCCAGCATTCACAGAAGAAACATGATGACAGGTGCAGGGGTCATCAGCAGAACTCTAGCTGACATAACAACCCATTGGTGCTGGCAGTCATGTCTGGGTGCACCAATGGGAAGGAGGAATGACTACTTCACCACTCTGATCTCTACTTCACCTCCTTGATTTCTACTTCACCACCCTGATCTCCTAACTATCCAACAATCTGGAAAAACACTTTAAACATCCAAAGGATGGTACTTCTATGATCTTCACTGCTTCCAAAGAATGAGGACCACACATGGTCTGAATGCAATGATGGTTTATTCTGACGCATTTCGTGCTGTCCCAGCTCCTTCATCAGGGTACCTGAAGGAGCTGGGACAGCACTGAAATGCATCTGAATAAACCTCATTGCATTCAGACCCTGCATTGTCCTCATTCTTTGGCATCAGTGCGGTAAGTAGAAGCACCATCCTTTGGATCTTTGCATGTACGCCACTTTGCACATGGAAGTGCTGATCCAGCGGCAGATAACCAGGCGCATATACTAGTTGTGGGTTTTCACAACTTGTCCAGGTGAGCATATAAATCATTAATGCTTGATCATCTTTAACGATAAGACCATTGCACTTTTCTTCTCTCATCTCATCAATTTGCGTGATAAGGAATCCTTGTAGATCGGTGTTCAAATTAGCAGAAAAGACCAACTTTTGAACAAGTCTTTATCCCAACTCCTCTACCATGTACATTGTGTCCTTAAACGAGAGGTTACAGGAGCACACTCTAAATCAGTCCTTGACTTTTCTTTAAAGCGGATTAAGGACCTAATCGCAGTCTTCTTTTGTCTCCTATTCTAACAAGACGAAAATTAGATATATGATATCCTGTCAGACTGACACTCATTCCTAGTCCTAAAGTGCCTCCTGACCTCTTGGATGACCTGCTTCTCTTAAGAGAAATAGAAACTGTCAGAATAGCTCCCACTAACTGTACTACATTCCCTCACACATCTTTACTCTCCACATTTGACCCAGTCACAGAAGAGTAGTCTCCATGCTCTTCTCTTCCTCTCGTCCCACTACATGCACCACTGACCCTATTCCCTCACAATAACTCCAGTCTCTCTCTCTGGTGGTCACCACTCACCTAACCAAAATCTTCAATCTCTCCCTCTCTTCTTGCATCTTCCCCTCTTCCTTCAAACACTCTATCATTACTCCATTTTTAAAGAAAACTTCACTTGACCCATTCTGCACAAATAACTAGCAGACCAGGTTCCAATCTCCCTTCATCTCTAAACTATTGGAACGCCTGGTCTACTTCGCCTCACATGTTACGTCTCCACTCACTCTCTTCTAGATTCGTTCAAGTCTGGTTTCCACCCCCTACACTCTACAAAATCTGCCCTCATCAAAGTGACAATGACCTTCTGATGGCAAAACATAATGGTGGCCACTCTCTGCTTATTCTTCTTGATTTCTCTGAAGCTTTTGACACTGTTGACCACCATCTCCTATTCGCTATGATGCACTCCATCAGGATAAAGGACACCGCTCTCTCCTGGTTCTCTTCTTATCTTTCTGATTGCTCCATCAGTGTATCTTTGCTGGCTCCAATTCTTCTATCTTCCTCTCACTATTGAGTCCCTCATTGTTCAGTTCCTTGGCCCTCTTCTCTTCTCTCTCTTCACAGCCCTGATTGGACAGACCATCGGCAAATTTGGCTTTCATTACTATCTTTATGATAATGACACACTATACACTTCTTCCCCTGACCTTACTTCTGCTGTACTAAAGAACGCCAATGACTTTCTAACTGCAGTTTCAAATATCATGTCCACTCTCTATCAAAAACTCAACATTTCCAAAACTGAACTTCTTCTGCTCCCGTTCTCCACTACTTCTCTACATCTAACATCTTCCTTTCAGTGTGCAGCACCATGATAATGCCTAGCTAGGAGGCTCGCTGTCTGGGTGTTATGTTTGACCCTCATTTTTCCTTTACCCTGTGATGACATGGACTCTTTTAATGTATAACATAGGATGGTTTCTTTTATAGACAGACAATATGGTATTTTGTTTGCTGCCTTATGATAAGCCACTCATTGTTCCTACAAGACTTGTAGATGCCTGCTAGTGTTTAACATGTAATTTAATTATATCACCTCTTTGTCAGAAAAGGGCAGAGGCTCAGAAAACTTAATTATTCTAACTGTCCATTTTATTACCATGTGTACTGCTAGAATCTATGTAAATTATGTTTCTCTGAGTCTTCCCTGCCAACAATGCAATAACTAGTAGAGATATTATGTACGCAGCTTGAAATCTAGCCAATGAGAGCAAAGTCTTAGTAAACCAGTCGTGAAGTTCCCAATGTTTGAATTGAGTGGTCAGGGGAAATATAAGCAGACCTAATCTCATGTGAGCCAGCGGAAGGATGAGAAACTGTTGCCCATTACATTTTGTGCTTTGCTGGTTATGTGTTATATGCTGGTAACTGTTTGGGAATCCAATAAAGCCTTAATATTGTGGTTCCGTCACCCTGTGTTGTCTGAGTAGTGTTCCGCCCACGGGTAAGGAGCTCGGGCTTTCAGATGGGATGAGCACTGGTCCATGTTGTCTTTCTAAAGGTGGCTGGACCATTGGACGAGAGCACCCACTTAACCCCGTGTCTCCACAACCCCTACATACAATCTCTCACCTGCTCTTGCTACTTGCACCTGAAGAACATCTCTAGAATCCGCCCCTTTCTCACCATGGACAACAAAAACCATCACCGTGGTCCCGATTCAATCCCACCTTAATTATTTTTCTCCTTGTGGAGAGCATTCTGCCTGCCGGCTTAGGAGACTTACAGCCGCAATGCTCCTCTGGGAAATATGCAAATTGTTACTTCAGTGAGGAAGTAGACAAACTCTAGTGCCAAATAATAAAGGTAGCAATCCTAAAAGTCATAATTGACTCTTTAAAAAGGCTTGTTAAAGAGTCTATTATGAATTTTATGATTGCTACCTTTATTACGTGGAACTAGTGTTTGTCTACTTTCTCACTAAAGTGACAATTTGCTTGGTTACTGTAACTATTTATTAATTGGCCTCCCCTCACTAGGTTTTCCCCTCTCCAGTCCATCCTTAATGCAGCAACCAGGGTCCCTATCTGGCTAACCATTACATGGATGCTTCAGCTCTGTGCCAGTCATGGCAGTGGCTCCTAATGCACTATACAGTAGGATCCAATTAAAATTGCTTGTTCTTACCCACAAAACTCTTCACAGTGCAGCACCTCCTTACCGCTCTACCCTCATCTCTGTCTATCACCCCACCTGTTCTCTTCGCTCTGAAAGAATCTTTAGACTAACTTCTGCATTAATCCAAACCTTCAGCTTCTGGCTCCAAGACTTCTCCCGAGCTGCACCAATTCTCTGGAATCCTCTACCCCAAAAAATTAGGTCTATCCACAACTTACATAGTTTCAGGCGCTCCCTAAAAACACATCTTTTTAGAGTGGCCTATCATGCTTTCTAGTCAAAGTCATTTAGACATAGCCTATTCACAACACCAGACTCAAAAGTATTACAAATAATGGATGGTGGCCACTCATGCAGCTTTTTTCTGTTCCTCATTTCCTCATGTTGGCTGGACCATCATTGTAAATAGGTACCTGTACTTTGTTTAACCCCTACCTCATTGTTAGATTATAAGCTCTTCTGAGCAGAGCTGTCATTATTTTGATTTAATTATTGTATTCTTTGATAACTGTTACTTATGACTGTTTGTATATGAACCTCTAAATTTTAATGCACTGTGAAATATGTTGGTGCTATATAAATATAGATTATTATTATTATTATTATGACGCGACTCCTGCCCACACCTGTTAAATGCCAATGCGAACAGTTGACATTGGAATTTAAAGGGACTCTGTTAGGTCATTTTTCAGTATGACACTAATAGTACCTGAATAGTGCTCGGGCAGATCTTTTAGAATATGTAAAAATCATTAATGTACCCTGTGTAGTTCTCTTGATATAAGCACCTTCACACCCTGCAAGCAGCTGTAAAAGTAATTGTTATGACTCATCAGCAGAACTCTAGCCGTCATAACAACCCATTGGTGCTGGCAGTCATGTCATGGGTGCACCAACTTGGAGGAGAAATGACGCGCCCCCTGCCGACGCTAGTTAAATGTCAATGTCAATGTGAATGGTTGACATTGAAATTCAAAGGGACTCAGTGAGGTCATTTTTCTGTCTGATACTAATAGTACCTTTGAATAGTGTTCAGGTAGAGCTTTCAGAATATGAAGGCAAAAAATATGAGTCTGCACACATTGGAAGCAGCAGTGTAAACTGCGACCAATCCCCACCAAAAACATGAAAAACCAATGCAAAAACTGTATAAGAATCACACAAAAGGCGCTCTGCTGTAAAAATAAATAGCAAGTGCCGTGACAAAAACAGAGCCTTTTGGTTTATACGTTTTTGCAAATTGTACGTTTTTTTGCAAAAACGTATAAACCAAAAAAGGCCCTGTTTTTGTCACGGCACTTGCTATTTATTTTTACAGCAGAGCGCCTTTTGTGTGATTCTTATACAGTTTTTGCATTGGTTTTTCATGTTTTTGGTGGGGATTGGTCGCAGTTTACACTGCTGCTTCCAATGTGTGCAGACTCATATTTTTTGCCTTCATGTTCACCCCTGCTGGTAACAGCAGATATTGGAGGCACCTGCCCCTCCCCTATGAAGTCTGCACACAGAGCTGCCATTCACACAGCCTTACAAGGTGAGATCGTCCTGTGCTCTCCCGCACCCTGTCCAGAGGTATGTACACACTGGCAGGTTTTTAATGTAGCATCTAGGGACAGAGTTAGGACTGTCTCTACCAGGGCCTATCGTGAAGTGGGTGAGACAGCTCATTGTACGTTTTTTTGCAAAAACGTATAAACCAAAAGGCCCTGTTTTTGTCACGGCACTTGCTATTTATTTTTACAGCAGAGCGCCTTTTGTGCGATTCTTATACAGTTTTTGCATTGGTTTTTCATGTTTTTGGTGGGGATTGGTCGCAGTTTACACTGCTGCTTCCAATGTGTGCAGACTCATATTTTTTGCCTTCATGTTCACCCCTGCTGGTAACAGCAGATATTGGAGGCACCTGCCCCTCCCCTATGAAGTCTGCACACAGAGCTGCCATCCACACAGCCTTACAAGGTGAGATTGTCCTGTGCTCTCCCGCACCCTGTCCAGAGGTATGTACACACTGGCAGGTTTTTAATGTAGCATCTAGGGACAGAGTTAGGACTGTCTCTACCAGGGCCTACCATGAAGTGGGTGAGACGCCGCCTGTATACTCTGCTACCCACAGAGCCGCCTGTATGCTTTCCTACCCACAGATCCGCCTGTATAATCTGTTACCGTCAGAGCTGCCTGTATACTCTGCTACCCACTCACCCGCCTGTATAGACACAATTCATTTCACCGCGCTCCCGATGCAATTGCATCAGGCCTTTTTACTAGTCTACTATATATCACCAATAATATGTGTGGCAGACTTACGGCGCTTATGTCGCTATCCCACAATGCACTGCGGCACCATTGTGGGATAGCGACACAGGCGACAGAAGTCAAAGTGACACAAATGACACCGCTAACGTCGGGAGATCAGTGGAGCTAGCCACTGATCTCCAGACGGTACCGCCGCTCATCTCCTGGCTGCGCGCAACCAGAAGGACGCCGACCGCCATATTGGAACATATGCCCATATAGCAGTCAGTAGCGGTGCTACCGCCCGCTCTCCCCACTGCTCGCTCTCCATCCTTCTCCCCCCTGTCGCTCCGTCCTCCCCGCTCTGTTCTCCCCCTCCCCGGCATTACCATTGCATGCTGACGGCTAGAGGAAGACAATCTATTTGGAGCCAGTCATGTGAGAGGCCCTGTGAGAAGTCACATCAGCCCGCCCTGTCACATGACCGGCTTCACACAGATTGTCTTCCTGCAGACGTTAGCCTGCAATGGTAACGCCGGTAGAAGGGGGAGAACAGAGGCAGAGGACAGGGGCAGAGGACAGGGGCAGAGGACAGGGGGACACAGGGGCAGAGGACAGGAGGACACAGGGGCAGAGGACAGGGGGAGAGAACAGGGGGACACAGGGGCAGAGGACAGGGGCAGAGAACAGGGGGACACAGGTGCAGAGGACAGGGGCACACAGGTGCAGAGGACAGGGGCAGAGAACAGGGGGACACAGAGGCAGAGGACAGGGGGTCACAGAGGTAGAGGACAGGGGCAGAGAACAGGGGCACACAGGGGCAGAGAACAGGGGGGAATCAGGGACAGAGAAAAGGGGGAATCAGGGGCAGAGAAAAGGGGGGAATCAGGGGCAGAGAACAGGGGCAGAGAACAGGGGGGAATCAGGGGCAGAGAACAGTGGGGAATCAGGGGCAGAGAACAGGGGCAGAGAACAGTGGGGAATCAGGGGCAGAGAACAGGGGCAGAGAACAGTGGGGAATCAGGGGCAGAGAGCAGGGGGGAATCAGGAGCAGAGAACATGGGGGAATCAGGGGCAGAGAACAGGGGCAGAGAACAGTGGGTAATCAGGGGCAGAGAACAGGGGCAGAGAACAGTGGGGAATCAGGGGCAGAGAGCAGGGGGGAATCAGGAGCAGAGAACAGAGACAGAGAACAGGGGGGAATCAGGGGCAGAGAACAGGGGCAGAGAACAGGGGGGAATCAGGGGCAGAGGACAGGGAGTATATATACACATATAAATATAGCTACACATATACATACACTGACATATATACATACATACACACACACATATGTACATACACACACTTATATATACCACTTCATAGTGAGTCACCCATGCTATCCTCCCCATATGGCTCCTGGACGGCAGTGTTTTCTTTCCTCTCTGGCTGTGTGTGCAGGGGCCCCTCCCGAGGAGATGGGGCCACAGAGCAGAGAGCGGTTTTGCTGTCCCCCCCCACCTCTCCCTCTGGGCCGGCCTTGCTCCTTCTGTGTGGGGAGGTTAATCAGTGAAGCAGGCTGGGGCTGCAGCATAGAAGTGCTGGGCAGTAGCTGTAGGTGTGAGGAGTTTGTCATGTGAATAGGGAGAAATACAAAGCCAGGGATGGAGATAGCAGAGCAGTGTTATGCAGTGAGAGGTGTCAGTCCGTTCAGTCCCTCGCTGTGTATTTCTCACTATTCACATCTCCTCACATCACTGTCAGCACTGACAGCCTGTGTGCTCCACTGCTCCTCCTCCCTGCGGGAAGTGGCAGTGTCTGTGACAACAGCTGTGGAGGGTGAGAAGCCTGGAACTGGAGCATACAGCACCGCAGACGCTCCTGACACATAGCAGCTGTCAGTATGAGATCCGGCCGGCCGGCGGAGGGATCTTCACACACTTCAAAGAGAGGGAACCAGTCATGCGCGACCTGAAGAGAGAGTTTACAGGTCGGACAGAGAGGCCGCGTATGCTCACAGCAGGGGGCGCCATACTATTCTTTATAGGCACATAGTTTTTAAATGGGGCATCATTTTTAATGGGTGTAATATACAAAAACACTTATTTACATGGTATGTGCAGCATTAACAATATTTGCCATGGTGGCACAACCCCTTTAAATACGGTGCGCAAGGATTGAATTTTGCACCTCACATACTCCACATCCCGCTGTTGCCAAGGCACGAATTGCCTTTTACCCTATAGGTTTGATTATCAAAAAATTTAGATTTAAGGTATTTACCTATCAATATGTCAAATAGGTTTTGATTTGTTATATAAAAAAACAGTTTATGGGGAACCCCATGAGCAGGAGGAGGCTTGGCCACTCTATAGCTCTGTTTAGTTTAATTACAATCATCCAAATAATTATCAAAATATAAAAATATTAAAAAAGGTCCCTTCTGGATCTATTTTTTTCCTGCCCTTTCATTAAGGTCAGGAAATTCATCTTAAAGGCTGTTCAGGTCCGTCCCTTTGGGACACTGTGTGTTTCATCATGCTCTGTTAAAAAAAAATACATTTATGCTGGCAACACAACAAAGTTCACAATTTTGTAAGATAGATGGGTTGTGCCTTCCTATTCCTTGTCCTAACACATTCCCATGCCATTTTAGAAGTCATTTCTTACATTTGAGACTTCTAAACCTATTTTTCTGGTTGCTATGCAACTAGAAGCTGTCCATAGAATCTTGCTTCGTAGCTCCGCCCACTCTTCCCTCTGCACATGCCCGGCGGCCATTTTGGGACTCCAAATGAAGCCCTGTACTCCTGATGTCTCCCGGTGATGACGTACTTCTTGTGACATCATCAGTCGTGGACAACACCGGCAATAAGCTGGATTCCACTCTATTATGATGTAAACACTATTTAAACCCTACTCCGGACTCTGATGGCACACACCCCTGAGGAAGTCACCTTCTGGTGTAGATACGCATGGGGCCGCGGTGTGTATCCCTGCTTGTCTGCCAGCCAGCAATCTAGGTATGCCTTATAACTGGTAACTGATCAGTTCCAGTTTTCTTCTCCAAATTGATCTGCAACCTTTTCTCTCTGCAGGCTCTTATGGTGGGGTTACACGTCCCGATATCGCGGCAATATCGGAGGCAACGGCGCGGAAGCGCGCATTTTTTCAGCCCTTTTCCCGATATCGCATCGGCGGTTTACACGCTGCGATATCGGGAAACAACGTCCCTCCGATGTCTACGCCCACCAACCCAGTAACGACCATTTAACATGGGAGTTAATGGGTAGCGTCGACGTACAGATCGGAGTTGGGCTGTCACACGCTGTGATGCTGCTACAACGGCCATGCGATATCGGGGAGTTGAATAGCCCGGCTATTCAACCCCGTTATCGTTTTGGCATCGTTCCAGCATCGCGTTGTACGCTCAAACCGTACAACGCGCAAACGATATCGGGTCCAACTCGCGACCCACGTGACTTTTTGTCGGAGTTGGGTCGGAGTTGGACGCCGATATCGCGGCGTGTAAACCCGCCATTAATCTATGATGCCTGGTGCTTATTTTTCATCGATTCTCAATTCCTTCCTCCCCTTCTCTTGACAGCTTTTTGACTGACCACTTGTCCTAACTGACTCCCCTTCCCCTTTCCATAGGGACCATATTAGAGGTGGGGACAGCAGTATATTAAAACCACTTTTTTTTTTCTGCAACATTGTGGCTATAAATAAGGGGTTGGATGTTTAATGTTTTTTGTATTTGTGTTCCTTACAAAACCAGGAATTGAATATTCTGAGAATTATTGTTTTTGGTTTGCATTAACTGATATTGGCATTTGACTGTTACCGTAGATTGTAATTTACTCCTTGGCTGGCGTTTTCCATCTGCAGGGACCACCTTGATGAGTAGGGCTACTTGCCCCTTTTTTAATTTGTTTTTGTGTGTGCTTTTTGTAGTTTGGAATTAAAAATAAAAACACTTTTCTGATCTTTTTGAATCGGGTGATCGCTCCATTCCTTATACATGTTGTCTGTTCTTTCAAATAGTATACAGGCATGTATTGTTCACACACATCAACCAGTTTCTGATAGGCCACCTGTTTGAGGGCCCTGTTGGTGTACGCAGAGCATCTGGTTTGCCACAAACAGGGGTTGGCCCTGTACACCTCAATAAAAGCCCTTATAAAGTCGCGATCCGTTCTCGGCATCTGCAAAACACAAACAGTACAATTCACTACACCTCAGAGGGGCCCATGGAAAAAAACATTGTCATATCCAGAGGATGGCAAGTCAGCCAAAATGAGCCTGGACCAATTATGATGTTCAAAAACACTGCAGCAGCATTGCTTATAACCAGATTTTTGTGTTCCAGCCATGGATGTGTGCTGGTGTGACAGTGACAATCCAAATGTGTGTCAGGACTCCAATAGAAACAATAGTTAGATGTGGCTGCCTCATCTGATATGAACATACCTTGGCTTTTGAAGACACAGGGTAGGGTCACATTGGAAACCTAAATTGCATTCACCGCATCCGGATCCGGATGCGGTGAACGCAATGGCGGGCACACACATTTTTTTCAAAACTGTGTGCTGAATACCGCACTGCGTTCACCGGATGGCTCAGGATGTGTAATCCTGAGCCATCCGGTAACTGCATAGCTTGCGGTTCCCGATCTGGCAAGTTAATAAAGAGTTAAAATAGCTGACCTAAATGACTTTTTGAGGTCTGTAGGGGGGCTTAGACCCCCCTACAGACCGGCCGGCGACTTCTATAGTGTTCTTCTACAATTTCTCAATGGTCACAGGCTCTTCGGAGCCCGTGCATGTAAACCAAAGGGGCCCCCCCGTATCACTATACTGGGGTGCATAGACCCCTGTATTACAAATAAGCTGTATTGATGTCTAGTAACGGTTAAATGTGTACATTTGCATTGTAAGTATATACTTACAACATTCTTTCGTAGGCAGAGTGAAGGTAATCCATGGGCGGGGCTGTGTGCAGCAGCCTCCGCCCGCTCCTTCTTGATGCCCGCCCCCTCTGGCCGTAATCCAGTCTTGTGAGGGCGGGGACGTCGTTAAAGGGGCGTGGCTAACCGCGCCACATAGTTAGCCATGCCCCTTTAACGACGTCCCCGCCCTCACAAGACTGGATTACGGCCAGAGGGGGCGGGCATCAAGAAGGAGCGGGCGGAGGCTGCTGCACACAGCCCCGCCCATAGATTTCCTTCACTCTGCCTACGAAAGAATGTTGTAAGTATATACTTACAATGCAAATGTACACATTTAACCGTTACTAGACATCAATACAGCTTATTTGTAATACAGGGGTCTATGCACCCCAGTATAGTGATACGGGGGGCCCCTTTGGTTTACATGCACGGGCTCCGAAGAGCCTGTGACCATTGAGAAATTGTAGAAGAACACTATAGAAGTCGCCGGCCGGTCTGTAGGGGGGTCTAAGCCCCCCTACAGACCTCAAAAAGTCATTTAGGTCAGCTATTTTAACTCTTTATTAACTTGCCAGATCGGGAACCGCAAGCTATGCAGTTACCGGATGGCTCAGGATTACACATCCTGAGCCATCCGGTGACCGCAGTGCGGTCCCGGTAAACGCTGCGAAAACTGCTGCCTGCATGATTTTAAACGCAGGCAGCAGTGCCGGATCCGGCCACCGGATGGCTTGTGAAGCCATCCGGTGTTTTGCATAGGCTTCTATCAGGAGCCTTTCCTGGTCCGGTTTTGAGCTTTTTTAAAGCTCAAAACCGGATCAGGATTTTAAACAAAAAACGCCGATGTGACCCTAGCCACAGTGTCCAAAGGGAACTAGATGCAGCAAGCTGTGTTGTGAACTCCACAAGTGTGAAGGGACGCACACAAGAGCAGGGAGGCCACACATGTTTGCAATGCACTATTTATCCTAATTGAAGCTATAGCTATTTGATTATCACAGGTGCGATGTGCATATGCATCGCAAGTGCCACACCTGTTGGAGGACGTAACGTCGACGTTGGGTGTGGTCCAGCGCTGGAGACACGCCTGTTGTCTAACATTGCCTCGGAGTTGGGTGTGGGACAATGCTGGAGCCACGCCTGTTGGAGGACGCTTTGCATTGTGATTGGGTGTGGTAAGTATATAGCGATGGGACTTCTGCACAAACACGTGATTGCTGCAGAGTTATCGACAGTATGTATTTATTCCACATGCAATACATTGGCGACCGGGGACACTGTTGCGTTGACAAATGTATATGACGTTAGGTTATCACTTCTGTCCACCCATTTGACGTATATGCTATCTTTAAAGGGAACCAACCACCCCAAATGACCCCCCCGGACTGTTAATATGTGTCCCTACACCCAGCACACACATTTGGGGCAATCATTTTTGCTAAAAAAAACTGTTTAGTAGAAGCTAAGATATAGCTTTATGAAGTTTAATAAATTGAGCCTAATGGGTGTTACCTAGCTTTGTCCTCATGCATTTCTTCGTGCCTGTCAGCTTCCTCTCCCCTCCTCCCTTCAGTGAAGCCCTTCTGTGCAAGCCGAAAATGGCCCGCCTGTCTACTGCTGCCTGATAAATTATGCACGCCCATCTCTGCACCTAAGAGCCTGGCCGCGTCATGAAAGGGGTGGGGCTAAATCGTGGCATGCCGACGCCCCGCCCCCTTTCATGACGCAATCTAGCCACGCCCCCTTCATGACGTGATTTAGCCACGCCCCTTTCATGACGCGGCCAGTCTCTTAGCAGCAGAGATGGGCTTGCATAATTTATCAGGCAGCAGCAGACAGGCGGGGCATTTTCGGCTTGCACAGAAGGCTTCACTGAAGGGAGGAGAGAAGAGGAGGCTGACAGGGACGAACAAATGCAGGAGGACAAAGCTAGGTAACAACCATTCGGCTCAATTTATTAAACTTTATAAACATATATCTTAGCTTCTACTAAACAGTTTTTTTAGCAAAAACGATTGCCCCAAATGTGTGTGCTGGGTGTAGGGACACATATTAACAGTCCGGGGGGGTCATTTGGGGTGGTTGGTTCCCTTTAAAACAGTGCTTTATTTGTGTTATTTGTGTAGCTCACTTTGCTAACTACAGCATTGCACTATTGGATTATTACCATCTGGAAAATCTTCCTAGTTTTGTTGCCTTGACATTTGAGTGACACCCAGCGACCAGTGCATGTGAGTTTTTCTGTGTCTGTACTGTGCTTTGCACCATACATATAGTCCTCCATGTGTGTGATGTATTTGGGAGTCGCTTTAATGCTGTAGAAAGTGTGATGTGTGTTGGGAGCTAGATGTGTCACTACCTTGATTTTCACTGCCAATGGTTTTTTCACAGCATTTTGGCATGTTAAACATCTTGAATTACTCGACGCCTTCATTACTATACGATGTGTTTGGTTGTTGGAGGACATAATTTCCACATGTGTTGGGCAACAGTACATATTTCGGCAATGTCATGTTCAGTATTGGACACTTTGACATATCAAATTATAGCCAAACCACCTTTCTGCTTATTCACCGGTTTTTTTTATCATTTTGCGTCTAATAGCATGAATCCTGGCGAACGTGCCGTGGTGGGGGCTGCGTTTCTTGTGGAGGCTGCTTGGCAGGAGGAGGAGAGGCTGGAGCGCCGCAGGAGACCACGACGCTTCTGGATCAGAGAGTGGCTTCAGAAGCGCAATGAGCATTCCCACATGCGTCTTGTGCGCCAACTCCAAAGACACTTTCCACGGGACTACCAGAACTACCTGAGGATGTCTGAGGAGTCCTTTAAAATCCTGCTAGATGCAGTGACACTGCTTATTGCCCGCAACGACACTGTCATGCGTCCAGCAGTCCCTGCGAAGGAGAGGTTGACAGCTACGCTGCGCTTTCTTGCCACAGGGCGCACCATGCAGGACATTGAGTACACATCAGCTGTGTCCCGTCCACTCCTTAGCCAACTGATCCCTGAGACCTGTGAGGCTATAGTCCGCTGTCTGGCTCCCACATATATGCATTTGCCACAAAACCCAGAGGAATGGCTGGCCACTGCCGCAGAATTTAGCCACAAGTGGCAATATCCCAACTGTGGGGGTGCCATAGATGGGAAACACATTTGAATCAGCCAACCACACAACAGTGGGTCCTACTTCTACAATTACAAAGGCTATTTTAGCATTGTTTTGTTGGCAGTGGTCAATGCCAACTTTGAGTTTATGTATGCATCAGTGGGTACAAATGGCCGAGTGTCAGATGGTGGTGTTTTTGACCAATCTTCTTTTGGCCAGAAGTTAAAAACAGGCCGCCTGAATTTGCCCACAAATAATGTGACCTGCGGCAAACTAAACTTTGTCTTTCTGGCGGATGATGCGTTCCCACTCCATCGGAATTTGCTAAAACCATACCCCAGAGGCATCTTACTCCACCACAACGAATCTATAACTATAGGCTTTCCCGGGCGCACAGAGTGGTGGAGAATGCTTTTGGCATAATGGCAAGCCGATTCCAATCTTCCACACCGCCATAAATATGAAACTTGAATCGATAGACATAGGCTAGGGTCACATTTGCGATGTGCCCCTAGCCTGCCGGATTCCGGTATTATCTTAGAACTTTTTCCAGCGCCGCATAGCGTTTCCGCTATGCGGTGCTGGAAACCGCTGCCCTTAGTTACCCGCTGTTTACCTGCACGACCTGTCACACAGGCAGCGGCTCGGAGGGCGTTTTACAGCGCCGCACAGGAAATCGTGTCTGCAACGGTTTCCTGTGCGGCGCTGTAAAACGCCCTCCGAGCCGCTGCCTGTGTGACAGGTCGTGCAGGTAAACAGCGGGTAACTAAGGGCAGCGGTTTCCAGCACCGCATAGCGGAAACGCTATGCGGCGCTGGAAAAGTTCTAAGATAATACCGGAATCCGGCAGGCTAGGGGCACATCGCAAATGTGACCCTGGCCATAGTCGTGTTGGCTTGCTGTGTCCTGCACAATTTTCTGAGACGCCGCGATCACCAGTCATACACCCCACCGAGCTATGTGGACTCCATTGACTCCAGCAATGGAGAGATAGTGTTGGGCGGCTGGCGTGCTGATGACCCACACGTGGCAGGACTACAGCCATTAACCCATGGAAACAGGCGACAAGAGGCACAGGACAATAGGGAGAGGTACTGCGAGTACTTTAATGGGCCAGGGGCTGTGAGCTGGCAACACAACATAGTGTAGGTAGCACTTTGCCCTGTGTGATTGTTTGTTTGACATTGCTGATGTGTCCTCTAGCTCATGTTTGTAGCCAGGACATGTGGCCTTGTCTAATTTGACACAGCCTTTTTCCTTTTTTTTGGCCAATACTACTCAATATGTAGTAAGATGGCGAGGATTTGCCAAATTGATGGGAGGTATGTGTCGCTGAGATACCTGTTTGATGTGACATAAGTCGGAGTTTTTCCCTTAGTGCATGTGAGCACTAAGAGGTTTCTTAGTTGAGAAGGGCCCGGCTTATGGGTCCTGTGAGAGACGGGCGGGTCCAGGACCCACATACCTCCCCAAGGGGCGTAGTGACAGGCTTATAGTGGAGCCTGGTGTTAGCACTGGGTGGGTCTGTGTGTTTCAATGTTAGTTTTGTGTGGAATGGCTTTATGCTGTACAAATAAAGCATTCTGGATGCGACGTGTGAAGACGCTGCCTCCTTGTTCTTTCTGTCGTTGCCAGCGAGTCCTTGTGCGACAATGTGTATTTGACAGCCATAAATCAAGACACATATACATATGTTGGGATACATATGCTGTCCACAACACAAGTGTTGGCCACGCAGACTACAGCAGGTCAAAAACATTAGTGCCCTTTGCACAAGTACTGCAGAGATGCATTTATCTTCATTTGCGTTTCCATGCGGTTTGAACGTCAAACCGCTTCACAACACATGCATTTTGTTCCACAAAATTGCGCCCTAAATGTATGAACAACAGATGGCAAACGCATGTGCGTTTGGCGACAACGAAGCACGCAGGTACCAAACGCATATGCGCACTGCTATACGTTATCCATGCGCTTCCAGTCAAAACATAGTGATGCCGCAAATACAGGCCGTTACAAGGTGCTCCAGAGAAGGTCCTTTCGCACCCCGACAGTGCCGACGGGTGCCGCAAGTTACCATCTCAGGAGCAACTTCCCTCATTTACACGCTGCTACCACAAATGAATATAGGCGGACCAGGGGCAGCAGGGACAACACATAGGCGTGCCACAGTCCCTTAAGCTGCGCAAAAACAACAACCATTAGCCAACACAATTGGCGGAGAGGGCACGGCACATAAGGCGGATGGAGGTGACGGCGTAGTAGGGGCTTGGATTGTAACAGAATAGGCACTTGGAGCATAGCGGAGTGTGTGCAGCTAGGGGATGCTTATGCGTCACACAGGATCAGTTACAATTCACACGCAGGGTCTATTTGCAAACTAAGTGGTGGCCTATGTGTTGCCAGTTTCTGTATATGGGTCTGTCTTTTTGCATATTGGGATTGAGACACACATCATAGGACAAGCGAAATCCCATATAGTGCCTTGTTTACACGCACATCTGACCAATGGGAATGCTGTAGTGGCCACCAATCATGGAGAGAGGGGCGCGGTTACAAACTTTGGAGCACGCCTATCTGCTCAAATTCACCAACAAATACGCCCACATTTAGCCCTAAGTCGTTCACGAGGCTTCTGTGTGACTGCGTGATAACTATGTGCACAGACGATAAGTAGGTCGCCCATACGAGCCGAGAATCGCTGCATCGGGGAGTTGATTTAGCGATGTCTGTGCGTGTAAAGTGACGACGATCGATTTTACACATCGTACGAACGATGCGCAAATATTGACATCGTTGCTGACATCGTTATGTATATCGTAGCGTGTGACGGCCGCCTTACAACCATTTTTTTCTTTCTTTGCAGGGGAAAGTCATGAAACCATGGCGGTCGATTGAATTGCTACAAGAAAGATTTCAACAAAGAGATGTAGACTCCAAGTGAATCAGGGCAAAGCCTTAGCCATTATAAATATTATCAAGTGCTTGCATTCCTGAGACCTTTCTTGTCTTGCCAAAGGTTAATAACCATCTATTTAATGACACAAGTGTATCCATGTCCATGTTTATTAACCTATTTTTCACCCTGCAGTGCACAAAAGTCATAGCTATATATTGTTTTGTTTTTTCTTTTTTTTCCCATGAACCATTGGCAGCACCTTGGAACTTGCAGCCTCCTCTCTTGTAGCGGTCCCACAAGAGACAGCTACCACCAGCACCAGCAACTAGTCTGCCATCCCAGCCATCTGGCAGCACAGGAGCATCTTGGCAGCCTTCACATGTTGGTGAGCATAGTGCTGGTTAATGTGGTTTTCCTCCATACCACCCCTTTGACGCTGCTGGTTTTGGGTTAGCTCGGCAGAACTAGGGGGCAGGGATAGGAGCATTATGCTGGAGTTTTTACACTTTTAGTCAGAATTTCAGGATTCAGTTAAAGGACTTTCTCAACAAATCACCAATGGGAATTGTGAAATTACCACCCACCTTAACCACCTTTAGACCAATATAAGTAGACCAGCACACCATTTATTTCATGTCTGTTACCCAGCAGAGAGAAAACCTTTCACCTGCCCATCAGCTTCATGTACTGAATGCCTACTAGTCTGCTCTGGGGCAGGTCCAGCAGCAGTCGGCACCATTCCTTCAGCAGTCGGCACCGTTCCTCCAGCAGTCAGCACCCATCCTCCAGCAGTCACCAGCCATCCACCAACCTGCAAATTCATGCCGTTCAGCAAAAAAGAAAAAACTTGGGAGTAGCAATATGTCTACTCTCTCCTGGACCTCTTTTCTGTCCTTGACTTCTGGTTCTGGTGGCAGACTGGGTAATATAGTGGTTAATGGCAGCTGAATATTACCAGCTGGCACAAAAACTGAGATTCATAATGTCGGGCCAATGTTAGACTTTTCCATTACGAATCTTTAGTAAATAGTAAATGATACACAACACAGAGAAGAATAACTTTATGTGAACAAAAAAAAAATACATATGTCAACTCCATCTTTATCACTCCCACATAATCCTCAACGATGCTCTGCAACATCCTCTCATGGCAGGACCAGAAACTTACTGATTTCCAGCTACTGCTGTTAGCGGGTTAATGTCACAGACACCATCACCTGAGTTCAGCTTCAACTCTGAACATAGGTGACCTTTCCTGCATCATCTGGCTTACAGTGCGACCCAAAGGTTTCCAGTCTTGCTGTGAGCAGGGTGATGCAGAAAAGGTCACCTGAGTTCAGAGCTGTAGCTGAGCAACCCAGTCTGTGACATCACTCTGCTTACAACGGTAGCCAGAAATCAGTCAGTTTCCAGTCTTGCCATGGGAGGATGTTGAGGTGATGAAATCTCTGATGTATTGCCACAAGTCATCAAAGCTTTCAGCAGTCTTCCGTATATAATCAAAAAACTTTGAGGGTGTTTCCATAAGCAAGAGACTACACCACACCACATGTCTCTCATCACGAAGTACTGAGGTGCAACCTGCAACCAATATCACCGGCATCATCTCCATCTCAATCTTCTACATTCCTTTTACTATTTCACAACTACTATAGCAATCTTTCAAGGGAATATTTGTTTTTGTAATAATGAGTCTGTAAGCACAATAGTGACGTGATAAGTGTTTGCTCATCATTCACTATCGTTAAAATGTTTTAGGCTGCCTTCACATTAGCGTTTGCCGCCGCAGCGTAGGATGTGCATGCGTATCCGCAAGGCAATATGCATGCATACGCAGTCAAACGCACGTTTTTTTATATGCAAATGCATCCAAAATCCTATTAAAAAACGCAGCGTTTCCTTGCGTATGCATGCGTTTATGCATCCGCATGCGTTTATTCTCATGGGTGGAATGTGGGCGTCTACCTTTAAACCTTTTCTGGGCATGCGCACTATGCTGTCCGCATGCGTCCCAAAACAAGTCATACGCAATGTGTTGCTTAGTCTTGCGTATCCATAGACAGCAATGCTAATAATATCCGCAGGTGTCCGCATGCGGATGGTTGCGGATTTTTCATACTCCAAAAAATGCAACATGTTGCGTCCCGGGTGCGGACGCAGGACCCTGGAGGGAGCAGATATCGTCCGCATCCGCACCCGAACGCAGCAAACGCAGGCACTATGCGTTCCTATGTTAAACATAGGAACTCAGTGCGCATGCGTTTGACTGCGTATGGGAATGCAGCATAAGCTGCGTTCACATACGCTAATGTGAAGGCAGCCTTACTGTCTTCTAGGGCCTTCTAGGTCTTTTTATAACATCTCAATGCATATCTAAGCTACAAAATGCTGACAGTTTGGAATTTACACTTTATCAGCATTTTGCATTGTTACCTTGATTACTAGATATCGGCATTCAGCTTATGGAGGATCAGCTCAGCCCCTGACTAGAGGTTTGTTTGTTTTGGAACCTGGGTGTAATTGTCACCATACTATAGGGTTTCATTGGTGTGAACAGACCTATAAGGCTGCCTTCAGACTTGCAGATGCATCTTCAGCGTTTTGCAGATGCATCTGCAAGCATCTGCATGCAGACCGCGGCCCCTATGTTTATAATGGAGCGCACGGCGGTCTGCAGATGCTTGCAGACCGCCTTGCGCTCTCATTGCCCGCCATTAGTGATCTGTGCGCACGCGGATGCCTGCGCACTAATCACACACTCCTGCCCGCACCAGGGACGCAACATCTCGCTTGCAGATGCATCTGCAAAACGCTGCAGATGCATCTGCAAGTGTGAAGGCAGCCTAAGACCATGGATATAAATCATATAATGGACATATGCTATTTTTATTTGAATTGCTTTCACATAAGTGTAAAACAGATGGCCTCGCATGCTGGTGATCAACCTCTGCAATAATAAAGGTTTGCTCGCCAATAAAAATAACAATAATAAGTATGCATAAAAAATTCCCTTTAAAAATATAAAGCTCTCTTAGGCTGGGGTCACACACACAGATATCTGGGCAGATATTGTTCACAGATCTCTGGTTGCAGTGAAATCATGGACAGATTGCTCCATTTGTACACAGCCACAAAATGGAACATTGTGTCCATGATTTCACTGCAACCAGAGATCTGTGAACAATATCTGCCCAGATATCTGTGTGTGTGACCCCAGCCTTAAACTGATATTTTAAGGACACATTAAGCTTCCTGAACTTCCCAGCTACTGCCACATCTTGCACTGTTTCAAAAATTCAAACCCTGCAGGTGTCAAATCACCTGCAAACTCCAGGAAGCTTAAACAAATTCCCAAAAATTCTACAGCTTAACACAAGCTGATAGCCTTGATGGCTGAGGACACTCGTAACTATAAGTTAGGTGTTGTCAACAGCTAAAAGGTCTTCCAGCACACTTTTTGGCCTCAAATAAACAGGTAAAGTTTTAGGGCCATTTTAAATTCCGAACTTATTCTAGAACAAATTCACGTTTGCCAACTTTTGGAGAAAGTGTTTGGGTTTCCGATCATGGACCTAAATCCAGCTATGTTATTGCCAAATTTGAAATTAGCGAACATGTTGAGAAAAGGAGCAGGAAAGGTGGTGATATAGTATGGGATTTATTATTATTATCATTTTTTTTAACCTTTTGTTTACCCTTTCAGTTTTTCAAAATGGCAGCTAGCGTCCATAATTTTGCTAAAGCGAATGATAAAAAAAATCAACATTTTGGTGATTGCACATATGCCGCCTCTGCGACTAGGGTGGCCACAGGTAGGAACTGCAGACAGGCAGGAAGGTAGACAGTTTGTATATCAAACACCTCTAAAACATACATCCACTGGCATAGACCCAACCCAGAGCCTGGGACTCTAGGCAGGCAAGGGGTAGTAGGGCTAGTTATAAGTGGATGAGGCATAGTCATAGTAACGAACCAGTATAAAAAGGAGAAAGAGGAAGTAGTTAGCCAGCAGGCCGGAGTAGGCTAAGAGGAACAGACCAAGAGGAGTATGCAAGTGCTGACAGAGTGACCAGAAAAGATAGGAACAACAGAGACCAGACCGGTGCCACCGGGTCCGAGGAAGACGGTAGCGCTGACAAATTACTGACAGGACAGACTCTCCTGATGTACCCGGGAAGTTGCAAGGGTAGGAAAGAGCCCGGTGATCCCTTGCAAGACAGAGACACCCAAGGCTAGGCTGGGACCAGAGTGTCGGCTCTGAGGGGGACTGAGGATTCACATCGGATCCCCAGACAAACTGACGGGGAGCACAGATTCCAAATCCGTGTTCCCACTACAGGGTTGGGGACATAGCAGCAACTAGGAGGACTCGGCTTACCGCCCATACACTTAGGGGGAAGCTACTTTGAGGGACCGAGCTGCCGCTCCACAATCCACCCAGAAGAAGAGAGAGAGAATCAGCCTGAAAGGACATATAGAAAGAGTGAGGAGTCTTAGAGTGACAATCTGGCTGCAGAGGGTTCAAGTGGTACCAGAGTCAATTGTGTAAAGCTGTTAAGAACTGAACTGTATGGTGAACTGTGTGACTTTGAAGAGGTGACAAGTAAATCCGGTGAACCCTGCCTGAGTGTCCATGTCTTATTCCAGGTATACAGAACTGTTAATCCCCCATTTTACCCTGTCAGGAGCTGTCCCGACCCGCGGTGGGCTCATCCTCCTGGCTGCAGCATCCATCCATCCTCCTGACAGAAGTACACTGCAGCGGTGGTCCCCTTTCTGACCACAACCCGTGTGTGGCGTCACGACAAAACTCCCTGTAAATATCCCCCCATTTATTGCAGAACCTGGGACACGGTCCGGACCAAGACCGCCGTGACATCCACAGCAGTACCCCGGTCCGGTACCGAGTACCCCGTCCCAGTGGGCTCAACACACATTTTTGTAATATTTGAGTAGAATTTAATTCCATTCTAGCATATTCGCCCATCTAAATTTTTAATCTTTTGTGTAAGCTTTACACTTTGCTGTACGACCTTTCTTTACTCACGTCTCCTCATCTCAACCAGCTTCTAAATAAATGATAGAGACTAGATGGGGGTTATAATGAGCACTATAACTTCAGAGAAAACAATTCTTTAAATTAAACAATTATCATAGAATTACTTGAATTTATTTATTTGATATATGAAATTCTGATAAGAAATGGTTGCAGTGATAGTATAAAGTATGCAAATTACTTACCATGGTTCTCCAAAAATAAGACATTGTTTTCTTTTGAATTTGATCTCTGGAAAAAGTGCTATGGTTTAACTTTTGAGATGGGGCATATTTGGGCCAGGAAAAATAATTCACACAAATTGAGGCCATATATTCCAGGATAAGGGCGAAATATACCAGGATTGTGGCCATATTACAGGATGGGGCTATACACTGGGGCTATATATATTTGATACCGCATCCTGTTGGTATATATGAGCCCCCATTCTGTTAGTATACATATAAGCCCCATCATTATGGTATAAGTGAGCCCCCATCATCTTGGTATATATGAACCCCATCTTCCTGGTTTATATGAGCCCCCATCCCCCTGGTATATTCATCTCCCACCCTGGTACTTGTACCCCCATCCTGCATATGGCCCCCCTACTGGCGCACACTAAAAAAATCGATCATGCTCAACACTCTGTGGTTCCCCTGCAACCCCAAGCATTCCCCTGGCACACAGTGATGCCATCACTCTCCTACTTGGCTCACGTGATCAGTGACCAGCAGAGACAGGAGGACGCACAGTGCTGGGAGTGATAAGGAGAGGTGAGTATGATCCGTCACCAGGATATTCACTGCTTCCATGCCAAAGATAATGTTTGGGAGCAGTGAATATACACACGATTGCACGGGGCTGCAGCTGTAGCCCATGGACCCGCTCATTAGGCTCATAAAATATTCACCTGTTTTTTTGGAGTATGGCTTATATTTCAAGCCTATGCCAAAAAGCCCGAAAAAACCTGCTAGGGCTTATTTTTGGGGAGGGTCTATTTTTAGAGAAACTCGGTATGTATGGTAAATATATATTTTCTGCCTTTATATTCTCCTATTCTTTATATTCTGCTTTAAGTTTATAACAATTAAAAATAGTTTATGCTAGAAACACTTCTGATGAAAGCTATTTCTTTTTTGTGGCTGATTAAACCTTAAAGCATTTTTGCATTTATATCAAGTATTTATTAGATGTTGAGCTTTATAAACTCTTCGCGCTGCAATGGTATCTTGCAAGGGCTATATTGAATCTATTACCAAGCATTTTGTGGAATATTTCACATAAAAAGGAACTGTAAATGTAAGAATGTAAACAGGCTAATGGTATGCAGATATAAATTATGCATGTTAGACTTTTGAAAACGCTTCACAGTTTTCCATGGATCTGTCTGATTCAGCAGCTTTGTATACTTGTCTAACGGAATATTTAGTGTAAGTACAATATGCAAAATCTAAAACAAAGTGTAAAAATATCAGAAAATAAAATGCAACTAAATCATAAAATACATCTTTTGTGTGAATGCCTGTACATAATTTACTCTACTAGTCCACATTTCTTCTAGTTATAATAAAATACTGAACATGTAATTTAGTTTCTTCTTAATTGTTCTATTTTTCTGTATATAGAGTATGAAAATTGATAGCACAGCGAGTTGAGTTAATGCCAAAGAACTCAATTTTTGTCTCATCTGACCACAGCACCATCTCCCAATTACTCTCAGAATCACCAAGGTGTTCAATGGCAAGCTCCAGACAGGCCTGCATATGTGCTTCTTGAGCAGTGGGACTTTGCAAGCACTGCAGGAGTTGAATCCATTACGGCGTAATGTATTACCAATGGTTTTCTTGGTGACAGTGGTCCCAGCTGCCTTGAGATCATTAACAAGTTTCCCCCATGTAGTTTTAGGCTATGTTCACACATTGCGCATTATTTGCGCTTTTTTGCGTGGGCGCTTTTAGCAGCGTTTTGAACCCGTGCAAAAAAGCGTAAAAAAGAAGCAGTGCTTTGACACAGCACGCTTTTTTACTGGTGCATGGGGAGACGTGATGTCACAGAGGGGAGGAAGAATCCTGGTTCCTGCTCCCTCTGTAACATGTCTGCCAGCCCCCATTTGACTTCGCAGTGTATTAATATACACTGCGAAATCTAAATTAAAGAAAGCCAGAGGTATTAAAAATAATAAATAATGAATAATTACCTCTCTGCTGGTTTGTTCGGGCTATCCAGAGCCAGGTACCAATCTGACAGGACCTGGCATGATGTCATAGGGCGCTGATTGGCCGCTTGCGGTTATGTGATATGTGATGTCATATGACGTGCATGTCACATGACCACAAGCGGCCAATCAGCGCCCTATGACATCATGCCAGGTCCTTAGATCGTATCTGGCTCCGGAAAGCCCGAACAAGCCGGCGGAGAGGTAAGTATTTATTATTTATTATTTTTTTTATACCTCTGGCTTTCTTTAATTTAGATTTCGCAGTGTACAGTAATACATTGCGACATCAAATCGGGGCTGGCACACATGTCACAGAGGGGAGGTGGAACCAGGATTCTTCCTCCCCCTCTGTGACATCAGATGTAGCATCGCCGGCCCGTATGGAAGAAAGTGCCGGCACTGCTACGTAAAGAATTGACATGTCAATTCTTTTTACGCAAACGCTTTCTCCCATAAAAGTGCAGCGTATTTTTACGCTGTGTCTGTACGGCAAAGTGAATTTCACATTTACTTTGTGGGCAGACACAAGGCACATTGTGCATTTTTGAAAAGCACATGCAAAAAATTGCTCAAAAATGTGCTCAAAAATGCGCAATGTGTGAACGTAGCCTCAGGCTGATTTCTCACCTGCCTCATGGTCCTGGATACCCCCGAGGTGTGATTTTGCATGGAGGCGGTCTAGGATCTTTACCCTGACATCTATAAAAAGCTCTTTCATCTTGCCATATTGTAGAGGTTAGAGTCTGACTGATTTATGCTAGGTTAACACTGGCGTTTGCAACGCATGACAAAACGCATGCAAACGCATACATGCGCAGTGCTTTTTTCCTACAATGTGCTTAAGCATGTATTGAAAAAAATCACTGCGTTACCATGCGCTTGCATGCGTTTACACATGTGTTTGCATTTTTTATGCACATACATTTGAAAAGTAAAAGAGATTTTCCTTTTTCCCATTAGGCGTGTCACAGGGTAAAAATATAAACACCTGTCATTGGAGAAATACTACTGTGGCATGGTACAGACAGTACAGGTGGCCTAGGAAACAAGACAGAGTGACAGTACACCTGGCATTTTAGAAATAGAACTGTGACATGTTACAGACAGTACAGGTGGCATAGGAGACAGGAACCAGACAATCCAGGTGGCATATAAAACAAACTACTGTGGCATGATACAGATAGTCCATTGGGCATATGATACAGAGAGTACAGGTGGAATAGGAGACATGAACGAGACAATCCAGGTGACATATGACACATACTACTGTGGCATGACAGACAGTTCTGGTGGCCTATGGAACAAGACAGAGAGACAGTACACCTGGCATTGGAGACATACTACTGTGGCATGGTAAAGACAGTACAGGTGGCCTAGGGAACAAGACAAAGTGACAGTACACCTGGCATTTTAGAAACAGAACTGTGACATAATACAGACAGTACAGGTGGCATAGGAGACAGGAACCAGACAATCCAGGTGGCATATAAAACAAACTACTGTGGCATGATACAGATAGTCCATGTGGCATATGATGCAGACAGTACAGGTGGGAGACGAGACATACTGTAAAAGAAACAATGCAGGTGGCATAAAAGACATACTACTGTCACATGAAACAGATAGTCCATGGGGCATATGAGACATACTACTGTGGCAAGATACAGATAGTCCATGTGGCATATGAGACATAGTACTGTGGCATGATACAGAAAGTACTGGTGGCATATGACACATGAGAGGGACAGTACAGGTGGCATAGGACAAAAACTACATGGCCACGAAAGAAACAGTGCAGCAAAATGAGAGAGACACTATAGGCAGCATGACAGACAACAAAAAGAGTGCAGACTGGCATATACTCACATCAAGAATCTTGATATCCTCAGGCATTCATGTCCATTTCCTACACACCCTCTTTATACAGCTGGGAGTTGGAAGGAGCTGGAAACACTTCTTGGGCATTCTCAGTGTGACAAATGCAAGCACATTAAACGCAACCATGTGCAGCTCATTTCGCACCACTGCGTTCACATAGAAAACTATGCATGGTTTGTACGCCTCCGTCTGCATGCGCACGCTTGCCGATTTTTCAGCAGTCAAAAATGCAACAATTTGCGTTCGGTAGCCACCTCGGAAAGACAAAGAGAGATGCATTCACATACATACTGATGCCTACGCATGACCCTGCGTTCACCATGTTAGGTATAGGAACGCAAAGTGCATGCGGAGGCAAAATAGCAAGTACACAACCCTGCGCGACGCTGTCGAATGCCAATGTGAACCCAGCCTAATTCAGTGCGTCTTTTATAGAGTTGACAATTGAAGACGGCTGTCTATAATGCAGGTAACCAGTTGATTAATAGCGTCTAACTGGTCTGTAAGAGCAATAACTCCTAATGGTTGGTAGGGGATTAAATACTTATTTCTCTCATTACAATGAAAATACATTTATATAATTTAGACACTGTGAATTTCTGGATTTTAGTTTTGATATTCTATATCTCATTTTTAAAATTAACTTGCCCTTAAAATTATAGACTGTTGATGTCCTTGTCGGTGGGCAAACTTACAAAATTAAGTTATAATTAAATACTGTAGCTAGCTGTAGGGAATTTGGTAGTAGGATAGTAGCTGTTGGAAAGCCTGAGGGGAGTGACAGTGTTTGCCTCCAACTATTGGGTTCGTTACAAAGTGGTTACAATTTGATATAGGCTCAGCGCTAACTCAGGCCATTATCCAATGGCTTATAGTGAATAGAGATACATCGAAGTGTAGTTAACCCCTTTTCAGAATATTTACTAGATCAACACTATATGAAAACGATAAAAGAGACAATAAAGACAAAAAATTGGTGCTTGCTCGTAGATTAAAAAGAATGAAATTTAAATCAAGTTTAAAAATACGATCAGAATATCAGAAGTTTTTGGTTCTTAGTGTTTTGTTTTTTAATTTTTTATCCCCATAATTTGGTGCTTGTTAATTAGAGATCATTGGACTTCAGATGTTGAGAAGACCTTCTAAATCCCTCGTGGCCTAAAAAACGGAAATTTTAGTGTGAATGCTGTGTTCACCTCTAAACTGCTTTTTTTTTAAATAAAATGATGTGTCCGGGCGTTGTCTTACCTACGTTGGCGGTCTTGAAGCATTTAGGTTATTGCTATGGGTGTAGACGTTTTCTGTTTTGCTTGGAGATGCTAAGAAAAAAGGTTATAGTATATGATTTCTGGATCTATAAATGCTCAATATATCCCTGATACTTATTTTCTTACATTAGATTGTGAGCTTCACTTTCCACTGTTGGTGGTTTGAAGGGTGCTCATGGATAGTTCCTAAAGGGAGAGGCAAGTGAATAGTTAGTTTAGTGTGACTTATCACCAATTAATGGATAAAGGACAGTACCTCAAAGAATTACTGTCATTGATTATGCTTGTTTTGCTCTTATATTGTGAGGGTGCTGGTTCTCAGAAACCCTCCTTGGTGGTGTTTGGCTACAGACTCTGGATGGCACTAATAATGATGGGTATATATGGAAGTAAATATTGCTTCTTATCCTTTTCAGTATAAAAGTGTTTACAACATGTCAAATCGTTCTTTTTTTCAGGTTCTTCCTAGGAGCATTTCCAGCGCCACTTTATCAATCATACCTGATTGAAAATATGATTTAATTGCAATGCTATCAACATGTATATGCGACCAAGCATTTTATGACTTATTTAGTAAAGCAATTATCCCTATGGTCCCGGGTACTTATCCCATCACCCCTCCGGGCAATAAAGGATAGACCTCATTCCTGAAGGCTATCCAACCACATCCATGTTACTGGGTGTGGTGTGTTCACCATCCAGGCAATATAGAACCATTCAGTGGGATTACTTCAAACATTAGCCATTATCTGCTTATTTGTCACACTTACTAAGACAGAGGGTGGTTTTTATGCTTTCCAACATTATGTAAATTACTATATACAGTGATTGGTGAACTGATACTACATTTACCCAATAATTATATTTCCAATAAATCATCACGATAACACAAATGAATACGGATGCATGAGTCTCCTGGCTGAGTTCATCACTCTTTACTATTTGAAAGAATAAAGAAAAATATGTTTTACATTTTTTTCATGAAACCTTATTAAAATACATGCTTTTTCAATATATATAATATTTGTCACCAAACATAAAGTAATTACATGTTAATGCAATGTCTAATAAATCCAAGATAAACCTTTTACAGTCATGAGTGTATTCCGTGTTTTCTAGTTTCTTCTCAATTGCCCTCATCCCCATTATATGATCAATTGAAGTATATAATGATATAACATTGAATGATGTTAGAATAGTATCTTCAGGAATTTTAACACAATTCAATTTCTGTAAAAATCCCCCATATCCATATCCCAAATATATGACCCTGCTACTATTGCTAATGGGCCTAATATTTTATCAAGTACAATTCCAATCTTACTCAATACTGAGTCCATCCCAGACACTATGGGTCTCCCTGGGGGCACTCCAAACTCTTGTGTACCTTAGGTACTATATAGATAACGGGTGTTATCAGATCCTTCATTTCTATGTATTCTCTCAATTTCTGATCTATCACTCCTTTCTTTACCTCATCATCCAATGTTTATGTAATTCTTTTCAAAATATCAAACTTTGGGTCACTCAACATCACTTTGTATACTCTATCATCATCAATCTGTTTTTCAACTTCCTTTATATACATGGATTGGTCCATGACGACGATAGCTCACCCTTTATCGGTGGGCTTTACTATTATATCGTCGTCATGGGCCAGTTCTTGTTTTGCTTCAACTTCAGCTCTACTAATGTTTGATTTCTTATAGTTATGTGTTGTCTCTTATATTAGCTATGTCCCTTTTAACTGCCGTAATAAATGCCTCAATTGTCGGGACATTCTCTGTAGGGGAAAATGCACTTATTTTAAACAGACCCATGTCCTTCAACATCAATTAATCCCTTCTTTCTATTATTGCTGTTACCTGTTTACCACTAAACCAGTTTTTCAACTTATTATTCCTCAAAACCTTATGTAGGTCTAACTCTAATTTAAACCTATCAATATGTTTAGTCACACAATATGAAAACCCCTTATTTAAAATTGATACCTGAGCAGTTGTAAAAGGTTTACTTGACATACTAATGACTAATTCATCTCTCTCCATTTGGTCTGGTGTTGAGGTTGTGCCTTGGTCTTCTCATCTTTTACTCTTTTGTTGGCAGTGTTGTTTCCTTCCTCCTCTTTTTGTCCTCGTAATCCTTGGATTGATTTTCCAAATCTAGGCAAAGGAAAGTCATTAGGTACAATTGTTATTAAGTTCCCAATACTAACTCCTTTATTGGCCCTTATATTTTCACCTCCCTTCCTCTATGGTATGGTTGCACCTTCCTGTTGCCAGTTATAAATTTGGCCATTTTTATAGTCCTATATATAGTTTGCCTCATCACTCATCTGAAGGCAATTGTCTATGCTGTGCAGATACGAGATGTGCAGCACCTGAAACTACGGATACTGGATGCCTGTGCTAGCATTTCTTTTGCAGTGTTGCTATCAGTGTGTCAAGAGTGGGAGAGGAGGGTTGCTTTGACAATCCAACACAATGGGCAGCACTTTGAACACATTTTATATGTGGTCTTAAACTTGTAAATAACTTATGAAAGAATACAGTTATGTTAAAACCAAGCACACCATTGTTTTTCTTATGAAATTCTCAATAAATTTGATGTGTCACATGCCCCTATCCCCATTGAAAAAAATAAAGTTGGATCCAAAATGGCCAACTTCAAAATGGCCGCCATGGTCACCACCCATCTGGAAAAGTTTTCACCCACCCACATACTAACGTGCCACAAACAGGAAGTTGATATCACCAACCTTTCCCATTCTATTTAGGTGCATCCATATGAATGGCCCATCATTTATATCCAGCAATTAATTTTGTGAAGGTTGGAAAAAAAGGTTTAGGAAAATATATATGTATCATATTCACATGACAAATAACATTTTTGGAAGAACATTACTTGATGACATTGATTTTGCATTTTCAAGATAAGGCAGGTCATATGTTTTTAGTAAGGTTGTTATGTGTTCAATCAGAAGGGAGAAACCGTTATTGAACAGGGTTTTTTGGTTGTTGGTTATTTGTACTCCTGGGTATTTAATTTGTTCAGAGGGCTAATTAAATGGCGGGCTTTTTTAAGTGTGGTAATATTATTGAGTGGGGTTCAAATGTTCAGGAATTCAAATTTGTTGAATTTTTTTTTTGATAATGGACAATTGTCCTAATTCTTTAAAAATGTCCATTAGTTTGGGGAAATAATGTTTAGGGTCAGTGAATAGTAGCAATAAATGATCTGCGAACACCGCTGCTTTAATTTCTAGATGTTTGATTTTTAATCCTTAAATGGATTCTGTATTAGGGTTTCCATAACTAGAATAAAGAGGGTGGGGAAGAGGGGGCACCCTTGTCTGGTTCCATTGTTTATCTCAAAGGAAGATGAAAATGATCCATATTTTCTTATTTTGCTGTGGGTGCTCTGGTTCTCTGATTTTGCTGTGTCATGATGGCATTTTTCAAATTAGGTGGGAAGGCAAATTTTTTGAAGGTGCAAGCCATAAAATGCAATCTGACTGTTTCAAACGCTTTTCTGGTGTAGGTTGAGAGGAGTATAAAGGGGGGGGGGTAGTTGTTTTTAGGATATTGATTGTAAAATTCAAGTGGAGTTGTTCTTTCCCTCCCTCTTTTGGATGAAACTGGGTGGATTAATTTGGGTGGTACCTTGTCTATTCTTCTGGCCAGTAGTTTTGCCTAAAATATCATGTCTGTATTTAGAAGTGAGATTGGTCAACAGCTACTGCATTACTTTAAATCTTTCCTTCTTTGGGAATAATAGAAATGTAAGCTTCTAGTGTTTTTTTAGGTAGTCATATTTTAGAGAATCTTTTGTAATGAACAATGGGAAGACCATCTGACCTGGGGCTTTCTCATTTGGCACAGTATTAGGGTTTGTATTATTTCCTGTGCAGTGATTTTTGTTACCAGCAGAGTATGTTCACTGATGTAAATTGAAAGTAGGGATAGGTTGCTGAGGAGTCATTTATTTTTCCTGAGGCTTCTACTGGGTCTTTCATAGAGGACAGGGATTCTAAGTTGTAATGGTTTTGGCGGAAATGTCTAAAGGCATCTGCAATATCTTCTGTTTTTTTAACTACTGGATTTTCTCTGTTAGGATTTGTTATATAGAGATCCTTTCGGTGTGTTTTTTTTTTAGAAGTGGAGTTGAGGTTGCTCGCTTGTTTCTATGCATATAGAATTTTTGCTTGCATCTTTGGTATAGTTTAGCTGAATTTAAGTTAAGTATATTTTTGAGCTTATTTCTAAGGTGAGCAAGTTGATTTTAGACGTCGAAGGACGTTGATTGTTTATGAAAGTAGAAAATGATTTAAGGAAAAGCTTTTTCTTTTTTAGATCATGTTTATTAGTACAATTAAAAATCTTGTGTGGATTGGTGATAATAATGTGATACTCACAGTGAAAACCCACCCCCCCCGCACAATTAGACAAACAACTGTTTGTACATTCAAGGTTCTGTGGGTATCCTGTTTGGTTGGTAAACAATATACTCTTGGTAGTGTTCTATGTTTAGGTTTGGGAAGGGAAGGTGTCTGGACACACTTTGTCTCCAGAACAAACCAACCCGACCAGACAAAAGATGCTGATATACAGTGTATGTGATGATACTGGTACCCTTATATTGTCCTTAGGTCAGTAGGGTCTGTAGGTCCCAGCCCGACCCTCAGTCCAAAGTCCTATGAATGTGCAAACAAGGTAAATCTTTGATGTTGACCATCAATATGGTAAGGTATAACCCCACCCAATGCATTTCGCCTCTTCAATTATTAAGAAGCTTATCAGGGGCATCGGAGAAAATCTTTAACAGATGAATGGGTCACACTGGTTATCTGTGACCCATTGGTTGTCAGTCTAGAATCCAGACCCATATGTGTCAGAGTAGAGGGAACTACTGTAGGAGGGAGGCGTTATAGGTTTCTTGGGTTGTTGGTTCTATTATTCTTGTTTATTCTCCTTGTCTATGGTAGATAAACACAGAGTATAGTTTTGTTAGGAAAGAGTAGCTGTGGTCATAAGATAAAGTAGTTGACCTATTTACCCCACTATGTTCGTGTGTTTCTACCAGTAAAACACCAATTACTGTTTTAGTATGTCCAAGAACAATGTGGCTACATACCTGATTGGTGAGCTGTTGTGTTTTCTACTGGTTTGTCAGTAGTTCAGGAAAAAGGGCTTCTTCCAAATTATCCACAGTCAATCTAGTCTCTATCAATCAAGAATAGAATATGAACAAACTAAGGGGGATCTCTCTATAATAGTGACTTATGTCCATATAGCAAAGAGTATGTTGGACCTACCACAAGTAATCTTCTTGTAAACCCCCTCACGTTCCTGTGAAAGTTCATTCACTTCTGTCCCTCTTTCTTCCCTCTCAGGCTTGAGAAAAGGAGGAAGCTTTATTAGAAGCTTTATTAGAACAATCTATTTATTGCTATATTGAACCACACCAAAGATTTTACTGACCTCTGAATAGTTCTCTCCAGATGATGAGTTTAGTATGGAGCCAAGTTACTGTGGAATGGAATACCCTCTGTTCTATAGGGGAGAATCCTCTGGTTAGATTAAGGATACTTTTAGGGTTCCCAAACCTCAAGGGAGTATATGCTAGTGAAAGCATACCTGTCCATACTTTTCAATATATTTCAGTACAAGAGTTGGTGGCAGGATATCGCTGCTTTTGAATAGATCAAAGATGTTAACCTCTTTGCACGAAAGTTAAAGTGGTGTAGCTTCTACAAAAACCATGATAGAGGAGGGGCGTGTCCTGGCAGCAATGGAGCCGGTCGCACAGTAAGTGAGCTCTGATCAGCCCCAGCACTAAAGCGGCCATACCCCGCGTTTGGAGGAGCCTGAGCAGCCCCAAATTGCTGCCCTCACTCCCGGAGCGACAGGGGAACTTATGGGCAAGCAGAGGCCACCCGCACAACGCTCACCGAGGCGGGTTTCTGACTTCTTCCTCCCCGGCGGGAAACCTCTCTCCTCTCCCAAAATGGCGCCTCCTTCATCGCCCCGTGCACAGCGCGCAGCTAGACGCGGCACTACACTCATGGAGGACCCGGGCACAACGGCTCCCGATCCACTGGAGGCCCCGCTTACCAGGGGTGCAATGGAGGAACTCCTGGCTGGGTTCAGAGTTACCCTGCAACAAGATATGCGCGCCATGATTGCTGAGGTGAGAGGGGAGGTCACGCAGCTCGGCACCAGAGTGGACAAACTGGAGGCAAAGATGGCTGAATTAGTGGAGTCACATAATGAGCTGATGGACACTCATGAGAGGCACTTAGCCAGAACAGACAGAATTTCAGCTAAGACACTTGACTTGGAGAATCGCTCACGCCGCAACAATGTGAGGATCCGTGGCAGGTAACCCCTCCGGACCTACGTTCTCTATTACAGGATTTTATCCTCCAAGTCCTCCCTGACACTCCTAAAATGCTCCTCACTGTGGAACGTATACATAGAGTCCCGAAACCTCCCTCAGTCCCGGAGGACCGTCCTAGGGATGTACTTGCACGGATACACTACTATGAGATCAAGGAGAATTTCCTGCGAGCCCTGCGCCAGAAACCATCTCTGCCGGACCCCTTTGCAGCCCTGGAGGTTTTTCCGGACCTCTCCCCGGGAACGCTGGCCCTGAGACGCGCATTCAGACCTTACACCGAAGTCTTGAGGAAAAAGGACATACCGTACCGCTGGGGATTTCCTACTAAGCTCCTGATTCGCCGGGACGGTAAAGTGACTGTGTGCTTCATACCACCACAAGCTGAGAAACACCTTGCACGCTGGGGACTATGGCCGCCGACCCCCTCATCAGAGGCTCATTCCCCTGCTGTGTCATCACGACCTGAACCCGGAGGCAGCAATGATCCAGAATGGTCCAAAGACTGATGCGTTGGCTGCACCTACAGGTTCCTCCTGTTCACTGCATAATTGTGCTAAGGGCTGATCTTCACTGCTCTTTCTTCTAGCTTTTCTCCTCTCTACTCTCTTCTGCCTCATTGTAGTGGCTCCTTCAGTTTCCTTCTCTATCTTCCTCCAATTCCCACTTCCATCCTTACATTCTGGACTCTAATTGTCTTCTTTTCTCCTTACTTCTCCTTACTCCCACTTCATTTACTTTTCCCTCACCCCTACCCCCTTCCTCTCTCCCTCCGTATCCTTCTCCTCCTGCTACTTCCTTCTCACCTCTGACTCTACAACCTTATTCTTACTCCTCTGGAACTTTATGCTTTCTGGCTCTGACTGAGCAATCATTTCTCTCTCTCCGAATTTCCTTGCCCTTACTGGACCAGCTTTCCAGATTTCTCTAACACCTAATCCCCTCTGTTCTTACTATTCTCTCTGGCTCTGGCCTCTCTCCCTTCTGGATTAACGGGGTCTCTGTCGGGTGCTTGGCTTCCCTTGCACTCTGTACTGAATATCTCTGATACTCTAGGGATAGCTTTAGGTGCACTGCCACTTACTATCAATTATTGCTGATTTTGCTGATATTAACAGTGCTGATATTATCCCTCCCTCTTCCTTCCCCACCCCTCACTCCCCCCCGATTTGGTTGATTGTATAAGCTTGCAGAGGATTGCACTGTACACCGTACTCTTTTATATTTCCCTCTTCTTCCTTGCATAAGTTTAATTGTCTCTGCCTCCTCTGTGTCGCCATGACCTTATCATTAGCCTCTGTTAACGTTAATGGTTTGAACTCTGCTGGTAAGAGGAGTGTGGTTTGGCTCCAACTTAAGAAAGCTGGTGGTGATATCCTGTTCCTTCAGGAAACACATCTCTTGAGTGGAGACTGTCACAGAATGACTTCTCAGGCTTATCCTACTCAATTTTTTGCTTCAGCAGAATCCAAACGGGCTGGTGTGGCGATTTTTGTTCATAAGAATGTTGATTTCTCCCCGGTTGAAGTGATGGCGGACCCAAAGGGACGCTTTGTAATAGTTGTGGCACGACTGGGCGGAGCCCTGTATACATTAGCCTAAGTGTATGGCCCTAATACAGGACAGCGCTCCTTTCTAAAGGGATTCCTTAAAATTCTGGCCTCACACACTAAGGGTTGTAGGATAGTTGCTGGAGACTTTAATGCCCCCATGGAGCGGCGTCTTGATTGTTCGAATCCCTCGACATATCGGGGTGATCTGGGCCCTCTTTTCGCTCAGTCTCAGCTACATGATATCTGGAGCTATCTTCACCCCTCGGAACGAGACTATACCTTTATGTCTCCCCGGCACGGAACCCTAAGTAGGCTCGACTACTTCTTGGTGGATGATTCCATTCTTTCACACTGTGCTGATGCCAGCATTGCCTCCATAACCTGGTCGGATCATGCACAGATCTCTTTGGAAGTGGTTGACCCTACCTCACTCAGACCGCCGGCTCGCTGGAGGCTAAATGAGTATCTTTTATCTTTCCCATCTAATGTACAACATATAAACGAACATTTGGAGCAGTATTTCTCCTCCAACGATGTAGCTGGGACTGACCCGGAAATACTTTGGTATGCTCACAAGGCAGTACTCCGGGGTATTCTTATCCAACTAGCGTCCAGAGCCAAAAGGGAACGTGAAGCTGCAGTTGCCTCTCTACTCTCCAAGATTAGGCTCTTGGAGGCAGCACATAGAACATCCCCCGGAGGCCCTGAGCTGCAGGAGCTGATTGAGGCGAGACGGGATCTGAGAGCATGTATATTAGAAACTGCTGAAAAACACCTGAGGAAAACCAAATCCAAGTTTTATGCCATGGGGGATAGAGCGGGTGCCCTCCTAGCCAGGAGGATTAAAAAAAGGGCAACACAGTCGAGAATCTCTACCTTGCTGACCCCATCGGGAGACACCATCCGCAATCCGATTAAAATTGCGGGAGAATTTGGGAAATTCTATCATTCCTTGTATAATTTGGGGGAATCAAGGGATGTCCCTCAACCCTCTAATGAGTCCATTCAGACATTCCTATCTAAAGCTTCCCTCCCTTGTCTTTCTCACGAACAATTGGGTTTCCTGAATTCCCCGATCACATAAGAGGAAATCTCAACGACCATACGGTCAATTAAGAAACGTACCTCCCCTGGCCCGGACGGTTTCTCTTACGCTTATTATTCTTCCTTTTCTACTCTTCTAACACCGTACCTTCTTAAACTTTTTACTTTCTGGCAACAGCGGGGTTCGATACAAGCGGAGGGACTGGAGGCCCTTATATCCACTATCCCTAAACCGGGAAAACCTCTCACCTCCCCTGGAGATTTTAGGCCCATTTCGTTACTCAACTGCGACCTCAAGATATATGCGAAACTGCTTGCAGCACGTCTCTCGGTCGTTCTCCCCTCCTTGGTTCAACTGGATCAAGTTGGTTTTGTCCCTGAACGCCAGACGTCTGACGGTACACGCAGACTCCTGAATGTTCTGGATCTGCTTGAGCTTCGGAAACTCCCCAGTGCACTCCTGTCTCTGGACGCTGAGAAGGCCTTTGATAGGGTGCACTGGGGATACCTGGACGAGGTCCTCTTGAAGTTTGGACTCCGGGGGCCGATTCGAGACGCCATCAACGCCTTGTACTCCAATCCTTGTGCGTTGGTCAGTGTTTCAGGCTTCCTCTCTCCGCGCTTCAATATTACAAATGGCACCCGTCAGGGTTGTCCTCTCTCTCCTTTAGTGTTTGCCCTTATAATGGAACCACTCGCCTCCATTGTCCGTAACTGTCCGGATATACGAGGGGTTGCAGTTGGACCCTTCGAGCATAAAATAGGGCTATACGCGGACGATGTGGTTTTCTTTTGCACTGACCTACGCACCTCCCTACCAGCCATTCTTTCAGTCCTGGAAGAGTTCTCTCTTGCCTCGTACTACAAACTGAACTTCTCCAAATCCACTCTTTTCCCTCTGCACCTGCCTGCTGTTGATCAAGCTTTTCTCCACCGTCTGCTGCCATTCACCTGAGCCAGGGAAGGATTCCAATATTTGGGGATATATATCACCAAACTCTCAGCGATTGTTAAGCGTAACTGTGAAACCTTACATGCTGACATCAGGAGGGAGATTAGGGGCTCTCGGGATTGCAACTATCCTGGATTGCTAGGTCAAAATGTCCATTCTCCCGAAGATTCTCTATTTATTGCGGTGTCTCCCTTTGAACTTCCCAAGTAGTTATTTCAAAGCCCTACAAGCCACTTTGGGTCGCTTTGTGTGGGATGGCAGACCCCCCCGCGTTGCTAAACGGGTCCTCTTCCTCCCCTACTCTAAGGGGGGAATGGGGCTTCCTAGTATCTCAACTTATGCGAGAGCTGCTGTTTTACAGGCGGTTGGAGATTGGTGGTCTGATGCTCCTTCCTCCAGATGGATGCAGATGGAATCCTGCTTCTCTCCGGGGGCTCTACCCGCCTACTACTGGAGATGACCCTACTTAAACACCGGCCTCCCCCTGACTCCCTTAGGGTTATGTCTGCCTTGCTGGGGACCTGGGCGAAGGTGGGTAGATCCCATTTCCCCTTTCTATACCGATATATATCTCTAGCCGCCGCTGAGCGTTTGGTGCCCGACCTGTCTCTTCTGGAGTGGAGGAGGAGGGGGATCCAGTGTATCTCGGAACTGATGTATTTGTCCGGCCATATCCAACAATTCTCCGCCCTCTCTCAGACCTTTGCCTTACCAAAAACCACCTTTTATCGGTACTTGCAGCTCAGACACCTCCTGACCACCATGGTTTGGCCTGTCCCGGACCTGGTCTCTATGGATCCAGGACTTCAGTCCTTCATGAAGGCTGGGGGCACTGCCAGGCATGGAGTGTCTATCATGTATAAGGCTTTACTGTGTTCCCAGGAGAACCTTAAACTTCCTTACATGCAGAGATGGGAAGTGATACTTTCCTTCTCTGCCTCTTGTGAGGAATGGCAAACGGCCGCGACCCATGCCTCTCACTACTCTTCCTGTGTGACGCATTTGGAACAGTCCAAAAAAACTCAAATGCAATGGTACCATACACCGGAGCGTCTAGCACGCTTTGCTCAGAGCTCTCCTCGGACCAGTCCCTATTGCTGGAGGGTTGTCAGGTTCCTGGAGACACTCTGCATATGTGGTGGGGCTGCCCTGTGATTCGGCTTTTTTGGAAGGGGGTGGAATCTTTGTTGCTGGAACTCACGGGGCTTACTACCCCCTTTCCTCCCCAAATGGTAATACTGGGCATTGGCCTGGAGCACATCCCTGCTCCAATACGCCCTATTTACACCAATGTTCTTATTGCAGCCAGACAATGCCTCGCGGCGACGTGGAGATCAACGGCAGCTCCTTCCCTGGCAGACCTGGTGATTAAACTCAACACTCACTTCCAGTACGAGTTGATACTATCTCATACACTTTCTTAAAGGAACAGAGTGCTTACCTGGTGGGACCCTTAGGCCACCTCTGTACATAACACTGTGCACGTATAATTGTTTTCTTGCCAACCTCTCACTGTTACCTTCTCCCCTCCGATCCCTTTTTACTCCCTCCCCCCCCCCTTCCCTAACCCCCCCCTAACTCTTATGTTAATGTTGGGTTCATGATTATAGCCCTATCTGCTGATTGACTTGTATTGTACCTATATTTTCTGACAAATTTTAATAAACACTTATTGGTTTAAAAAAAAAACCATGATAGAGATAAGTGTATACAACTAGGACTAGCGGAAGTCTACTTACCCATAGCACAGGATATGATGGACCTAGCAGGTGGTACTAACAATGGCCTAAGTCCATTTACGGACCTTATGCCACGTAGTGCACGAGCACCACCAACAACGGAATTGACAAGCATTGACATCTTCACCAAGCTGGTTAGTGAAGATTTGAAGAAATTACAAGAAGCACCTTCTATTCCAAATTAGATGGCTCAGAGAGAGAGACATTGGACAAGCTTACTAAACGACAGGATATTATCCTTAGCCAGCTGATAAAGGTGGAAATCTTGTAATTCTGGATTCTGAAACGTACAGAAAGATGTGCTACAACATACTCGAAGACCAAACCACATATTCTGTGTTGAAAAGAGATCCAATGGATGAGTTTAGAAAGGGTCTGAAGGTCCTGCTGCATGATGCTTACCAAGAAGGCATTCTGTTAAAAAATGAATGGAGGTATATGGACATTAAATACCCAGTAATACCCGTCTTCTAATCTTTACCGAAGCTGCACAAAGGGCTTTCCCCTCTAAAGGGATGCCCTATTGTCTCGGGGAACGACTTCTCTCTCTCAAAATTCGAGCGTGTATCTAGACAAAGTCTTAAGGAAGTATGTGCTTGCACTGCCATTATATCTTAGGGATACCATGGACTTGCCAAACTAGAAGATATTGTGGTGGATCCAAACACTCACTTGGCATCCATCGATGTAGGAGCCCTCTACAGCAGTATCCCTCACGCCTATGACCTAGAAGCAATTAAATACTACCTATGTGCGAGGGGAATCCAATACAGTGCACACAATAGGTTCATACTAACCATGTTGGAATTTGTTCTGACCCACAACTACTTTAAATTCAGCAGAAAATTCTACCACCAGCTCAGGGGTACCGCCATGGGCAGTTCCATGGCACCCACTTATGCCAACTTGTTCCTGGGCTGGTGGGAAGACACTGTGGTCTTTGGTGGGGAGGGCGAAACCTCCTGGTGGTGCCCCCAGATTATCTTCTGGGGCGCTACATAGATGACATCTTTATTCTGTGGGAAGGAGATGAAACAAGTTTTAACAGGTTCATAAGGGATCTTAATGTGAACGAAATTGGACTCCGGTTTACATCAGAGTTTCAAAAAAAGGAATAAAATTTTCTTGATGTCACCATTGAAAAAGGGATAGATGATCGTCTGTCTACCTGAACCTATAGAAAAAAGACGGCAGCAACAATTAACTACACTGGAGAAGTCACCATCCCAGGACTCAGAGAATAGGGAACCCAAAGGGACAATATCTCCGAATCAGAAGGAACTGCTCTAATGATCACCAATTTTTCCAACAAGCAAGGGAACTAAGAACCAGGTTCATTAACAGATGATATCCCCAACAGGTCCTGTGTGTGGCTTTCAAGGAAGTGGAAAGGACCCCAAGAAGAGATCCTTTCTTTAAAACTAAGGACCAACAAGGAGACCAACATAATGAGGTTAATTGGCAAGTATGACAACCGCTCAAGAGAGGTGAAGGACATTTTGAGGAAGCATTGGCGGAACTGGTAGACCTGATCCCCCCCCCCCCCCTTTTCCTTCCATCACATATAAATGAGGCAGAAATATCAAAGACCAACTAGTACATAGCACATACGAACCCCCAAAACCTAAAAGCACCTTGTTGGAGAGCAGAGAAAAAGGCATGTTCCACTGTGGCAAATGCATAGCCTGCAAGTACATATGCACTGAGAAGGAACCTTTTAGCAGAAACACAGGGAAAATCTATAAACTGCGACATTTTGCAAACTGTTTATTACTTCAAATGTACTTGTGGTTTGGAATACGTGGGAAAGACAAAGAGAGAATTTAGGAGGAGAATCGGGGAGCACGTGGGGGATATCAAGAACAACATGGATACCCCCATAGCAAGACACATAATACAAGACATAGCGGCAACCTAGATTGTTTCTCATTCTTGTCAATTGCGGTTGTACCTCCACCATTCAGAGGAGGAGACTGGGATAGAGTTATCCTGCAAAAAGAATGCAGATGGAAACATCGTCTAAGGACAGTCACCCCAAAAGGTCTAAACGAAACACAAACATACACTTGCTTTATTTAACCTCACTTAATCTCTAACATGGATTCCTGAGATAACCCATGCCAGTGGTTCCATAAGAAGCAAGTTATGTCCCTATGATGAACAATTGGGCTCTAGAAGCAACCTCTTCCATTGACCCTGGAGGGCCCAGGGAGCCTTAATCTGTAGGGGATTATATGAGGCGGTCGACAGGGTAGGGGGTACTCAGGTACCGGGGCTGATGGCGGCTTTGATGGGGAATCACGGCTGGTCGATCCCCGGTCCATGCCCTAGACCCTCAATGGCGGGGAATGGTGGGGGGGATAAGGAGAATTGATGACATGCCGCCACCTATGGTACCTGGTAACAGGTATACCAGCACTGCAGCCAGCCGCTGAGGTGATGGTGGGTGCAGCAGAGTGTGGTACAGCTCCCCAAAGGTGGAGCTTTAATCAGGGCAGTGGGGATGGATGAGGGGAGTAGTAGTTGCGTCTCTGCAGAAAAGGCGGTGAATTGCGGCTATTAACAGGCACACAGACACACAGTGGTGGTTGTTTTGGTACCTTTTACTGTGACAGGATAACAGGTACATCCAGAGTAATAACCAGGTCCCCAGTGCAACTTGGGACTTCCACCTTTAGAAAGTTATGAGGCCTCCTCTGTCTTTGTGCTCTGTGGCTTGGGATGAGTCCTGCCTGTGTCTGAACCCACCGTTCCTTCTCCCTTTCTGGGCTTTGCTCTTAACTGATTATGATGTCCTTCTGCGGGTCCCTGTTTCTCCTATGGCCCCTGGTCAGTACTTGGTCAGTTTTAGCATCTCTTACTTGTTCTCTTCAGGGGTGAACTTCTCCTGAGTCTTCCGTGCTTTTGCTGTAACAGTAAATGATAGTGTGCTGGTGTACTAAAGGCTATATTAACTGATTCCCTTTTTGATTCCCTGTTCCTTCCATTCGCCTCTGACTCTTTCCCTAGGGTGCAGCACAGCGGTCAGTGGTCCCTGGTCCTGGGCCTGGATCTCTCCCAGTTGACCAGCTCCTCGCTCCAGCTCCCTCCAACTCTAACTGGAACACTCTACTGGGACTAACTCACTCCTCCCCTTAGGCCTGGATGTTTTTAAAGGGGAACTGACTTAAGGCAGCCAGTATGACCCCCTTCAGGTCTGTGGTGGAAGGTGTGGTGTGCTGTGCGAACCAAGGTGTAATTCCCTCCTTGCTCCGGTGGATCCTGTGGCAATCCCCCGCAGGGCTAGCCACACAATCATCTGTTCTCACCAGAAAACCTGATACTGTAGCTTTGCCAGATCACCACTAACAGAAGAAAGGTGAAGATGAAAAGGACATAATGATCCTAAACAAACTTACAGCACCAAGAATACTAGTGAGAATATTTATAGAGGTGCCTCACATCAAAAGCCAACATGATCTGGACACTCAGACAATAATGTTGATATGCATAGTCCGAGCATGTCTCCAACATTTATACATCCCCCTGCAACCTTCTAAAGGAATGCTGCCCCCAAATAAAGCAGAATGCAGATATTCCCCCACCTAAATAGGATGTCTATCCCAAATCCCTCTCATGAAACAAGCCCTTACAATAGCTTTCCTGACCTATCAGTTGATATCTCTAAGTTGCCTACAAAAAGAACAGTACATAATAACAAGGTATCTATATCCATCTTTATTAACCTAGCAATAATTCAAAAACAAGTTCTTAAGAGAACCCCCTAAGAAATAACATGCTGAACGATGAGCTGTATTATATGTGCAGCACGATCACTAAACTGCATCTCTCACGCCTGCGCAATCCGTGGCCGCAATCCTGCAATACACGGCCGGGCGTGTCACCAGAAGAAGAGAGATTCGCAGCACATGTGCAGTAGACTCCTCTGCGTTCCAGGTGGAACACACGCTATAGAACAACTGCCAAACTTTTCCAGTGGGCAGTTTCCATACAGGAAGTGGGAGGACTATATTAAGAGCGGTCCAACATACTCTTTGCTATATGGACACAAGTCAATATCATAGAGAGATCCCCCTTAGTTTGTTCATATTTATTCTTGACTGATAGAGACTAGATTGACTGTGAATAATTTGGAAGAAGTCTTTTTCCTGATCTACTGACTGACAAACTACTAGAAAACACAACAGCTCACCAATCAGGTATGCAGCCACATTGTTCTTGCACATACTAAAACACTAATGGGTGTTTTACTAGTAGAAACACACGAACATAGTGGGGTAAATAAGGCAAATACTTTATCTTATGACCACAGCTACTCTTTCCTAACAAAACCATACTCTGTGTTTATCTACCAAAGACAAGAAGAATAAACAAGAATAGGAGAACCAACAACCCAAAAAACCTATAACGCCTCCCTCCTAGTTCCTCTACTCTGACACATGGGGGTATGGATTCTAGACTGACAACCAACGAGCCACAGATAACCAGTGTGACCCATTCATCTGTTAAAGATTTTCTCCAATGCCCTTGATCAGCCTCTTAATAATTGAAGATACGAAACGGTCGGATGGGGTTATACCTTACCATATTGATGGTCAACATCGAAGATTTACCTTGTTTGCACATTCATAGGACTTTGGACTAAGGGTCGGGCTGGGACCTACTGACATAGGGTCAATATAAGGGTACCAGTATCATCACATACACTCTATATCAACATCTTTGGTCTGGTCGGGTTGGTTTATTCTGGAGATAAAGTGTGTCCAGACACCTTCCCTTCCCAAAGCTAAACCTAGAACACTACCAAGAGTATATTGTTTCCCAACTAAACAGGATCCCCACAGAACTTTGAATGTACGAACAGTTGTTTGTCTAATGGTGCTGGGGGGTGGGTTTTCACTGTAAGTATCACGTTATTATCACCAATCCACACAGGATTTCTAATTGTACTAGTAAACATCATCTAAAAAAGAAAAAGGTTCTCCTTAAATAATTTTCTAGTTTCTAAGCTGGATAACTATAAACCATAACATCATTGTTATGAACGTGCTCTAAAGTATTGATTTGCTGTGAAATGAAGGCTACATCTTTTCCTCTTTCATTTTTTAGGCATGTGTCTTGTGCAATTAATTTGCCTTTTAAAACATTTTTATGGGTTTCCCAAACTATACATATTGATGGTTTTGAGGGTAAGTTTTCACTGAAAAATTGCTCCAATTTAGTGGAAAGTGTTTTCACATGTTTCAGGTATTTTGGACGAAGTACCTTAATGTCCGCGCTGCTGCCAGAGAGGAAAATACAACAACGACACTGGGACGTCTGAGTACTGGTAGTAGAGGTTTATTTCCAACGCGTTCCTGAGGAAGGAGCCGGTACGTGGCTCCGAAACGCGTTGGAAATAAACCTCTACTACCAGTACTCAGACGTCCCAGTGTCGTTGGTGTATTTTCCTCTCTGGCAGCAGCGCGGACATTAAGGTACTTCGTCCAAAATACCTGATCACAGCACCGCACCTTGTGGAAGTACAGTCCCTGCAGCAGCTGCATTGTTCGAACGATTACGCTGGTTGTGTGCTACACAACCGGACCAGGTGAGCAAATCTGATTTTTTCACATTTACCTGCCTATAAAGGATAAGACCCTATGTGCGCATTCTCAACCCTCTAGATTTTCACATGTTTGGCGCTATCTATTATAGACTCCTTCAACCTCCATGTTAGAAGGGGATATGGAAAAAGTGGTGATGATAATTTCAAAAAAAATTGGTGCATGGTCTGAGATAAGGTGAAATATATGTTTGTAGCTTGTAAGCCAGTTTATAATAAAGATATGAGATAGTGATTAAACCTATTTGAGTTGATTTCACTAGATGAAACATGTGGTTTTGTATGAATTGGAAATCTAGTCTATGATAGGAGTTGTGAGAAAAAAGTGTAGTCTTTTGCCAAGGAATTAGAGAGTCTCCATCAATCAGTTAGTTGGAGAGAGTGTAAAGCTCTATGGAGTCTCCCAATAGATTTTTAGGTGTGGGTAGTGTGTCTGTGGAGCTCTCTAGGGTTGGGATCAAACATATATCGAGATCACCCCCTATAATTGAAATTCCTTCATTAAAAAGAGATAGGATTTCTAGGGTTTTAGTGATCCAAGTAATTTTCCCTTGCTTGGGAGCATAAAAACTGAAAAATATGTTTAATGTATTGGCTATTTCGCCCTTTACTAGTATATATCTCCCTTTAGAGTCAGAGACATTATATTTCAGGGTAAATGGAAGCCCTTTGAAAAGTGCAATAATTTCACCTTTGAAGGCTGAGGTGTTACAGCTATTGAACTATATGGGGTATGCAAAATGTGTGAGGTATGGAATACGTCCCTTTTTTAGATGTGTTTCTTGTAGGAAAATAATTTTGGCATTGTTCTTTTTTATGAATGTCTTTTTTAAGAGGATTTGGTTACTTTTGTCACACTTAATGTTGAAAAGGCCACTGTTAGTGAGTCAGGGAGAGTCTTGTAGGCCTTCGGGTATATTTTGGGAAGTGCCCGATGAATTCAGAGATCACCGACAACAAATAACAGTTATAACAATTAAACCAATATTTACAGAAGACATCTTATCTCTTGGAGGGGGAGGGAGGCAATCAATACATCCCCTTATAACAGGTGAGACAGTCATATATATTTTAAGTAGGGAAACAGCAAGTTGAGGTAGGTCAACTTTTTAAAAAAAAAACGTACTTGTAATGTTTTATTCTTGATATGAATGTAAATGTATATATTATAAGTATAAGTGGGTGGTTTAGAGGGTTTAACTGGGTAGAGATAATTTGTGCACATTTTATATTTAAAGTACATAATTTTCACAGCCCTTGCTGTGTCTTCTATAATCTTTCAGTCATATTCACTTCGCAATGACCTTGTTTCTTTTCAGATATGTGTATTCTACTTTCACATTTTTCCCCCCTTTTTGTATTCACACCCCTATCACTAATTTTGTGTATAATTTTTGCAATGTATAATGTGGTATCACTAAGTTTGATTTTGTAATCTTAATTAGATACAGAATAGAATGTAGTGTGTATGTTTAGTAATGTATGATGTGAATGGCCATTGCGTGTTTTATGTATGAATCCCCTGTAGTAATAATGGGTTAAAAAGGTTTCCTTCATTGCAATGAAACAAATACCTGAGAGACTCTCTGTTCTATTTTCTAATTGAAGTCCATGGCACTAGTCTCCTACAAAATGGCCGCCGGAGTGATATTATTAACTAAACATGCAGCCCTCTAGCGGAGAATAACTGGGCGGCCATTCTGCGCATGTGCTAGATCGGCGCCATAGATGCGAGATCTCATGCAGCGCTTGTCCCCCTCTTTTCCGGCGGAAGTGACGTATCGCCACTGTAACAAGGCGGTTTTTTGTGCTGGTGTTGATTATATAAGGCTAAAATCATGCTGACGAACTAGTCCCCGTGAACAAGCGTTGCGAAACGGTAGTAGGGGCGTGCTGGGGGTCTGGACATTCAGGTGGGATCCAAGGAGGTCCTTATTAACATAGGAGATGGGTGAGTGATTGACTGGTATACGGTTGTCATTTTGACTAGTACCTATCCTAATATGTCTGGTTGATACCATTTGGTTTTTATGCTGACCTCTGAGTATATCCACAAATGTGACTACCTGTCAGCAGCTCATTTGGGATCTCCATAACTGTCACTTTATATCTAACATGTATGTAATTACTTTTGTATGTAATAAAGGTGAAAATTTTATATAACTTTACTCCTTAGTGGTGCCCACTTTATTAAATGTTTTGGGAAGTGCCAGATGAATTCAGAGATCGCCGACAACAAATAACAGTTATAACAATTAAGACATCTTCTGTAAATATTGGTTAACTGTTGGAGGGGGAGGGAGGCAATCAATACATCCCCTTAAAACAGGTGAGATAGTTATATATATTTTTTAGGTCAGAAACAGCCCTATTTTTGTTTCTAGACCTATGCCCATATTGGACTCTGGCCCTGCTGCATCCTGCTTCTTTGAGGTATGTTCACATAAGATCAGGTTTAAAATATCTTGACTTCAGGGACTGTTCCGATAAGGCTCACCTTAGCTCGGTAGAACAGCTTCCGTACATTTTTTGCAAAAAACATATTAACTAAGTACCCTGTTATTGACACTGTTTTGCACTTGCTTTTTACTTTTACCTATATAGCAGAGTATTTTTAGACGTTTTTTATACTGTCTCTTTTTTGTGATATAGTCAGGGCTGACGTTAAGGGGGGGAAGACTGGCAGTTTCAGTGATGTGGGAGGTGGCTCCCATGGCCCTGATCGCTGGGGAGATCTGCTGTTTGACAGCTCCCCAGCAATCAGGTAACAACGCTCCAGCGATCCCGGCAGGTCATTATCGCTGTTGGGAACACTGGAGCGGTCGTTCAGTGTGACAGGGCCTTAAATAGCTTCCACCGGTGGTTGTTCCTTGTGGCCTGACATACAGACGTTAATTAGCAGCTAGATATTAATCAACAATAATGTGCAAACATTTAACTCAATGTAAGGGACAGGCCCCTTAGCAAAAAGCAAACAAACACATCTCAGCCTTCAAATCAAGAAATCATTGCAGAGGATCAAGGATGGGTATGATGGAGTAAAAGAGATGGAGTCCCTAAATGTCTTTGTTTTTTTATTTTGTAATAAAAAGTTTTCTCTCTGTTTTGTGTCTTCTTTACTATTTACCTATGTAAATACTTATGTTCCAAAAAAATGGTAGGAAAACAAAATTGAAGGTGTGATACCTTTATTGGCTCCATCATGGTTTTTAAAGACTCTTCCTGAACAACAGGATTACTCACAATCCTCTTTACTCTTAGCATCTTGCTAAAAGGAATAGAATTCAGAGTTTTTCATAGAGCATGACCCTAAGGGACATTATATGGCTATAATTATGGCCTTATATGCGATATTTGGAATAAACAGTGACATGATTTTGATAGTGGCTTTTGTTATGTTTACTGTTATGAACCGATCACACAGGAGTAACATTCAGATTCCATAGAAGTCGTTGGTAACTGTACTGACCGCAATCCCTGACTACACACTGCAACTAGAAGTAGCCGTGGGATGTAACTAACCAGACCTAGACACCTCTGCACACCCGGAGAACTAACTGCTCCTAAAGATGGATGTAGGAAAAGCTATCTTGCCTCAGAGCAGAACCCTAAAAGAATAGCAAGCACCCCACAGATATTAACTGGGAAACAAGAGACAGAAAAACAAACACAGGTAGATTGAGTATAAGGTTTAGCAAAAGAGGCCACACTAGCTATATAGGAAAGACAGGATTGAATACTATTGCGGTCAGTATAAAATACTAGTAAAAAACCACCAGCAACAGATATTACAAAAATTACCCTGAGTCACTAAGACTCGGCGCCCTCTATATCTGCAGACATCTATGAATCATATGCCAGCAGAACTGGAAAAAACAGATTATAGTGAATGGTAAAATTCCTAGGAAGAAAACTTCCTATCTGAGAGCAGATAAACAAATATAAAAACTTGATAGCAAACCCACAGCTCAGAATAAGACAAACCATGAGGTCCGAGGCAGAAATCCAAGAATTATCCTCCTGGCCATAACCCCGCCATTTAAGGGTATGTGCCCACAGGAAGGTTTTGTTGCATTTGAGATCAGGTTTTGGCTTGGTTTTATGTAAATCTATGCTAATCTAATCCTGAGTTTTTGGTTTCCAGCAAAACCTATGTGTGCAGGGAAAAGCTTTCACACACACACTGTTTTTTTATCTACAGAAAATGGAAATTACACAGGTGTTTCCACTTTAGCAAAAATGCAGCAAAGAATTGACATGCTCATTCTTTCTAAAACACAGCAAAACCTGAGGTGTTTCCACTTTCTTCACCAAACAAAAACCTGTGTGTTGGGACAGCTAATCCTAGAATCATAGGTTTTGCTGGAAAACAAAAATGTAGCAAATCCTGTGGTGTTTACACTATCTCCAGAGAACAAAAACCAATGTGTGTGAAAGCTTTTGCCTAACAACATAGGTTTTGATGGAAACCAAAAACTCAGGATTAGATTAACATAGATTTACATAAAACCAAGGCAAAACCTGATCTCAAATGCAGAAAAAACCTTCCTGTGGGCACATACCCTAAGAAGTTACCGGAGCCTCCGTCTCGAAAGACGAGAATCCAAAATCTTCTCAATCTCATACTCCAACTCACCATCAATCAGGGCCGGGGCCGGAGGGGCCACAGCAGGAACCATGGGCTCAACAAATCTCCTTACCAAGGACTTATGAAAAATATCAAGAATCGCAAAAGAGCTCAGAAGCTCCAACCAGAAGGAGACAGGATTAACAATTTCAAAAATCCTGTACGGACCAATGAACCGAGGCTTAAATTTAGGAGAAGAAACCCTCAAAGGAATATGGCAGAAGGACAACCAAACCAAATCACCAACACGAAGCCGAGAACCCAACACACAGACAGTTAGCAAAACGTTGAGCAGCTTCCTGAGAAAGATGTAATTTGTCAACCGCACAATCCCAAATCTGCTGCAACTGCTCAACCACAGAATCCACACCCGGACAGGCATAAGGCACACCCTGCCTCTGAAGAAAAACGAGGATCAAAACAAAATTACAAAAGAATGGCGAGGCCAACGTAGACGAACTCGCCCGATTATTAAGCGCAAACTCGGCCAAAGGCAAAAAGGCAACCCAATCATCCTGATCCGCAGACACAAAACATCGCAAATAAGTTTCCAAAGTCTGATTAGTTCTCTTCGTCTGACCATTAGATTGCGGGTGAAACGCAGAGGAAAAAGACAAGTCACACCCAGCTTTGCACAGAAAGACTTCCAAAACCGAGAAACAAACTGGGCACCCCTGTCACACACAATATTTTCCGGAATACCATGCAAACGAACAACATCCTGAAAAAACAATGGAATCAAGGCCGAAGAAGAAGGCAATTTACCCAAAGGAACGAAATGAACCATCTAAGAAAACTGGTTACAAATAACCCAGATAACTATCATCCCCGGGAAGCAGGAAGGTCTGAAACAAAATCCATAGAAATATGCGTCCACGGCCACTCAGGTACAGATAAGGGCAAAAGCAACCCACTAGGACGGGAACAACAAGGCTTGGCCCTTGCACAAGTCCCACAGGCTTGCACAAAACAACGCACATCCCGGGACAAAGAAGCCACCAAAAAGATTGACTGACCAAATCTCGGGTACCAAAGATGGCTGGATGACCAGCCAACACAGAACAATGAACCTCTGAAATCACTCTAGTAGTCGACGGGGCAGGAGCAAACAATTTCCCACAGGGCAGTGCTCAGGCTTATCCGCCTGAATTTCCTTAAGAGCAAGCCGTAAATCGGGGGAAACAGCAGAAAGAACAATCCCCTCCTTCAGAATGCCGACCAGCTCCAAAGGTTCAAGAGAATCTGGCAAAAAACTGCGAGAGAGACCATCGGCCTTAACATTCTTAGAACCAGGAAGATAGGAAACCACAAAATCAAAACAAGCAAAAAACAAGGACCACCGAGCCTGCCTAGGAGTCAGCCTCTTGGCAGACTCGAGATAAACCAGATTCTTGTGATCAGTCAAGACAACCACACGATGTTGAGCCCCCTCCAGCCAATGATGCCACTCATCAAATGCCAACTTCATGGCCAGCAACCCCCGAATGTCGACAACATAATTGCGTTCCGCCGGCGAAAATTTACAGGAAAAGAAGGCACAAGGGTGTATCGTGGAACCAACAGGATCCCTCTGAGACAAGACAGCCCCTGCACCAATCTCAAAAGCATCAATTTCCACCTGAAACGGAAGGGAAACATCCAGTTGGCTCAACACACGAGCAAAAGTAAACCATCTTTTAAGCTCCTGGAAGGCAAAAACGGCCGCAGGAAACCAATGCTCCACATCAGCACCCTTCTTAGTCAAATCAGTCAACAGCTTCACCACACTGGAAAAATTGGCAATGAACTGACGATAAAAATTAGCAAAGCCCAAACATTTCTGAATGCCCGTCACGGACGTGAGCTAAACCCAATCATGAATAGCCTGAACCTTAAAAGGATCCATCTCAATAGAAGAAGGAGACAAAATGAAGCCCAAAAAATAAATCTTCTGGACACCAAAGCAACACTTAGGCCCCTTAACATACAAAGCATTGTCATGCAGAATCCGTAAGACCGACCTGACCTGTTCCACATGAGAATCCCAATCATCAGAAAAAATCAGGATATCATCCAGATATACAATCAAGAACTTGTCAATCAACTCCGAAATACATCATGCATAAATGACTGAAAAATGGAAGGAGCATTAGCCAACCCAAAAGGCATCACAAGGTATTCAAAATGGCCTTCAGGCGTATTAAATGCTGTTTTCCATTCGTGTCCCTGCTTGATATGAACCAGATTGTAGGCCCCTTAACCCTAGAAAACAAGTCAGAAATCAAAGGCAGAGGGTACTGAAACTTGACCGTGATCTTATTCAAGAGGCTATAATCAATACAGGGTCTCAGGGAGCCATCTTTCTTGACAACAAAAAAGAACCCCACCCCCAATGGCGAAGAGGAAGGGCGAATATGGCCATTCTCCAAAGAATCCTTAATATAACTTCGCATGGCAGCATGTTCAGGCACAGACAAGTTGAAAAGTCGACCCTTAGGAAACTTACAGCCTGGCACCAAATCAATAGCACAATCATACCCCCGATGTGGCGGAAGAAAACAGGACTTGGGTTCAGCAAAAACATCCTGAAAATCAGACAGAAACTCCGGAATCTCCTGGGGCGGAAATTATATAGACATCAAGGAAATGTCATCATGTACCCCCTTACAACCCCAGCTAGTTACGGACATAGACTTCCAATACAAAACAGGATTATGGGCCTGCAACCACGAAAAACCCAGCACCACCGCATCATGCAGGTTATGCAAAACCAAAAATCGACAATCCTCCTGATGAGCTGGTGCCATGCGCATTGTCAACTGCATCCAAAACTGAGGTTTGTTCTGTGCAAGAGGTGTAGCGTCGATGCCCCTTAAAGGAATAGGGTCCCGCAACAGCTTCATAGGGAATCCACAACGACTAGCAAACTCAAAATCCATAAAATTTAAGACGGCACCTGAATCCACAAATGCCATAACAGAAAATGACGATAAGGAACAAATCAGAGACACAGATAATAAGAACTTAGGTTGTATAGTACTGACAGTAAGGGAACCAGCAATCCTCTGTGCCCGCTTGGGACAAACAGAGATGACATAAGAAGCATCACCACAGTAAAAAACACAACTTATTCCGGCGTCTGAATCCTTGTCGGTCAGTGCGAGATAGAATCCTATTACACTGCATTCTGGCTCAGGAATCTGCTCTGAGGATGACAATCCTGAGCGAACCGCTCAGCGCTCGCGCAGACGCCGATCAATCTGAATGGCCAGAGACATAGAATCATTCAAACCGCAGGCATAGGAAACTCCACCTAGGAAACTATCCTTAACAGCGTCAGAAAGACACTTTCTGAAAAGCGCCGCCAAAAGCATCATCATTCCATTTAGTCAGCACAGACTATTTCCTGAATTGCTGGCAATACAATTCTGCCGCCTCCAGACCCTGAGACAGGGCCTACAGGGTCTTCTCAGCTTGATCCACAGAGTCGGGTTCATCATAAAGTAAAGGCCTGAAAAAAGGAGTCTACATTAAGTAAAGCCGGATCCCCAGAGGTGACAGAAAATGCCCAATCTTGCGGATCGCCCTGCAGCAGGGATATACCGTATATACTCGTGTATAAGCCGACCCGTGTATAAGCCGACCCCCCTACTTTTGCCCCCAAAAACTGGGAAAACTTATTGACTCGCGTATAAGCCGAGGGTGGACTCCAGCACAGGTATACAACCCCCAGCAGTGAGGTATACAGCAGCCTCCCCAGTGGTAGTATACAGCAGCAGCCCCAGTGGTAGTATACAGCAGCCCCAGAGGTATATACAGCCCCAGAGGTATATACAGCCCCAGAGGTATATGCAGCCCCATATGCAGCCCCAGAGGTATATGCAGCCCCATATGCAGCCCCAGAGGTATATGCAGCCCCAGAGGTATATGCAGCCCCAAAGGTATATGCAGCCCCAGAGGTATATGCAGCCCTATATGCAGCCCCAGAGGTATATGCAGCCCTATATGCAGCCCCAGAGGTATATACAGCCCCAGAGGTATATGCAGCCCTATATGCAGCCCCAGAGGTATATGCAGCCCTATATGCAGCCCCAGAGGTATATGCAGCCCCAGAGGTATATGCAGCCCCAGAGGTATATGCAGCCCCAGAGGTATATGCAGCCCCAGAGGTATATACAGCCCCAGAGGTATATGCAGCCCTATATGCAGCCCCAGAGGTATATGCAGCCCTATATGCAGCCCCAGAGGTATATACAGCCCCAGAGGTATATGCAGCCCTATAGCAGCCCCAGAGGTATATGCAGCCCCATATTGCAGCCCCAGAGGTATATGCAGACCTATATGCAGCCCCAGAGGTATATGCAGCCCTATATGCAGCCCCAAAGGTATATACAGCCCCAGAGGTATATGCAGCCCTATATGCAGCCCCAGAGGTATATGCAGCCCCATATTGCAGCCCCAGAGGTATATGCAGCCCTATATGCAGCCCCAGAGGTATATACAGCCCCAGAGGTATATGCAGCCCTATATGCAGCCCCAGAGGTATATGCAGCCCCATATTGCAGCCCCAGAGGTATATGCAGCCCTATATGCAGCCCCAGAGGTATATACAGCCCCAGAGGTATATGCAGCCCTATATGCAGCCCCAGAGGTATATGCAGCCCCATATTGCAGCCCCAGAGGTATATGCAGCCCTATATGCAGCCCCAGAGGTATATGCAGCCCTATATGCAGCCCCAGAGGTATATGCAGCCCTATATGCAGCCCCAAAGGTATATACAGCCCCAGAGGTATATGCAGCCCTATATGCAGCCCCAGAGGTATATGCAGCCCCATATTGCAGCCCCAGAGGTATATGCAGCCCTATATGCAGCCCCAGAGGTATATACAGCCCCAGAGGTATATGCAGCCCTATATGCAGCCCCAGAGGTATATGCAGCCCCATATTGCAGCCCCAGAGGTATATGCAGCCCTATATGCAGCCCCAGAGGTATATGCAGCCCCAGAGGTATATGCAGCCCCAGAGGTATATACAGCCCCAGAGGTATATGCAGCCCTATATGCAGCCCCAGAGGTATATGCAGCCCCATATTGCAGCCCCAGAGGTATATGCAGCCCTATATGCAGCCCCAGAGGTATATGCAGCCCTATATGCAGCCCCAAAGGTATATACAGCCCCAGAGGTATATGCAGCCCTATATGCAGCCCCAGAGGTATATGCAGCCCCATATTGCAGCCCCAGAGGTATATGCAGCCCTATATGCAGCCCCAGAGGTATATACAGCCCCAGAGGTATATGCAGCCCTATATGCAGCCCAGAGGTATATGCAGCCCCATATTGCAGCCCCAGAGGTATATGCAGCCCTATATGCAGCCCCAGAGGTATATGCAGCCCCAGAGGTATATGCAGCCCTATATGCAGCCCCAGAGGTATATACAGCCCCAGAGGTATATGCAGCCCTATATGCAGCCCCAGAGGTATATGCAGCCCCATATTGCAGCCCCAGAGGTATATGCAGCCCTATATGCAGCCCCAGAGGTATAAGCAGCCCCATATGCAGCCCCATATGTATATACAGCAGCCGCAGCCCCAGGGCTGTATACAGCCGCAGCCCCAGGGCTGTATACAGCCGCAGCCCCAGGGCTGTATACAGCCGCAGCCCCAGGGCTGTATACAGCCGCAGCCCCGGAGGTATACAGGCCCCCCATCAAGTTCCAGGGCCCCCCCCCCTTGCGCGCCAGCCTGTAAAGGAGAATCATACTTACCGGTGTCCAGTCGCGCCGCCCGCAGCTGCCGACATGACGATCCCCGGCTCCATTCAGCGTCTTCCCGCGACTTCCTGTGGTCGCGGACAATGACGTCATTGCCCGCGACTACAGGAAATGCGGAAGACGCTGAATGGAGCCGGGAATCGTCATGTCGGCAGCTGCGGGCGGCGCGACTGGACACCGGTAAGTATGATTCTCCTTTACAGGCTGGCGCGCAAGGGGGGGGGGGCCCTGGAACTTGATGGGGGGCCTGTATACCTCCGGGGCTGCGGCTGTATTTTTTTTATTTTTTATATACCCGCGTATAAGCCGAGGGGGGACTTTTCAGCCCAAATTTTTGGCTGAAAAACTCGGCTTATACGCGAGTATATACGGTAACTATTTTAACCTGCTGAACTAAATCTTCAGAGGACCGAGGTCTCAGAGCAAAAAACAGTTTACAATCATTTTTGAAACTCAAAAATGTGGACCTATCACCATAAAACAAATCTGGAGTAGAAATTCTTGGTTCCAAAACTGGAGTCTGAACTATATACTCAGAAATTCCTTGTACCCTTGCAGCAAGCTGGTCTAAACGAGAAGCTAGTTCCTGGACATTGGCACCAGACTCCACAGTCACCCAAGGAAAAAGAGGGAAGAAAGAAAAAAGAAACAACAACCTGAACACTTCTCTTTCCTTCTTCTGAGATGCATGTATCTCGATTTTAACTCTTTTGGCCAGTTGTAGTGTTATGAACCGATGACTCAGGAGTAACATTCAGATTCTGTAGAAGTCATTGGTAACTGTACTGACCGCAATCCCTGACTGCACACTGCAACTAGAAGTAGCCGTGGGATGTAACTAACCAGACCTAGACACCTCTGCACACCCGGAGAACTAACTGCTCCTAAAGATGGATGTAGGAAAAGCTATCTTGCCTCAGAGCAGAACCCCAAAAGAATAGCAAGCCCCCACAGATATTAACTGGGAAACAAGCGACAGAAAAACAAACACAGGCAGAGTGAGTATAAGGTTTAGCAAAAGAGGCCACACTAGCTATATAGGAAAGACAGGATAGAATACTATTGCGGTCAGTATAAAACACTATCAAAAACCACCAACTGCAGATATTACAAAAATTACCCTGAGTCACTAAGACTCGGCAAACTCTATATCAGCAGACTTCTATGAATCAAATGCCAGCAGAACTGGAAATAACAGAAAATAGTGAATGGTAAAATTCCTTGGAAGAAAACTTCTTATCTGAGAGCAGATAAACAAATAAACAAACTAGATAGCAAACCCACAGCTCAGAATAAGACAAAAGATAAGAAGAACCTTAAGCACACAAAAGTGTGCCAGAAAATATTTAAAAAAATTCACTTATCTTGCAAAGATCTCCACAGAGCAGAAGAACCAGAGAGATGTGAACTCCTCCAGGAACCAAAGACAACTGGCAAGGATTGATCCACTTCAAACCATTATATGCTCCAAAAACCAGAATGCCAATCCCCATCACCTGTGAAGCCCACACAGTCAGCTGCATCACCAGCAACAACCACCGAAGGGAGCTCCAATGAATTCACAACAGTTTACATCGTTGCCACAGTAACCAAGATGGCCGATGAGATTCCCACAGTGCTACTGAGCATGCCCGGGATTTCAGCAACAATAGAAATGAGTCACCATCGTCCGACATGCTCAGATGAGCTGTATTGAACATAATGGAGTACACTGATATGGTATAGGTGAGCCTCATGCTTGATAACATGTGTTTGTGCCCGCTTCCCTCTATCACAGGTGCACCTTATGATTATTATTGACAAATCATGGATATTAATGTTAAATTTTATAACGGTCATGGTTGATTTTTATCTTAAAATGTATGGAAGGTTTTTACCTGTATCACTGTTATGATGGTATGTAATTTTAAACACGTGTTTCACTGTATTAATGTCAATTTTTACACTAATTATGTAATCATTGTTGTAATTGAATTTCCCTATGGTGGGCTTTATATACCTGTGCACGTTATAGCTCAGACTGTGCTGCTTGAAAAAGGCTTTGACAAGCCGAAACATTGCGGTCCTGGGAATTAATCCACTTTTTTCACTTTTAAAGTACCATATATACTCGTGTATAAGCCGAGTTTTTCAGCACAAAAAATGTGCTGAAAAGTCCCCCCCTCGGCTTATACACGAGTCATATACCATCAGTGGTGTATACAGGGGCCCCCCTTCCCCCTTGCTGTCAGCCACCTGCAAAGAAATAGATCGTTATACTTATCCCTGTCCTGTCGCCGCCGCTCTCCGACACCGCGCGCTCCTCCGTCTTCTTCCTGCTGTGACCGGCGGGCGCAGGCAATGACGTCATTGTCTGTGCGCCGGTCACATCAGGAAGAAGACGGAGGAGCGCGCGGTGTCGGAGAGCGGCGGCGACAGGACAGGGATAAGTATAACGATCTATTTCTTTACAGGTGGCTGACAGCAAGGGGGAAGGGGGGCCCCTGTATACACCACTGGAGCCCACCCTGTATACACCACTGGGGCCCGCCCTGTATACACCACTGGGGCCCACCCTGTATACACCACTGGGGCCCTGTATACAGCACTGGGGCCCTGTATATGTGGAGCCCACTGGGACGGGGTACTCGGTGCCGGACCGGGGTACTGCTGGGGAAGGTCACGGCGGTCCTGGTCCGGACCGTGTCCCGGCCCCCACAATAAAATGGGGGTTATCTACAGGGGATTTGTCACTCGTGACGCCACCCACATTATGTGGTCAATAATGGGGACCACCGCTGCTGCAGAACCTCCGGGGGTGATGTTTTGGAAGCTAGGATAGAACAGTTCCTGTGGGCAGAACTGGGTCCCCCGGGGCAGTGGTAGTAAAAGTCAGTGATGGTAATTGTAGGCTTTGCAGAAGAAAGGAATGATGTGGAGATGGCTCCTGACAGGGCTAGATGAAGAACTGACAGCTTCTCATACCTGAAATCAAACACAGACAACGTAGCAGGGTTCACCCGGGTTTACTGTTCTTATTCTTTCTGTCAAACAGGCACGGTACAATACAATTCTTCACAGCTTTGCTATATTGAATCCGGTATACTGAACCCACTGCAGCCAGGTTAACTTTCCTAGACTCCTCTGCCTTTCTACGTGTCCTTTCAGGCTATATCTCAATGTTTCTCCTCAAAGTGGATTGCGGAGCGGCAGCTCAGTCCCTTTTGGCAGCTTCCTCCTTAATTCTCTGGGCGGTAAGATGGGTCATCTTTATGCTGCTGTGCTCCCAATCTTAGGGTGGGAATATAGACCTGAAGTCTGTATTCCCCGTCAGGTTGTCTGGGGCACCGGGTAAATCTTCAGCCCCCCTCAGAGCTGACACTCTGCTTTCAGCCAAACCACAGGTATCCCTATTTCCCAAGAGATTACCGGGTCCTTTCTTCCTGTGTAACTTCTGGGTATAATCAGGGAAACTTTCTTATCAGTCAGTTGCTGGCCTTTACTACTTCTCTGGACCTGATGGTACTGGTCTTGTCTTGACTGCTCGGCACCTGCCTACTGGCTAACCGCTTCCTGTCACTCCCTTATATACTCATCCGTTACCATGACTACGCTCCATCCACTCATATCTAGCCTATTACTCCTTGTCTGCCTAGATTCCCAGACTCAGGGTTAGGTCCCCATGCAGTGGATATGTGTGCGAGGTGTTTGTCAAACAAACTGTCTACCCTCCTACCTGGCTGCAGTACTACCTGTGGCCACCCTGGGCGCCACACTCCCCCGAAGTTAAACCGGCGTGTCCTCACGCCATCCAGCATGGATCCCCCTGAAAAATATTTTTATCTTGTATAACATTAAACATCAAGCATATTTGTCATCCTATTACGGAGGTACAGATCTTAAACGTTGCATTTAAATAAATAACATATATATTACTCTTCTAAAAATGTAAAAAGTCTTAAAAAGGTGCCAAAAATCTTAAAAATTGCAAAAGCTTCAAAAAGTCAAAAGTGCAAAAACTTTCTCAAAGGCACTCAGCAGTTCAGTCTAAGTTCCATGCACTGTCTAAAAAGTGCAATCTTTTGGTCTTAAAACCAAAGGGGAGCACACTAAGTGCTCAACTATATACAAAGAAAGTTTATGCCAAATCATCGTCCATGGCATGACACATATAAAACAAACAGGGGAAGAGGCTAACATTCATTCAGGAATGAGATGGGGTCAACAAGGATCACGTCACATTCACACTTACTGTCCTTGATTGTAGCAATCCGGGTCTCCCTCCTGCTTCTTCCAGGGCAGAGCTTGTGATGCAGGCCTGGACTCTCGCAGTTCCTTAATGACCTTGGCCATGAAGATTACGGTGTCTGTCAGGGCATCTAACTTTTGATTAATTACGGCATTAGAAATTAATTCTCCAGGCTTCCCAGCAGTCGCCGACATGGCAGATGTCATTGGTGCTGCCGGTTGCTGAGGTGCTGCTACAGTGTCTGGGACAGTTGGTAGCTCCCGTGGCTCTTCCAGCTGCTGTAGGCGAATAGCTCTATCTTTCAGCTCAGTAAATGTCATATCAGGGTTCTTCAGCAGTATCATGCTTAACTGTCCTCGATGGAAAGGGGAATGGAGGCCCTCTATGAATTGGTCAAATAGCATTTTATCAGCTCCCGGGGCTTAAACAGGTTCTGCCAGCTTAAGGGCTCTGAGTGCTTCCTGCAGGTTCAAGGCAAAGTCTCTGGCACTCTGTTTAGGTTTCTGGTGGCATGCAAAGAACCTCATCTTAGCCCGGGTATCAACAGCAGATTCAAACGTTGCTTTCAGTCTAGCTGCTAGATGCTCTACAGTGTCCTTATCCGTGTCCAGCCAGGACACAACCTCACGCCTTGCATTGCCCGTTAACTGCCCTATTATCATTCCTACACGCTGAGCTTCAGTGAGGGGGTACATCACATAGTATTCCTTTATCTTTTGCATAAAGTCAGTTACTGTATTAGGCTCACCGGAGTATTGGGGCAGCCACATTGCCCCTGGAGTATAGGGCATCAGGAATGGCATTATGGATGCTGTTCCTTGCGCCGCTGCACCGCCGGGTACTATCGCTGGGTCCGGCGCTGCAGCTACACCGGCTTCTCTGTCGCCACCTTGTGCACCGGGCTACGACATCTTCGGCCCCCTTATAAAGGTCCGCCCTCCGTTTTCTGTTTCCGTCCAGATGTCTAACAAAAGTTCCACTGCGCACCAGGGATTCTCTTCCCTTCCGTATGACGTCAGAGCGGTGAGCGTTTTTTCTTCCCGCGAGTCGCGCGCTCTGCAATGGCGGATTCTGAAATTTTCAGTCTCTGTGGCGCAGTTAAAATTCAGCTTGCGCGCGCCCAGGAATGGCGGCAGATTTAAAACAGTCACTAATCACAGCACACAATGCCCGGTACCGGGCACGGTAGATCCTGTTCGTGACGCCAGATTGTGGAGCCCACTGGGACGGGGTACTCGGTGCCGGACCGGGGTACTGCTGGGGAAGGTCACGGCGGTCCTGGTCCGGACCGTGTCCCGGGCCCGCACAATAAAATGGGGGTTATCTACAGGGGATTTGTCACTCGTGACGCCACCCACATTATGTGGTCAATAATGGGGACCACCGCTGCTGCAGAACCTCCGGGGGTGATGTTTTGGCAGCTAGGATAGAACAGTTCCTGTGGGCAGAACTGGATCCCCCGGGGCAGTGGTAGTAAAAGTCAGTGATGGTAATTGTAGGCTTTGCAGAAGAAAGGAATGATGTGGAGATGGCTCCTGACAGGGCTAGATGGAGAACTGACAGCTTCTCATACCTGAAATCAGACACACAACGTAGCAGGGTTCACCCGGGTTTACTGTTCTTATTCTTTCTGTCAAACAGGCACGGTACAATACAATTCTTCACAGCTTTGCTATATTGAATCCGGTATACTGAACCCACTGCAGCCAGGTTAACTTTCCTAGACTCCTCTGCCTTTCTACGTGTCCTTTCAGGCTATATCTCAATGTTTTTCCTCAAAGTGGATTGCGGAGCGGCAGCTCGGTCCCTTTTGGCAGCTTCCTCCTTAATTCTCTGGGCGGTAAGCCGGGTCCTCTTTATGCTGCTGTGCTCCCAATCTTAGGGTGGGAATATAGACCTGAAGTCTGTATTCCCCTTCAGCCAAACCACAGGTATCCCTATTTCCCAAGAGACTACCGGGTCCTTTCTTCCTGTGTAACTTCTGGGTATAATCAGGGAAACTTTCTTATCAGTCAGTTGCTGGCCTTTACTACTTCTCTGGACCTGATGGTACTGGTCTTGTCTTGACTGCTCGGCACCTGCCTAATTGGCTAACCGCTTCCTGTCACTCCCTTATATACCCATCCGTTACCATGACTACGCTCCATCCACTCATATCTAGCCTATTACCCTTGTCTACCTAGAGTTCCAGACTCAGGGTTAGGTCCCCATGCAGTGGATATGTGTGCGAGGTGTTTGGTAAACAAACTGTCTACCCTCCTACCTGGCTGCAGTACTACCTGTGGCCACCCTGGACACAGGGGCGCCACACTTACACCACTGGGGCCCTGTATACACCACTGGGGCCCTGTATACACCACTGGGGCCCTGTATACACCACTGGGGTCCTGTATACACCACTGGGGCTGCTGTATATACCACTGGGGCCCTGTATACACCACTGGGGCTGCTGTATATACCTCTGGGCTTCTGGGGCTGCTGTATACTACCACTGGGGCTGCTGTATACTACCACTGGGGCTGCTGTATATACCTCTGGTGCTGCTAGGGCTGCTGTATACTACCACTGGGGCTGCTGCTGTATATACCACTGGGGACGCTGCTGTAACACTGCTGGGGCCTGTATATACCACTGGGGAGGCTGCTGTATACCACACTGCTGGGGGCTGTATACCTGTGCTGGGGTCCACCCTCGGCATATACACGAGTCAATAGGTTTTCCCAGATTTTGGGGGCAAAAGTAGGGGGGTCGGCTTATACACGGGTCGGCTTATACACGAGTATATACGGTATGTGCTGCTTATTTTTTCTTAATATCTACACCTAAGGATTTATGGCAGGAGGGCTTGCACCCGAATTATTTTCTTTTTTGTGCTGTTCCACATATATTTTTCTTATATATTTATGTATAGATACAAAAAGCTATATACAGCATTTTGCAGTTCACTTCATAAGTTACAGTAAATTTCAAATGTTACAATTTAATTTGATTTGATCCATGACACCTTCTCTGCAATAAAAAGCTTATTACAGATGGATGAGGCAATTCAATAATTCCATGGTAGATGAATAGTCCCTGTGATCACTGTCATGAACTAGCACTGTAACTACCTCTGAACAGTAATATATTATGGCTCAGATTATTTATTCCCTTTATCAGATTACAGCGTTTGCTGATATACCTCACAACATAATAAGATGCATGTAAGGCCCCCTTCACATCTGTTTTTTTTTTAAATATGGCAGTTGCGGTCAAAAATCTGCATCTGACGCATTTACCACATAACGGCCGCACTTGCAGCACATTTGTGGCAAGCCCCATGCATTGTCTATGGGGCTTGCGGTAAGTGTGTGGCAGTTGCGGCAAGTGCGGTTCTGGTAGTTGCGGCAGTTGCAGCCGCGAAAAAAACCGCGGTCAGTGGCGTTTTATTTCGCGGCCCAACTGCCGCAATTACCGGAGCCGCACTTGCCGCAACTGCCGCACACTTACCGCAAGTCCCATAGACAATGCATGGGGCTTGCCGCAAGTGTGCTGCAAGTGTGGCCGTTATGCGGTAAATGCGGCAGATGCGTTTTTTTTACCGCAACTGCCGCAATTTTCAAAAACCCCAGATGTGAAAGCAGCCTAAAGCTGCTTTCACATCAGCGGTTTTCGATCATCTCCACCGCAACTGCCGCGATTACCGCATAACGGCTGCACTTACGGTTCACTTGTGGCAAGCCCCTTTCGGCAGGTGCGGCAGCGAAACAAACAGCTTTTTTTCGCGGCCGCACCTGCCTCAAGTGCCAAAACTGCACTTGCCGCACCTGCCGCACACTTACCGCAAGCCCCATAGACATTGTATGGGGCTTGCCACAAGTGAACCGCAAGTGCAGCCGTTATGCGGTAATCGCGGCAGTTGCGGTTTTTTTCACCGCAACTGCCGAGATCAGCGAAAACCGCTGATGTGAAAGGAACCTAAGAAAGATATTGGAATTTTTGTTGGAGCAAAGTGAAAGCTGTTAAAGACAAGTCTCAAACAGATTACACTTTACTGTTATAGTACAAAAGATAGATTTTATCTATAAATCTTCAGTTAGGCTGCTTTCACATCAGCGGTTTTCGCTGATCGCGGCAGTTGCGGTGAAAAAACCGCAACTGCCGCGATTACTGCGTAACGGCTGCACTTGTGGTTCTCTTGCGGCAAGCCCCATACAATGTCTATGGGGCTTGCGGTAAGTGTGCGTCAGGTGCGGCAAGTGCGGTTTCGGCACTTACGGCAGGTGCGGCCACGAAAAAAAACGCGGTATGCCGCGTTTTTTTCGCTGCCGCACCTGCCGCAAGTACCGAAACCGCACTTGCGGCACCTGCCGCAAGCCCCATAGACATTGTATGGGGCTTGCTGCAAGTGAACCGCAAGTGCAGCCGTTATGCGGTAATCGTGGCAGTTGCGTTTTTTTCACCGCAACTGTCGCGATCAGCTAAAACCGCTGATGTTAAAGGGGCCTAACAGTATATTTACTTTTTCATACACATATTTAGAAAAAATTGTGAACAAATGAAGAACAAATGAAGAAAATGACCTAGAAACTATGATCACAATATACTGTATTTTTCGCTTTATAAGACGTACCTGATTATAAGATGCACCCCAAATTTGGTGAAGGAAAAGAAAAAAAATAAATTTTAATGCTAAATGGGGTCCATCTAATAATGCCAGTGTCCATCTTACAAATCACATATGTGTCCCTCATCCTGGGATACAGCCCCCATATTCTGCATATGGCCCCCTTGTGCTGGCAAATTAGCCCTCTTGGGCTGGCACATTAGCCCCCTTGTGCTGGCACATTAGCCCCCTTATGCTGGTACATTAGCCCCTTGGGCTGGCACATTAGACCCCTTGTGCTGGCACATTAGTTCCCTTGGGCTGGCACATTAGCCACACTGGGCTGGATATGCCCCCTGTCATGCTATATGCCCCCCTGTGCTGGATATGACCCCCTGTCACTCTATATGCCCCCCCGGTGCTGGATGTGGCCCTCCACCTCACACTATATATCCCCTTGCTTGCGCGCACACATTAAAATAACAACCTCTGTTATTTACCCTGCTTTGTTTGCTCCGCGCTCCAGCTCCTCGGTCTCTTCCTGTGTCTTTGCTGGCATCCGATCACGTGACCAGTTTAAAAATTCCAGACTTATCGGTTGGCGCTTCCTTAGGAGACCTGGGGTTCGTCATCAAATGGTTTCTTTATTTAGAAATATCATAAAAGGCAGTACAACGCGTTTCGATTCTAGCATGAGTCTTCCTCAGGTAACATTATACAATATCAAAAAAAGTATATGTGACATTTACTATTTTTGATATTGTATAATAATACCGGAGGAAGACTCATGCTAGAATCGAAACGAGTTGTACTGCCTTTTATGATATTTCTAAATAAAGAAACCGTTTGATGACGAATCTCAGGTCTCCTAAGGAAGCGCTGACCTATAACTCTGGAATTTTTAAACTGCACATTGTCGAATCAGGACTCCTTGTACTGAAGACCTGATCCATCCGGAGAGGCGAGCTGCAAGCATGAGGAGATCTTCCTTTTTATCCCTACAGATCAGCAAAGACACCAAAAAGGTGAGCAAATTTCAGGCTTTAAACCGCCTATTCCAAATGACTTACCACCTTCATTTAGATCGGTGCCGGTTCTTTTCCTCTTCTATACCCAACTTTAGACACTTTGCTAAGCAACTATACTGATGATCATGTGACCAGGGTGCACAGAGATAACATCACTGTGCTGTGCCGATTACATGATCAGATGCCGGAAGAGACACCGAGGAGCTGGGAGCATGGAGCGAGTGACGGAGGGTAAGTAACAGCGGTTGTTATTTTAATGTGTGTGTACTGGCAGGGGGACATATATTGTGATGGGAGGGCATATACCATGACAGGGGGCCCACATCCAGTACAGGGGGGCATTTAGTGTGATGGGAGGCTATATCCAGCACAGTGGGTGGTGAGTGCAAACACATGTCATATGTGCCGCTCCCCCTGTACATCTCTCAATGCTGCTTCAGCACTGAGTTGATAGACAGCGGGTGCAGTGCATATTACATGAGGCTAATGAGCGAGAGCACGTGACCTCCCGCGGACACCACTCCAGAGCTGCCCCCCTCCACTACAGCACAGCATACAGTAGTATTGGATTATAAAATGCACCCCCCAATTTCCCCCAAAATATGGGGAAAAAAAGTGCGTTTTATAATCCCAAAAATACAGTAGGTTGTAACTTGGTTCTGTACTACACACTGTTGAATACTTTAACCAACAACATTTCTGTCAATTAAAGTGAATCTGATGCCTGACTCATGGTAAAACATTCTGCCATACCCAGGGGCGTACATAGAAACCATGGGGCCCCATAGAAAGAGCCCTAATTAATTAGGCAGGGTAACGGCACATAGGAGGAGTCATAGAGTGTCGTTTAAAGGGAGTTACTTGTATTGCAGCATGTAATCTGTAATTTTGTCCTCATTGAAGCCCCTTACTTATCCACTACAATAACCCTTTCATGGCCATACAGAATAAAATGCATCTAACACACTGCATGCTAGCCCAACCCAATAGTGAATTCTACTGTATGATGGCCCAAGTGTCTTTAAAACAGTATGTTGTCCCCAAAAGACCTACTCACACATTTCAGAATCCCCTATAAAATATGGGACACCTTATTTAGAATAATAGCCCCACCAGCACAATTGCCACATACACAGTATGAATGCTCCTACAATAGTTCCAATCACTACAAAGTATGATGGGCCCCAAAAAATACTGACTGATAAAAGAAAGCAAAAATACTACTCACTTAGCATTGTTCCAATGTTGTGCTGCTCCAAACATGCAGCATATGGACTGAGGCTTTGGTTTGGTAAATTTCTAATTTGAAAAGTAACCCAAAGAAACATATTAACACAATCAAAAGATTCCTGGTGATAAATTACCACTACTTAGGAATATTGGCAAAAAAAAAATACTCAGAATACATATTTAAATCAGGAAGAGGGAAAGAATAGTTTGCAATTAAGACCAAAATGTATTTAATGTACAAAAACAAAAACTTCAGAAATCAACTGATAAAGGCTTAAAAGAGTGATGTGAGTCTCAGAATGCAAATCTGTACACATATACCATATACATAGACTGTAAATAGTATGCTATGTTTCAATTTTCAATTTTAGTATAGTTACCACATATATAACAACATTTCATCTTAGGTACAATTCATATACATGTAGAAACTACACACAATTTAACAGTGTAATATACTCAATGTGGAAAAGACAATAACCTGGGTGTTAGCCATTTAAAGTGCAGATGCATTCATATAGCTTATTTATATAGCAAACACCCAAAATTAAAGGTTAGTTCCACAAAAAAAGAAACACTACCAAAATAGCAAACACACTAGAAAAGCCACTGCCACACAAATGACTCAAAGAGAATAAAAGGCTGGCCCCCACATCATACCCCAACGTACATTTTGCTTTCTAGGCATACATAGCTTCTTTGGGGGGGAAGAGGGAGAAGAAAAGAGAAGCTACCACACACTGTATGAATGTTCCCACAATAGTCCCAACCACTATAAAGTATGATTGTCCCCAATAAATACTGACTGATAAAAGAAAGCAAAAATACCACTCACTCAGTCTTGTTCTAATGTTGTGCTACTCCAAACTGGACTGAGGCTTTGGTTTGATTTGTACTGTAGCCCTTAAGCTCAGCTGCTCCATCATTCTTGCTAGAGATGATCGAACTTTCCCTGAACATGTTTGCCAATTTCAAATTTGGTACGAACATTGAAGATTTGAATCGTGATCGGAAACCCACTCAATTTACAATAAAAATCGTCAAAACCGGCTGTGATTGGGAAAAAGTTAGAAATTTTAATATGGCCCTAAAAATTTCCCTGAATTTTTGGGGCAAAACACTTGCAAACATTTGCTGAAAGACCCGCTTGCCTGGAATAAGACTTAACCTTACAGTTAATAGTGTTTCCAACTATTGGTTCTACTGTTTTCTTTCAACTTGTAGAATTTAATGGAACTTTAATTGTACCTTTACACGCCGCTACAGAAGGTTAGAAACAACCGGGTGTCGGAGACAATTGTATCTTGCACAGTCAAAACACCGCGAGGTAGCGGCGTGTAAATTAGGTTGTTGCCACCCGTCACTGTCGACACCTGTTTTTCAGCAGTGCTCAAAAACAGGTTGGTTTCAACCCGATGGGAGCGGCGTGTAATCGAGGAACAGGAAGGTTTTTGCGACACCTAGTGAACTCCCTGGGGCGTGACACAGCCTCCGGGATACCGCGCCCCATCAGCGATCTTTGGTGGAAGCTCCTGCATTACGATTGGTTGTCCCTGCATAGGGCGGCATATTTAAGGAGCTGACCAGTCACACTACACAATTGCAATAGCATCATGTATTACCCAGCCTTTCTGCGCTGGCTGGCCAATCATGATGCTATTGCTTTGTCCAATCACCATACGAGCGTCTCGTAATCCACAACTCTGGCACGCCTATGTGTTGTCCCTGCTGCCCCAAGTCCTCCCATATTACCTTGTGGTAGCGGCGTGTAAATGGGGGAAGGTTCTCTACAGAAGGTAACCTGCGGCACCCGTCGGTGCCTCCAGGGATAGAATAAACCTACTGTAGAGCACCTTGTAGCGGCGTGTAAAGGCGGTATCAGGTACCGTTAGGAACCGTTGAAACGTGCTCGTGCATGTGAGACACCCGGTTGTTTCTAACCTTCTGTAGCGGCGTGTAAAGGTACCATTAAAGATTTTTCTTTAAGCTTCCTCGAGTTTTCAGGTTTTGAGACACCTGCAAGGTGTGAATTTTTGGAACAGTGCCAGATGGAGCAGCAGCTGTTAAGTCCTGGAACGTTAAAGTGTCCTCTAAACATTTGTTTAAGAGAGCCTTTTATTTTTTTTTATTTTTTTATATTATAAATTTTTTATATTATTTTACAGAGAAAACATTTATTATTGCAGAGGGTCGGCAGCGTGCGATGCCACCTTTTCTACAGTTATGTGCTAGCAATTAAGATAAAAATAGCTCATGTCTATTATATGCTTAACATACTTGCACATGGCCTTATTGGTCTGCTCACAGTCATGAAACACCATACTATAAATATTGCATCTTGAAAATGTGCAATCCCTTTATTTCCTTTCCTTACATATGTTTAGAATACAGATTTTTTTTTTTGTTACATGTATCATTTATCTTGAACCTGTCCATGCATTGCTGCCTACTAGCCTTATTCAGCATTCCCGATTAATTGGTGGTGAGTTGAAAATAAACTCTATTTCTCTTCTATTTCTTATTTGACCTGTATGTCAGGTTTCACTAATCACTTCTCCTAATCGCTATCTTCTATCTCAGTCTCCACTCACTCAGGCTGGCTTCACATTTGCGTATGGAACGCTGCGTACCAAACGCAGCCAAACGCTTGCGCACATACGTTCCTATGTTTAACATGGGAACGCATGTGCCTGCGTATGGCTGCGTTTGGCAGCATTTGCGTTCGGATGCGCATAATTTATGCGCCCTCCGACCGCGCTCCAAATACAGCTTGCAGCATTTTTTTGTGCGTTCACGGCGCTTGCTCTATCCGCAAGCGCCTGCAAGCGCACAAAAAAATGCATTGATCTCAATGGGTCCGCAGTGTCCTCTGCATGACACCGCAGGAGAACGCTGCGGATCACATTGAGATCTCTCCCGGTGGCCGCCGGTGATGTCACAGGAGATCACCGACAGCCACCGGGAGATCAGCTCAGCCTCTGATGTTCTCCTCCTCCCCGCCGCCGGTAATCTGCTAGCGATGTCGGCGGGGAGAAACAGCTGATTGGACAGCTGTTTGAATCTTCCCGCGCCGACATCTCCTCTCGGTGTCGGCGCGGGAGATTCAAACAGCTGTCAAATCAGCTGTTTCTCCCCGCCGACATGTCCCGGAGCTTACCGGCGGCGGGGAGGAGGAGATCTCCGCCGCTGATCTCCGCCTCCAGCCCGCCCCCGGATAACGCCGATTGGCTGCCGGGCTGCACAGTGATGTGTCCGCAGGTGGACATTATCCGCTGCGGACACATCAAAATGTCCCTGCTTTTGACTGCGTTTGTGTCTGCATGCCATCAGCATGCAGACACAAACGCTAATGTGAAGCCAGCCTCAGTCAGATCTTAGGTCTGTTTATTTTACATGCTGCGACTTACTGTAAGGACTAATCTGATGTACTCACTGCAAAAAAAAAATTAAAAAAGCAATAAATTGGAGTGTTAAAAAAGGTGTTTTTATTATTTTTTTTACTATCTATTTAAAAAATAATATTTCAGTGTTTGCATTCACAGAAGCAGACTATTGAGTTTCCTTTTTCCTGCAGCTCACTTGTCAGCTTTGCTGTATAAAATGAAATTTTGAAATATTGAACAACATAATCTCTCTATCAGTTGAGCATGGTTGAGCTAATGATAGCTCTCCTGTATTGCTGGAAGCCCAGACAATACAGGAAAGCAACAATACAAACTCAAATAAGGTTCTGTATCCATCCACATTGTTACAGCCTAGATTCTGTAGAAGAAAGCTATATTCCCATCACCTCACATAGGGTAGGGTCACATTGGAAAGCTAAATTGCATTCACCGCATCCGGATCCGGATGCGGTGAACGCAATGCCGGGCACACACAGTTTTTGTCAAAACTGTGTGCAGAATACCGCACTGCGGTCACCGGATGGCTCAGGATGTGTAATCCTGAGCCATCCGGTAACTGCAGAGTGTGCGGTTCCCGATCTGCGAAGTTAATAAAGAGTTAACTAGCTGCCCTAAATGACTTGTTGAGGTCTGTAGGGGGGCTTAGACCCCCCTACAGACCGTCCGGCGACTTCTATAGTGTTCTGCAACAATGTGTTACTGTGCACGGGCGAGGAGCCCGTGCATGTCATCCAAAGGTGCCCCTAACCCCCCGTATCACTATACTGGGGTGCATAGACCCCTCTATTCCAAATAAGCTGTATTGGTGTATAGTACATGCTAAATGTGGCCATTCGCAATGTAAGTATATACTTACATTCTTTCGTAGGCAGAGATGAGGAAATCCATGGGCGGGGCTGTGTGCAGTAGCCTCCGCCCGCACCTTCTTGATGCCCGCCCCCTCTGGTCGTAATCCAGTCTTGTGGGGGCGGGGACGTTGTTAAAGGGGCGTGGCTAACTAATGTGCCGCGGTTAGCCACGCCCCTTTAACGACGTCCCCGCCCTCAAAACACTGGATTACGGCCAGAGGGGGCGGGCATCAAGAAGGAGCGGGCGGAGGCTACTGCACACAGCCCCGCCCATGGATTTCCTCATCTCTGCCTACGAAAGAATGTAAGTATATACTTACATTGCGAATGGCCACATTTAGCATGTACTATACACCAATACAGCTTATTTGGAATAGAGGGGTCTATGCACCCCAGTATAGTGATACGGGGGGTTAGGGGCACCTTTGGATGACATGCACGGGCTCCTCGCCCGTGCACAGTAACACATTGTTGCAGAACACTATAGAAGTCGCCGGACGGTCTGTAGGGGGTCTAAGCCCCCCTACAGACCTCAACAAGTCATTTAGGGCAGCTAGTTAACTCTTTATTAACTTCGCAGATCGGGAACCGCACACTCTGCAGTTACCGGATGGCTCAGGATTACACATCCTGAGCCATCCGGTGACCGCAGTGCGGTCCCGGCAAACGCTGCGAAAACTGCTGCCTGCATGATTTTAAACGCAGGCAGCAGTGCCGGATCCGGCCACCGGATGGCTTGTGAAGCCATCCGTGTTTTGCATAGGCTCCTATGAGGAGCGTTTCCTGGTCCGGTTTTGAGCTTTTTTAAAGCTCAAAACCGGATCAGATTTTGCAACAAAAACGGAAATGTGACCCTGGCCATACTGTTGAAAGGAACAGAAGAAATTTTATGTGCACAATGCTGCTAAGTAAAATGTTGGAAATTAAAGAAAAAAACAATGTCACCTGGTTTCGATTTTAGAACACTGCTGTAAAATCGAAACCAGGCGACGTGGTTTTATCGCCGCCAAATTCCCGAAATACATGCTGCAATAAGGAGGCAATTTGGCGGCGATAATTCCAGCGAGAAATATTGCCGCCAAAAATGTCTCCGCTGGTTGTGGCTTGTAAAGGTACCCTAAAGCTACTTTGCAGCCAGGAAACCCAGAAACAGATTATACAAGTAAATAAAGATACATCTGTACATATCAGTTTAAGTCTTATGTCCCTGTATTCTAGAGGTGAAGAAAAAGTCAGATTTTATTTCATATACAACTACTAAAAAGAATGTTAATAATTTACCAAAAATTATTTGTTTTGTATTTTTTGCCTCCTACGGTGATGACACCACCTTTCCCCGCCCTGCTTCATGGTTAACATGGAGCAGGGCGGGGAAAGGCGGTGATGTCACAGCAAGAAGCCGGCCGCCCCACCTCCTGCTGTGACATCACCGCTTATATCCGCCATGCTCCATGTTAACAATGGAGCAGGGTGGGGAAAGGCGGTGACGTCACTGCAGGAGGTGGGGCATAGCGGCCATCACTGCAATAAGCTCTGTGTACTATGCAGCAGGCGAGGGAGACAATGATTGGCATCATGGAGGCAGCGGTGGGCAGATTAAACATACAGGGGTGTGAAACTGTCCTTTGGCTCCAGCCACAAGCCACCTCCTATTTGGCTCTACTATGTAAGTTTTCAAAGTGTATTATCTCGGGGTACAGGGGGGCTCAAGGGCTGGGGGACCCCTTGCCTGAATGCAGTAGACATGCTGCATTCAGTGCTGTAATTAGATCACCATGTATGGTTGGTGACAGGTCCTCTTTAACTTTATTTTTGTAATAAATTCTGTGTATAAAAACAATACGGAAAACGGAAAATGGATTTTTACCAAGATTAACAGTTACTCGGAGAGGGAAGTGCCACTATTTTTATTCATCCCAGAATAGGAAACTGGATTGAAATTGCAGAAAAATTTCAGGAGACCTGTCAATTTCCAAACCATTTGGGAGCTGTGGATGAGAAATATATTCTGATTATTAATCCAATAAAGTCTGAAGACTTCACCACCCAATACTCACCGGAGTATTATAACCTTTATGCATTGAGATTATTAATCCTATAAAAACTGGATCCGAGTATTACAACTATAAGAAGTACTTCTCCATTGTTTTGATGGCTATTGGAGGTGCAGAATACTGTTTAGTAGCCATGGACATTGGTGCATATGGACGCTGAAATGACTCTCAGACTTTCAACGTTCTGCATTGGGACAACGCTTACATGGAAATGATTGTAATTTACCAACACCAATTGCAATCACTGAAGGATCACCGATGTCATTTGTTCTCATTGGGGATGAAGCATTCAAGATATGTGGAATCCTGCTCAAGCTGTACTCCAGTTATAGGTTGAGTGCTACAAAATGGATGCTCAACTACAGACTGATAAAAATCAGAAGAACTGTTGAGTGTGCCTTTGGACTATTAACATCAAAATGGAGAATTTTGGGCACAGCTATTAATCTGAAAGCTGACCTCACAGAGGAGACTGAAATAGAAGATAGTGAGATCCTGTGGATGAAGTAGTGAAAGTATGTGTCAATCTTCACAATTATTTATTGGCAAAAAAGTGACCTCACTTGGATCCGGACAAACTTGTGAAAAGCACATTGGACAATTATTAACTTACTAGATGGTGGCCCGATTCTAACGCATCAGGTATTCTAGAATATGTATGTAGTTCAAACCCCGCGCCAATTCGCTGACGGACTGCGACTGTCGCTGATTGGTCACGGCCGACAAAAAACAATCAGCGACAGTCGCAGTCCGGCAGCGAATTGGGCGTGGTTTGAACTACATACATATTCTAGAAGCGGTGATATAATCCAGCGCCAATACTACTGATTGGTCGCACCTGGCCGGCTGCGACCAACCAATCAGCGAAGTGGTGTTTAAATCCCATGCCAATATCACTGATTGGTCGCAGCCAGCCGGGCACAACCAATCAGTGAAGCGTGGTTCAAATCCCGTGCCAATTCACGGCCGGACTGCACCTGTCGCTGATTGGTCGCGGGGAGCTGGCAGAACTAATCAGCGACGGGGGATTTCCGTTACAGATAAACAGACAGAATTAGACCATTATATAGTAGATGACTGTGAGAACTACGGTAGCTGTTAGAGAAATGATGGTCGGGATACGTTTGCTGATTATTTTGTGTCAGACAAGGGGCAAATGCCATGACAGAAGCAAATGGTGTAATCCTTTTGTACCTGACAATCAATAAAGGTGAAGCCGTGTCATTTTCCTCCCTCTAGCCTTCATTCACGCTCAGGTATTTAAATCTAAAATATTAATATTTATGAAGTTTAATAATGTTGCATTGACACCATCATTACTCTATTGTGTGCAGGGCCGCACCATCCATGAGCCGACCTGAGCTGGTCGCCTCAGGCGGCACAACCTGCTAGCAAACAGACGGGCGGCCCGGTGGCAGCGTGGATCCCCGTGGATGCCACTCCCGCTTCTGCAGTCCCGGCCGCCGCTTCCGGCCACTTTGTCTTAAGTCCCGGCCGCTGTGCAGCACAGCTTGGCAGGGGGCGGTAACAACATCACTGAGCCGTGCAGAGCGGCCGGCAGCCAGATACACGCTGTGTAGACTAGAGCAGCTCATTGAGGACTGAGGAGAGAGAGGTCAGTATTTACTGTTTTGTTTTTTTTATTTTACACTGATGGGGAGATCATATGGCTGGTGCAGTGCATCAGACACCAGAGCGGCAAGGGGCCCCGGAGCTAGTGAAAGTCAACAGCGGCGGCAGACAGGAAGAGGTGCAGGGACAATGTGCTGCAGATGAGAATGCTGGCAGGGGCCCTCTTTGCTCAGCTGATAATGCTGCTGCTGGTTGTCTGTATAGTCACTGAGGGGGGAGGGAGAGGCACTCAGTGTGGCCCGCACTGCTCTTTGTGCTGCTGCTGATCCACGGAGAGAGAGGGAGCAGGACATTAACCCTGTCATACCCTCTATAAGAGGGAGGGGGCTGTGCAGTGTGTCCCCTGCTCCAGCCATATCACTGCACACAGGGACATCTGTGCCTCATCTCCTATCAGCCAATCACAGATTTCACTTTATAATCACATCTGTGATTGGCTGCCAGCAGATTATAGTGTCCCCTGTGCCCTGGAGCTGCAGATTGCAGGAGTTGCAGCAGGAGACATCTATGGCCCCTCTGACACCATAGAAAGACTCACACCCTCTGGGGAAACTTGTGTATGAATATTTTTTTTATAATTTCTCTAAAACTTAATTTCTATATGAGAATGTTGGCAGTAGTAGTTGACTTGCCCTGTGGGGGCCGTGGGGTACTCGGAGCCGGGCACCTCGATGTCTTCAAGTGTCTGGGGTGATGTCACAGTGGCGTGACCCAGTCCGTGGCCACCCGGATGGGCAGTCAATAAAAAGGGGGTTAAAGGATTAGGGAGTAGTCTGTCATGACGCCACCCGCGGTATGTGGCTGTAGTGGCCACTGCTGCAGGCCGGAACCTCTGGGGATGATGGAATGGCAGCTGGGATGGTGTCGCTCCCCACGGGTGGAGCAGATGCCCATGGTATTCAGAGTAATGGAGTGCTAGGGTGCTGTGGAGCCAGCGGGGCTGATCAGGCTGCAGGGAAGGATAGGGACCAGTGGCGTAGAGTGGGGGGGGGCGGCGGTCCGCCCCAGGTGGCACGTGTGTGGGGGCAGCAGCAGGGCTGTATGTACACGGCAGGGGAGCGCAAGCGTTTTTTGTTTTTTTTTCTTTACCTCCCTCCCCCAGACTCCATATGAAAACTGGAGTATTTGTGGGATAGGGAGGGTGTTGCCGCTGGTGTTGCATTGCCGCCCGGCCGCGGCGCCCGCATGTACTGTGCCCCCTCCTGGCCCCCCAGCGCTGAGAGCGATCACGCTGACAGGAAGCCGCTGGGAGCTCTGCTGCTTCCTGTCCCGTGATGGTTCCAAGTGCTGGTGTGGTGGAGGCGGCTGCGGTGCTGGCGGCTCCTCCATCCAGCCGGCCCCCCATGGACCCGGAAAGGTGAGGGAAACTGTGCAGGGGATAGGGGACAGGGGAGCAGAGGAGAAGAGGACAGGGGTCAGAAGGAGAGGAACAGGGGGACAGAGGAGAAGAGGACAGGGGGCAGAAGAACAGGAACAGGGGGACAGAGAAGAGGACAGTGGGGCAGAAGGACAGGAACAGTGGGACAGGGGAGAAGAGGACAGGGGGGCAAAAGGACAGAATCAGGGGGACAGAGAAGAGGACAGGGGGCAGAAGGACAGGAACAGGGGGACAGAGGAGAAGAGGACAGGGGGGAAGAAGGACAGGAACAGGGGGACAGAAAAGAGGACAGGGGGGCAGAAGGACAGGAACAGGGGAACAGAGGAGAAGAGGACAGGGTGACAGAGAAGAGGACAAGGGGGCAGAAGGACAGGAACAGGGGGACAGAGAAGAGGACAGGGGGGCAGAAGGACAGGAACAGGGGGACAGAGAAGAGGACAGGGGGACAGAGGAGAAGAGGACAGGGGGACAGAGGAGAAGAGGACAGGGGAACAGAGGAGAAGAGGACAGGGGGGCAGAAGGACAGGAACAGGGGGACAGAGAAGAGGACAGGGGGCAGAAGGACAGGAACAGGGGGACAGAGGAGAAGAGGACAGGGGGACAGAGGAGAAGAGGATACGAACAGGGGGATAGAGAAGAGGACAGGGGGGCAGAAGGACAGGAACAGGGAGACAGGAGAAGACGAGCAGCTGGAGGGACAGAGGAGAGGAGGACGGGTGTGCAGCAAGACAGAGGAGAGGATGACAGTGGTGCAGGAGGACAGAGGAGCAGCAGGAGGGACAGAGGAGAGGAGGACGGGGGTGCAGGAGGACAGAGGAGAGGAGGACGGGGGTGCAGGAGGACAGAGGAGAGGAGGACGGGGGTGCAGGAGGACAGAGGAGAGGAGGATGGGGGTGCAGGAGGACAGAGGAGAGGAGGACAGGGGTGCAGGGGGACAGAGGAGAAGAGCACGGGGATGCAGGAGGACAGAGGAGAGGAGGACGGTGGTGCAGGAGGACAGAGGAGAGGAGGACGGGGGTGCAGGAGGACAGAGGAGAGGAGGACGGGGTGCAGGAGGACAGAGGAGAGGAGGACAGGGGTGCAGGAGGACAGATGAGAGGAGGACAGGAACAGGGGGACAGGGGGGCATAAGGACAGGAACAGGGAGACAGAGGAGAAGACGAGCAGCTGGAGGGACAGAGGAAAGGAGGAAGGGTGTGCAGCAGGACAGTGGAGAGGAGGACAGGGGTGCTGGGGGACAGAGGAGAGGAGGATGGGAGTGGAGCAGGACGGGGGTGCAGGAGGACAGAGGAGAGGAAGACAGGGGTGCAGGGGGACAGAGGAGAGGAGGACGGGAGTGCAGGAGGACAGAGGAGCAGCGGGAGGGACAGAGGAGAGGAAGACGGGGGTGCAGGAGGACAGAGGAGAGGAGGACGGGGGTGCAGGAGGGACAGGAGAGAGGAGGACGGGTGTGCAGGAGGAGTGGGGCTGTGTGTGGTGATAATGGCAGCTGTACCAGGTGTCTCTGCCACCATGCGGCAGCCTCCACCTTCCTGTGTTGGCAGGGTGTGGCTTGCTGGGAATTGTAGTTCTCCTACCTGTTCTGGCATTACTGTATGGTTTCTGGGCAGTGTGTTGGGTGCTGGGAGTTGTAGTTCTTCTAGGCGGGCTCAATGTTCTCCCACCTCCTGTCTGTGGTTATTGTGCCTCTTCTGGGATGTCCTCGGCTCTGTGCTGTGCACAGACAGTGTACCACCATGTCCTCAGCTCCGTGCTGTGCACAGACTGTGTACCACCATGTCCCCAGATCTGTGCTGTGCATAGACAGTGAATCACCATGTCCTCAGTTCCGTGCTGTGCACAGACAGTGTACCACCATGTCTCCAGCTCTGTGCTGTGCATAGACAATGTATCACCATGTCCTCAGCTCCGTGCTGTGCACAGACAGTGTACCATATATTGTCTGTGCATAGCATGGTGTTGGGGACATGGTGGTACACTGTCTCCCGCTGCCTTAAAATCGGTCTGTTTCTCATCCAGTGACATCTGTTTTTTGGTCTGTTTGGCAACTGCTGTGCTAGTGTCCGACATTTTTCTCAGATCACATCCGTGTGCAATCTGTTCTTTCCTCAGCAGTTATTACAGTAGAATCATTTACAGGAACATTTTACAGTGTTCTCAGCTACAGAATGAGAATGTATTAGTGAAAAAAACAGATGCCTCTCGGATGGTTTGTGTGCGGTCCGTGATTTTGTCAGACCCAAAGACTTGCATTGGCAAGTCTCGGTGTGAACCACATACTGTCACAGCATGTTGCAACTTTTTTCTCATCCTGAATCTGGATGAGAAAAAAGCGTCTGACACTCGTCAATCTGCTCTCAGAGATTGATTGCAATGCGAGAAAATCACACATTGCATTCATCAGAGTTTCACGCCAGTGTGTCCGTACCCTAATACTAAAATCCATATAGTAATCCTACTGGTATGGGGGAGGGTTTATGGCTCAGTTAGTACACACCATACTTCTTGTTATTAACCAGTTAATGCTCTTTTGTTCACCACACTGCAGTGTCAAAAGAGGACGACAGCGAGACAGGCAGCAACATGGCATCAGAGAGCCCCTGACCTCGAAATAGAAGATCCTCAGATCCCGGTATTGTGACATAATATTAAGAATAAAGTTTTTTTGCATTTATATTACACTATGAACTCCACAGTACAGCGGTGAAAATTGCTCCGGCCCCGGGCCATCCTTGAGTCCTGCTTGTTGCCATACACTGGGGTTGTGCAGAGGTGGCGGTGCACAGTGACAACCCCAATAGGTGAGTGGCCATTTGGCCCAATACTTACCCCCCAATTGCACCCCTTCTCTTTGTGTTTTAGTATAGTAGTTATATTCTTGTATATAGGGGCAGACAGTGTATACTATGTATACTTCCGGATTATCAACAACCAAAGGGGCGGCAAATTTTTCGGCATCGGGAGCCACAAACAGTTGCTACGCCACTGATCGGGACATCTCCCAGGCAGGCTCCTGCTGCCTGCACGGTGTTTCAGCCTACTGCTCCTCAAGTAGGAAAGGAACAGTCTCACACAATTCTGAGTTCCCAACCCGGTTTACTTCAGTTTTCTCTGCACATACTACAGGTCACAGTTCAAGTACATTGGCAGTGCAGGTAGTCTGCTCTCCTCCATTCTGCACACGCCTCCGCGCACAGAGCCCCAATCCAGCAGTCACGGGCCTTGTCGGGCTACCGGCTGTTTCCTCTGACCCTAATACAGCTGCCTACTTGGCGGATGTGCTGGGAGTTGGCCACAGCTCCTCTGGACCTCGTGGCCACCGATTCTGTGGTTGGAGCTTGGAGTCTACTTCCTACCTTTCAGGGTCGGGTCCCTGGTGCTCGCCCTGACCCTCCACTTCACTGCAGACTCGGGCGCACAGGCTCTTTCCGTCTCTCCACAGTCTTGTCCCGGGACAAGCCTCATCTTTGCTCAAGTCCTCCGGGTCCTTTCTCTCTGTCCTCTCTCACTCGCTGACCTCCACAACTAACTACCCACTTCCCGCAGTGTTTTGTCCCTTTCCTTTCCCTGACCGCTTCCTGCTCACTTCCCACCCACTACCTTTCTCCCCCCCGCCATCCCATGGGCTGCCTGAGCTGTCCCAGTACCTGGGTTCACCTGCTATCTCTGGGACCGGGTGTGTTGGGTGTGTTTGTGGGTGACTGGACTTACCAACCATGGTTACTGCAGATGGGAATACTGCACTCGTAGAGCGGGTGCAGTACACTTCTATGGCAACCAGACCGCAGGGGCGCCATATTGTTGTCACATCGCCATTGGACTCGGTGGCTGGTGTTCCTGCCTCGGCCGCTGGGAGGAGCCGGATTCCTTCGGCTGGTGGCGCGGTGATAGGAGGGCCTTGTCCTCATATGGAACTGCTCCCGCGACGTCTGCCTCTGTCGCTGAGCGCCGCTGTGTTTCCCCTCTGGGTGGTGTTGGTCGCAGAGGAAAGGGCCCTGCAGAGGTGTCCGTTAGGCGCAGCCTGCGTTCTTCTGTCAGAGGTGGCGTGGGTGGAGCCAGTCGTGCATCTCCATCTGGCCTGGATCTAGGGGCGGTCCGGATGAGGTCATCAGGTTGTGAGCTCCAGCCTATGGGAGGTAGCCATGCCTTCAAGTACATTGGAGCCTGGCTTGCAGGCCGCCAGATATAGTTTTGGTTCCCCAGTGATAGTGTGTTTAGTTTCGTGTCTGACCTTGCCTGGATTTCTGACTCTGCCTCTGCCTATTGATTTTGTACCTCAGCTGCCCTCTTGGTTTTTGCCTTGACATTTGCCTGGATTTTTGACTCTGCTACTGCCTGACGATTTTGTACCTTCGCTGCCCTCTCGGTTTTGACTCGGACTTCTGACTTCGTTTTTCGGGTCTTGATTTTCCCCTGGCGACCTCCCGGCTCTGTTGCTCATATAGGCAGCTACCCCCTGGGCTCCGCTATAATTCCAGATCCTGTATAGGGTTAAGGGTCTCGGGTTTCTCGGGTGCTGCCTACCAGCAGCTCGGCCTCACGGTGGATGGTCGTCACAATTGTGACCTAAGGAAAGTGTCATATGTCCACAGATAGTGTGCAGAGCAGCCCGCTGGTGACATGTACTAGCCCACTCTATACATAGACCCAGGGTCAGACTGGCCTAGTGGGACACCAGGTATGTTGGCCCCGTCATTAACTGCAGTCATTACATCGACCAGGGCCCTGTTAGAGGCTGGCACATATGTGGCATTAAAATGGCCACCGGCTTTTGGGCCATTGAATGTCATAGCTTGGCCTTGTGCTGACATCAGCACGCAGCACATAGCAGTGACATTTAATGGACGATGGCTGCATACGTCAGCCTCCATACTACTATCAGGCGTGCACCCTTGTAGTTGTGAGTGCTGCCAAGGTGTAATTGATGAATCTGCACACCGAGGAGACGCCAATTTTTGCCCGCAGCACTGGCTCCATCATGGCTTACTTGGAACTGCAGCAATGAGGTGGAGAACCTGCAGGAAACTTTACTGCCGACAGGTGAAGTCACGGTGCTCGCCAACACCCAGTGCTGTAAAAAGGGTGCACTCTTGGACCAGCAGTTTTAGGCTCCTGTCCTGCTGACACACACTGCTCCTGGCAGCTGCTCTGCATCCTGACTTACAAGGAGTAGTCTTCTGCTCTCTGTTATCAGCCATTAGGAGGTTGAATGATGTTTTTTCGTTGGATCACTACATATATGACTGGTGGCTTCACCTTAGATAAAAGAATTATGAGAGTAGTCTGTGCTGACGCTCGAGGCTCCTGAGGGCCCATAGCCAGATTTTTCTTATTATAATCTGGAAGCTCTCCTAGAGCTGTGCTGCTATTCTGTATTGTATTGTAGTTTCAGGAAACTTCCCTGCCTGGATATGTGCGCCGCCATGATGTGTGCCGCCATGATGTGTGCCGCCATGATGTGTGCTGCCATGATGTGCCCCGCCATGATGTGCGCTGCCAATGGCATCTCCAGGCAGGGAGCTTTCCTGGAACTACAATGCAATTCAGAATAGCAGCGCAGCTCTAGGAGAGCTCTCATAATCTCTCCTGCAATGTGACGTCATCAGTCATGTACGCACCAGCTTACAAAAAGTGGATCTTCGGGGACCAGAGCAGATGGGAGGGAGGTGAGTATGTGTTGTTGTTTTTTTTTAGATTTCTGAGGGCTCAAACTGAATATCGGGAGCCATGTGGGGGTTTATGCTGTGTATAGGTACCTATTTGAGGGCTTATAACGTGTATATATACAGGATACATATATATATAGGAGCCCAGAAAGATTCCTTGCACAGGGGCCCTGTGGGGTGCTGTGCATTATAATATAGGACTGTAAGGTAATGTCCATTATACTGTATGGATGGCTATGTGTGGGTCAAAATTGGGGATCGTACTGTGCCGGAGTAGTTGAGGGAGGTGCAGTAGGGCCATCATACTGTGCGTGTGGAGAAATTAACTGACTGGGGGGTGGAAATCATACAGTGTTTGTTGGGAACTTTTGTTGGCAGCATATGTTATGGGGGTAATGTACGGGGAATCTAGGGGCTTCAATGGGAGAATTACTTTGTAAGGACTGCAAAGTTGTGAGATGTGTACCTATGTGACCCAGCCAAATATTATTTTTCTTTGGGGGGGAGCTCATTGAATTCTATGTTCTCTCCTAGTACAGGATGTGTTGTCACTTTCACATGCACCTCTGCTGCAGAACAGATTAGCCATAACTTACACACCACATCCAGTGTTGCCCCTCGGTACAGACATGCATCCAGCCATGATTCTCCTGAGCGGCGGTTGGTCGGTGGTAGCGTTTGTCCCCCTTCTTGTTCCTTCATCCTTTGCTCAACCCAGTTGGACAGCCCCTGCTATTATCTCCGGACAGCCCCATGTGCTGCTCTTGTGATTGGCTAAGTGTTTCAGGAAGAGGCGTGGTGTGTTAGGGAAGACGCGCCATTTTACCAGCTTAGTGCAGTGGCGGCTTGTTGATGCTCAGACTGCAGATCATTGCATGTGGTGTGTGGACATGTCCTGACTAGTCAGTGCCAAGTAGCGACCACTTTGGAGCTGCCCAGAGTATTGTAGGCAAGAGATAATATGTTGGCAATCAGTGCTGCCTCCTGTGCTATAAGGATGCAGGACTGTCTTCCTACAAGGCCACCACTCTGCCGCAATCATTGTGTGTCTGTAGCTTGTGCCAATCCTAACATTGCCATTAATGATCCTTGTTCTGGATTCTCCTGTGTGGTTCTTGTATGTGCGTGTGATGGTGCTGACATCCTTGTGCCTGGACATCTTTTTTTCTATTTCTTTAAATTAAAATGTCCATTATTGTACTTCTTATTACAGGATAGATATAGATCTCTATGCAACAGATTTGATTCTATCATTTTAAAAAAATGTACTAGGGGAGGGGGGGGCGTCGTTTTGCAGTTCGCCTCAGGCAGCACAGAGGCTAGGTTCACCCGTGATTGTGTGTGTCATTGAATAAAGTTTTGGGCCTGTCATTTCACATCCTCTTCCCTCCACAATGTTTGCATTGTAATGTTGTAACAAAAGAGTTTATTTCTTAGAAATGTTGCATTTCCCCCCTTTAACCTTGTCCTATATGTAGCTGATCCAGGAATTTTTTCCTGCTTGCATATCTGCAGTAAGGAACAGATTTTGTACCCTAATGTGGAAAATTGGCTTTTACCTCGTTTTTTTTTCCCTTCATCTGAATCAAGGCTATAGGATGCTGAACTACATGTGAATAATTTAATAAAACTTTATTTTGGTAATGCCTGAGCATTTTCTTACTAATATATATAATTAGTAATACTCATATTCATTTTAATATGTAGTAGATGTAATAAGAATATTAGTAAAAGCTTATAAACTATTAAGCTATGTGCCCAAACTGCATATATATCTAGGGCTTTACCACAATTTTATTATCTGTCCCAAATCTGCAGCCCCGTGAAGTGTAATCAAAGTGTATGTAAATGCAGAAGATCTGTGCCCATGCTGCATGTTTTCTGTAAACGTTGTGTTTTTTAGTGCTGGAAAATATACAGCATGTCAATTATTGCTGTTGATTTTGCCGTGATTTTCACCTACAGACTTCAATGTTAGCTCTAAATATTTACTGCGTATTTAGTGAGTATAGTTTGCACTGATGATGTGGGGCTCTGCTGTATTTTTGATCACCAGCACAGGTACAGAATGCAGGTAAAGGCTGCATCCAACCTCCAGTTACCTGCTTTTACCTGGCTGGTAATCAAAATACTGCATCACCCCACTCACAGAAAGACTGGAAACTTTTGGGTCACACTGTGAGCCATGTGACACAGGAAAGGTCACCTGAATTCAGAGCTGTAGCTGAACAACCCAGGTGAATTCATCTGTGATGTCAACCCCCCTCACAGTGTTAGCCAGAAACTCACTTGTTTCGGGTCACTATGTGAGCAGGGGGATGCAAGAAATCTCACATCGGTAGCCAGAAATCAGTTTTTGATCACGCCAAGAGAGGAGGTCAGAGAAGATTGTGCAGGGTTATGCGGGAATAATAAAGATGGAGTTCAGATGTGTATTTATGTTTTTTCTTCAAATAAAATTATTTTCACTGTGTTGTGTATCATTTACTATTTACTAGAGATTCATATTGGTTGAGTCTAACATTGGCCTGACATTATGAATCTCAGGCTTAGTTCAAGCTGGTAATATTCAGCTGGCATTAACCCCTTTATTACCCAGTTCGCCACCAGCACCAGGGCAACTGGACAAGTTAGGGTACAGTGCCAGAAAATATATCTCTGCTGTATTTGTATTACCAGCCAGGTACCGTATTTTTCAAATAAAATGCATCAGATTATAAGACGCACCCAAATTTGGTGAAGGAAAAGAGAAAAAAAAATAATTTTTAATGTTAAATGGGGTACATCTTATAATGGCAGTGTGAATCTTACAATCAGTAGATATGCCCATCATTTTGTTATATATGTCCCCGATTCAGATATATCTGTCCACCATCCTTTGTACATGGCCCCCCATCCTGGTGTATACATCCCCCATCCTGGTGTTTATGTCCCCCATCCTGGTACATTGCTTCCCATCCTGGTATATATGTCTCCCACCTTGTACATGCCCCCCATCCTGGTATATATGTCCTCCATCCTGGTACATGGTCCCCCATCCTGCTATATACCCCATGTTCCAAATTACGATGCAAATGTTCTTTTTCTCTGATTTTCCTAAATGGTCTGTGCTAATGAAAGTCAGTGTAATAAAAGTCATCACCCGTTAGAGTATACATCGAATTTTATTGAAGAAACCTCCCAATAATAACAGTATGATCTTCAAAATTAAAAAAAACTCTAAATCCAGTGTTCAAAATTATTAGGCACAGTAGAGTTTCTAAACATTTGATATGTTTGAAAGAACTGAAAATGCTGATTTGTTGAATTTGCAGCATTAGGAGGTCACTTTCACTGAAATAAAAAGTTATTTAACTCCAAAACATCCTAACAGGCCAAGTTACATGTTAACATAGGAACCCTTCTTTGATATCACCTTCACAATTCTTGCATCCATTGAACTTGTGAGTTTCTGGAAAGTTTCAGCTTGTATTTCTTTGCATGATGTTAGAATAGCCTCCCAGAGCTGCTGTTTTGATGTGAACTGCATCCCACCCTCATAGATCTTTTGCTTGATTATACTCCAAAGGTTCTCTATAGGGTTGAGGTCAGGGGAAGATGCTGGCCACACCATGAGTTTATCTCCTTTTATGCCCATATCAGCCAATGACACAGAGGTATTCTTTGCAACATGAGACGGTGCAATGTCACGAATGAAGATGATTTTGCTCCTGAAGGCACGTTTTTGCTTGTTGTACCATGGAAGAAAGTTCTCAGTCAGAAACTCTATATTCTTTGCAGAGGTCATTTTCACACCTTCAGGAACCTTAAAGGGGCCTACCAGCTGTTTCCCAATGATTCCGTCCCAAAACATGACTCCTCCACCTCCTTGCTGATGTTGCAGCCTTGTTGGGACATGGTGGCCATCCACCAACCATCCACTACTCCATCCATCTGGACCATCCAAGGTTGCTTGGCACTCATCAGTAAGCAAGACTGATTGAAAATTAGTCTTCATGTATGTCTGGGCCCACTGCAACCGTTTCTGCTTGTGAGCACTGTTTAGGGGTGGCCGAATAGTAGGTTTATGCACCACAGCAAGCCTTTGAAGGATCCTACACCTTGAGGTTCGAGGGACTCCAGAGGCACCAGAAGCTTCAAATATCTGTTTGCTGGTTTGTAAGGCCTTGTTAGCAGCTATTATCTTAATCCAATGAACTTGCCTGGCAAAAACCTTCCTGATTTTGCGTTTATCGACACAAACACGTCAGTGCTCACAATCAGCCACAAATCTTATCACAGTACGATGATCACGCTTAAGTCTTTATGAAATATCTAATGTTTTCATCTCTTCTCCAAGGCATTTCACAATTTGTTGCTTTTCAGCAGAAGAGAGATCCTTTTTCTCTCCCATGTTACTTTAAAACTGTGGCCTGCTTAATATTGTGGAACATCCAGTTTTCCTTTTATTGGGCTCACCTGCCAAACTAATTATCACAGGTATCTGAGATTGATTTCAGTGATCCAAAGAACCCTGAGATACAATACCATCAATGGGTTTCATTAAAAAAAAAAAAAAAAAAAAACTATGACGCTTAAAACCAATTTGCATAATAATTTGGAACAAAGTTTATGTCCTCCATCTTGTACATGGCCCCCATCCTGGGAAATATATCCCCCACCTTGTACATTCCCCCCCCATCCTAGTATATATACCCTATCTCGTACATGCCCCCCCATCGTGGTATATATCCCCTACCTTGTACATGGCCCCCAATTCTAGAGTATAATAAATGATGATAATAATAATAATTAAAAAAAAATCTTTATTTATATAGCGCTAATATATTCTGCAGCGCTTTACAATCCAGTGTATATATCCCCAACCTTGTACATGGCCCCCCCATCCTGGTGTACTGTATATGTCCCCCAACTTGAACATGGCCCCCATCCTTATGTATATGTTCCCCACCTTGTACATGGCCCCCCATCCTGGTATATATATCCCCTCCTGGTCTGTGTAGAAGTATATACATATATACATATACATATATATATATCGTCCCTCGGAACCACCATGGCTTACCGTGAGGGGGTTGCTGTGGTGGAGCTGGGGTGAAGGGGGCAGGTATCAAGTGTCCATGGTAGATGGGGCCAGGGTGGTGGGACCAGAGCTGAGGGGGGAGGTCTCAGTGGGCACCATTATGTCTTTTTATTCACAAGTTGTTACTTGCTAGAGGTTAACCCATTATCTACCAATGTCCTTTTTTTTGGGACGCCTAATTTTTTACTTCTAGCAACTAAGATTTTATAATTAGGTAAAAAAGTTTTGTGTTGTATTTGTAAAATGAATGTTTTCAAAACAGGAAATCATGTCATTGTCATTTTTAATTGAATATTCTTCCACCCATACAGCTTTCATACACCAATTTTTGAAAAGGAAAATTGCTAATTTGCCAAGTACCGTATATACTCGCGTATAAGCCGAGTTTTTCAGCCAAAAATTTGGGCTGAAAAGTCCCCCCTCAGCTTATACGCGAGTATACAGTATACTGCAGCAGTCCCCGGAGGTATACAGGCCCCCCCATCATGATCCAGGGCCCCCCCCCTTGCGCGGCAAACCTGTAAAGTAAAATCATACTTATCCTTGTCCTGTCACGCTGTCCCGCCGCTTGCCGACATCACGATCCCGGGCTTCATTCCGCGTCTTCCCGCGTCTTCCTGTAGTCGCGGGCAATGACGTCATTGCCCGTGACCACAGGAAGCCGGAAGACGCGGAATGAAGCCCGGGATCGCCATGTCGGCAGCGGCGGGACAGCGCGACTGGACAGGGATAAGTATGATTTTACTTTACAGGTTTGCCGCGCAAGGGGGGGGGGGTAGCCCTGGATCATGATGGGGGGGCCTGTATACCTCCGGGGCTGCTGCTGTATACAGCCTGGGCTGCTGCTGTATACAGCCCTGGGGCTGCTGCTGTATACAGCCCTGGGGCTGCTGCTTTATACACCCCTGGGGCTGCTGCTGTATTCACCCCTGGGGCTGCTGCTGTATACACCACTGGGGCTGCTGTATACTACCTAAGGGCTGCTGTATATACCTCTGGGGCTGCTGTATACACCACTAGGGCTGCTGTATACTACCTAAGGGCTGCTGTATATACCTCTGGGGCTGCTGTATACACCACTGGGGCTGCTGTATACACCTTTGGGGCTGCTGTATACTAACCACTGGGGCTGCTGCTGTATATACCTCTGGGGCTGCTGTATACACCACTAGGGCTGCTGTATATACCTCTGGGGCTGTATATACCTCTGGGGCTGCTGTATACTACCACTGGGGCTGCTGTATACTACCACTGGGGTTGCTGTATACTACCACTGGGGCTGCTGTATAGTACCACTGGGGCTGTATATACCTCTGGGGCTGCTGTATACTACCACTGGGGCTGCTGTATACACCTCTGGGGATGCTGTATACTAACCACTGGGGCTGCTGCTGTATATACCACTGGGGCTGCTGTATATACCTCTGGGGCTGCTGTATACCACACTGCTGGGGGCTGTATACCTGTGCTGGGGTCCACCCTCGGCTTATACACGAGTCAATAGGATTTCACAGGTTTTGGGGGCAAACGTAGGGGGGTCGGCTTATACACGGGTCGGCTTATACACGAGTATATACGGTAATAGGTTAAGAGTTCCAGAAAATGACTGCTGATGGAGATCCTGGTAAAAAAAGTGTGTTTTATAATCCAAAAAGTACAGTAAATCTAGGCAGATAAGGGTGGGTGGCAGCCCGTAGCTGCCTAGTTGTACTTGGTTGGCAATCAAAAATACAGTAAAGCCCCACGTCACTTTTTTCTCAATTTCAAGAAATAATTTAAAAAAGGTCTCCAGCAAGGTACAACTAAGCAGTGCTGTACATTTCTTGGCTGGTGTAAAAAAAAAATACAGCAGGGCCCCACGTCATGACATCTTGAAACTCTTTTTTTTTTCTATTATACCTACTACACATTGGAAATAAAATATTTACCAATTAAATAACCCTTTCTAGCAAAGCAAATTAGTGTGTGTAGTGCAATAAACAAGAAAAACACAAGAAATGTCAAAACCTAAAAATAATTTATTTATAAAGGGGTTTGAACCACCTCTGGGGTAGATGGGATGGGGCTGAAGACGAAGGAGGAGAGGTTAATGATGAAGGAAACATCAAGGATGGGCGAGAAGATCTGGGAGAGGGTATTCACATGGCTTCTCCCAAATTTTTACTTTTTTGCCGAACGGTGTGCAGTGGAAGAATGGTGTTTGCTGCCAACTGATGGTGGATAGGCGCCTACTGCTGTTGGCCGGGAGCCGACTAATGTTGGACGGGTGCCCACTACTGGAGGAATGGTGCTGACTGCTGGAGGAATGGTGCTGACTGCTAAAGGAATGGTGCAGACTGCTGCTGGACCTGTGCAGGAGCAACCTGGCAGGTATTTATCACATGAATCTAATAGGCAAGCAATAGGTTTTCCATCTGCCAGACAACAGCCATGAAAAAATGGTGTGCTGGTCTATTTACATTGGCGTCAAGGCGATTAAGTTTGGTCATAATTTCATGATTCCTATCAGTGATTTGTTGAGAAACTCCCTTAGCCACATCCTGAAATACCGAGAACTAAGGTTGAGAAAGTTTGGTATAATGCTCCTTTCTTTGCCCCTTTGGCACTGCTAAGATGACCCAAAACCATCAGCATCAAAGGAGTGGGATAAGAGAAAACCAGACTGACCAGTAGCCTGCTCACCAGCTTGCAATAGCTGCCAGAATGCTCTTCTGCCGGTGGATGGCTGGGAGGAGATGTCGGACGGGTCGCTGGTGCCAGCAGTGGCTTTCTCTTGCTTGTGGGACTGCTACAAAAGAGGAGGCTGCAGACTCCAAGGCGCTGCCAGTGGTTCTGGGGAACAAAAAAAAAATATATAAACAATTAATACATTGCTATGACTTTTGTGCACTGCAGGGGAATAAAATCAGTTAATAGCATAGACACTTTTGTCCTGAAATAGATACTTGTTCACCTTCGACAAGCCAGGGAAGGTCTAAGGAATGCCAGTGCACGGTAATATTTATAGTGAGTCCAGTGGTGCCCTGATTGACTTGGAGCCTGCATCTCCTTGTTGAACTCCTTCTTTAGGAGATCTCGAATCAACCATCACCCTTTTAATGACTCTGTCCCCTGCAAAGAAAGAATAAATGGTTATAAGTCATATTTTGCAATCGCATGGGCAGTATGTTTAACTGTCACTATGTTAATACAGTTGGTGTAAATTTGATCACATTTTTAAAGTCATATCATTGTAATATTTCTTGTTTCTTATCTGATATCAGTTGTATGTTATGTTGGGGTCTGGATGACGTGTCCCATTTTATAACGAATCATGCTGCCTTTCACCACCAGCTGGATGAGATTGACCAGGCATTTTAGCCACATAAGAACTAATGGATATGGATCATGAAGTGTCCAAGTCTGTATTAGTTAAGCCAAAACTAACATTACCATTACCAGTACTAGGCAGTCTCTTACCCTGTTGTTTCTGTTTCTTGAGAATGGATCTGGGCCTGATATTCTCCTTTTTCCATGCATATACTCTATTTTCAGCATACTCCATAGAGTCCAGTATTTCTGTTTTTTAATGGCCATTATTTCTTTTTTCCATTTTTTTAAGATTTTCTTTTCTTTTTTTATTTAGACTTTCATACTCAGTAGTATTTGCAAATTTAGCCAATGACTGCTGCAAATTGGTAATTTTCATTCATTTTCGTTTCCTCATATGTAATGATGAGACCCATTAATTCAATGGAGCATTTGGATAATATTTCGTTCCATTTAATGGACAATTGCTCACAAAATGTAGTAGTCATCAATTTCTTCAGTCTTAGACCCCTTGGTATCATCTCCTTTTCCACATATTTCTTTAAGGAATCTGACATCCTAGAATGAGTTTTTCTCCAACTTACGGTACTTATAATCTGCTTGCATGTTTCTTCTACAGATTCTAATGGAGGGTCTGCATGAAACATCTGGGCCAATCTGGCCAAGCTGATGGTGTGTATTGTTCTAGATAAAGTTCCTGGGTAAAGAAAGAACCTGTGTTTTGCAAAATAAAAATTCCTCGAGCCTCTATCCTTATATAATAATATGGGTATTATGTGGAATATTCAGTCCAGATTATACTAGTGCATCTCAATGAATTAGAATATCAACAAAAATCAATGTGATATTGTCATTTTTCAGGGCATTTCTGATAGCCCTGAAACATATTGACTAATAAGTCAATTTTATATTCACTTTTTGGTGCCTCATGGAATATAACAGTGCAGATTTTAACCCTTCATCCTCCCTACTTTAATTCTCTAAAATAATGACCTTTGAGTTTTCATTGGCTGTAAGCCATAATCATCAACATTAACAGAAAAAAACACTTGAAATAGATCACTCTGTTTGTAATGACTCTACAGTGTTGGACAAAAGTATTGACACTCCTGCAATTCTGTCAGATAATACTCAGTTTCTTCCTGAAAATGATTGCAATCACGAATTCTTTGGTATTATTATCTTCATTTAATTTGTCTTCAATGAAAAAACACAAAAGAGAATGAAGCAAAAAGCAAAACATTCATCATTTCACACAAAACTCCAAAAATGGGCCAGACAAAAGTATTGGCACCCTCAGCCTAATACTTGGTGGTACAACCTTTAGCCAAAATAACTGCGATCAACCCCTTCCGGTAACCATCAATGAGTTTCTTACAATGCTCTGCTGGAATTGTAGACCATTCTTCTTTGGCAAACTGCTCCAGGTCCCTGATATTTGAAGGATGCCTTCTCCAAACTGCCATTTATAGATCTCTCAACAGGTGTTCTATGGGATTCAGATGTGGACTCATTGCTGGCCACCTTAGAAGTCTCCAGTGCTTTCTCTCAAACCATTTTCTAGTGCTTTTTGAAGTGTGTTTTGGGTCATTGTCCTGCTGGAAGACCCATGACCTCTGAGGGAGACCCAGCTTTCTCACACTGGGCCCTACATTATGCTGCAAAATTGCACACGGTCAAGCAGTCCAGTGCCAGAGGCAGCAAAGCAACCCCAAAACATCAGGGAACCTCCGCCATGTTTGACTGTAGGGACCGTGTTCTTTTCTTTGAATGCCTCTTTTTTTCTCCTGTAAACTCTATGTTGATGCCTTTGCCCAAAAAGAGAGAACATTCTTCCAAAACATTTTAGGCTTTCTCAGGTAAGTTTTGGCAAACTCCAGCCTGGTTTTTTTATGTCTCGGGGTAAGAAGTGGGGTCTTCCTGGGTCTCCTACCATAGAGTCCCTTTTCATTCAGACGCTGACTGATAGTACGGGTTGACACTGTTGTACCCTCGGACTGCAGGGCAGCTTGAACTTGTTTGGATGTTAGTCGAGGTTCTTTATCCACCATCCGCACAATCTTGCGTTGAAATCTCTCGTCAATTTTTCTTTTCCGTCCACATCTAGGGAAGTTAGCCACAGTGCCATGGGTTTTAAACTTCTTGATGACACTGTGCATGGTGGACACAGGAACATTCAGGTCTTTGGAGATGGACTTGTAGCCTTGAGCTTGCTCATGCTTCCTCACAATTTGGTTTCTGAAGTCCTCAGACAGTTCTTTGGTCTTCTTTCTTTTCTCCATGCTCAATGTGGTACACACAAGGACACAGGACCGAGGTTGAGTCAACTTTAATCCATGTCAACTGGCTGCAAGTGTGATTTATTTATTGCCAACACCTGTCAGGTGCCACAGGTAAGTTACAGGTGCTGTTAATTACACAAATTAGAGAAGCATCACATGATTTTTCTAAGGGTGCCAATACTTTTGTCCACCCCCATTTTTATGTTTGGTGTGGAATTATATCCAATTTGGCTTTAGGACAATTCTTTTTGTGTTCTTTTCATTGAAGACAAATTAAATGAAGATAATAATACCAAAGAATTTGTGATTGCAATCATTTTCAGGAAGGAACTGAGTATTATCTGACAGAATTGCAGGGGTGTCAATACTTTTGGCCAACACTGTATGTCAGGGAGCGCCGGATTGCCCCGGATCCGGGAGAATCTAGGAGAATCCGGTTTGGGGAGATTTTTCTCCCCGGACACAAAAATCATGCATGCAGCATTTTTGTGTCTGTGTGAAAAATCTGAGTCCGCCCAGCAGCAGATAGCTGCCATCCGGCTCCATCCAGCCCCATAGGTAAACTAATCGGCTCAAACGTGATTCGAGCCTATCCGGTTCTCATCGGATCGGCCTGGATCACAAAAAACATGGTGTGAAGCCGGCCTAAGGCAGTTAAATGCATAAACAACATGATGTCTCCACACCCGCTTATCAATGGACATAACCGTAGAGCCCGTCGACACACCTGAGCAAAGTAATATCCAGAGAGTAAGAAATCCGGTTTATCCAGGTACAAATATTTTCTTCATTTCAGTATTTTACAATGTAGGGGATATAACAATAAAATGATTACTGATGCAGTGAAAAAAATTGCCACCACTACTAGGAAGGAATTCTTATAGCGAGAAAAAAGTATTAATCAAAAATCTTATAACTGAGTAAACTTTGTATCTACTTATAGAAATCAGTATGATCACATTAACCAAATCTATTATATAATTGCCGTAGCTGACTTCCGTCTGACCGGCGCTACTTCCTGTGGCTTTGTTCGCGTAGCTCGGAACTTTCTCCAGGACTCTGTCCGGAGCCGCGAAGCAATGGCCGCATAGCGGCCATTGCGAGCAGTAAACGTGTACACCACCACCACCACCACCTCCTCCTCCTCCTCCTCCTCCTCCTCCTGTACATGAGACATCAAATAGTAACAGGAATACAGTCAGTCCCAAAGTCAGCTGTGACCGCCTGGCCCTTGGACACTGGCTGCCATGCACACATCAGGTGCACTAGCATGGAGCTGGTAGGCTCCCATCACTTACCCACTGAGGACGGATCACTTCCAGCACCTCTTCACATGGCAGTGCTCTGAACTTCTGAATCGTCCTCTCCTCACTCAGACACCTGGCAGGTTCCTATCCAGCCTGCTCACTCCCAGCTGCAACCCAGTGAGTCAATCAGCACATCTTCACTCACACACAGACCTGAGATGTGATTAACCCCCTGTGCACCATTCAGGTTTAGCCCAGCAAAGCACTCATCCCCACAGGTTCAGCCGCTCATTAGGCTCCTGAATGTATCGGATTTTCAGCACTCACAATCAGCTGTTTTACTCAGCTCATGAAAACCCTTCAGCTGTTAACCCCCTGTACATCGGACAGGTTTCACACACCACACACAATCAGGAAAACCGGCCCATGTGAACACAGACCTGCATTGATAACGCGTGTGATGCACCCGGCCAGGGGCCACATCACCACACCTCACTTTCTCCGCACAGCAAAGCACTCATCCCCACAGGTTCAGCCGCTCATTAGGCTCATGAATGTATCGGATCTTCAGCACTCACACTCAGCTGTTTTACTCAGCTCATGAAAACCCTTCAGCTGTTAACCCCCTGTACATCGGACAGGTTTCACACACCACACACAATCAGGAAAACCGGCCCATGTGAATACAGACCTGCATTGATAACCCGTGTGATGCACCCGGCCAGGGGCCACATCACCACACCTCACTTTCTCCGCACAGCAAAGCACTCATCCCCACAGGTTTAGCCGCTCATTAGGCTCATGAATGTATCGGATCTTCAGCACTCACACTCAGCTGTTTTACTCAGCTCATGAAAACCCTTCAGCTGTTAACCCCCTGTACATCGGACAGGTTTCACACACCACACACAATCAGGAAAACCAGGCCCATGTGAACACAGACCTGCATTGATAACCCGTGTGATGCAGCCCGCCAGGGGCCACATCACCACACCTCACTTTCTCCGCACAGCAAAGCACTCATCCCCACAGGTTCAGCCGCTCATTAGGCTCATGAATGTATCGGATCTTCAGCACTCACAATCAGCTGTTTTACTCAGCTCATGAAAACCCTTCAGCTGTTAACCCCCTGTACATCGGACAGGTTTCACACACCACACACAATCAGGAAAACCGGCCCATATGAACACAGACCTGCATTGATAACCCGTGTGATGCACCCGGCCAGGGGCCACATCACCACACTTCACTTTCTCCGCACAGCAAAGCACTCATCCCCACAGGTTCAGCCGCTCATTAGGCTCATGAATGTATCGGATCTTCAGCACTCACACTCAGCTGTTTTACTCAGCTCATGAAAACCCTTCAGCTGTTAACCCCCTGTACATCGGACAGGTTTCACACACCACACACAATCAGGAAAACCGGCCCATGTGAACACAGACCTGCATTGATAACCCGTGTGATGCACCCGGCCAGGGGCCACATCACCACACCTCACTTTCTCCGCACAGCAAAGCACTCATCCCCACAGGTTCAGCCGCTCATTAGGCTCATGAATGTATCGGATCTTCAGCACTCACACTCAGCTGTTTTACTCAGCTCATGAAAACCCTTCAGCTGTTAACCCCCTGTACATCGGACAGGTTTCACACACCACACACAATCAGGAAAACCGGCCCATGTGAACACAGACCTGCATTGATAACCCGTGTGATGCACCCGCCCAGGGGCCACATCACCACACCTCACTTTCTCCGCACTTCACTCACTTTCTCCGCACACATACACACACACACACACATACTCCGCTATACTTACCACCGGCCCTGCATCACCGACATGTCGCCGCCCCTGAACTACTCGATCAAATATCGCGTCCAATAAGTCTCGCCAAACTTGCCGGACCCCATATTGGATCCAGTTGTCCGCGGGCGCCGACATGTCAACTCAGGATCCAGCCGGCAGGGAAGACGTAGGGTCGGTGCTAACTATAGCGAAGTGTCTGTGTGTGTGTGTGTGTGTATGTATGTATGTGTGTGCTGACCACTCTGCCAACAGCGCTGCACTTAACACTCTGCCCACGCCACTGTGCTCACCAATCTCACCACACTCACTGCTAACCACTGAGCCACCGCACTCACTGCTAACCACTGAGCCACCGCACTCGCTGCTAACCACTGAGCCACCGGACTCACTGCTAACCACTGAGCCACCCCACTCACTGCTAACCACTGAGCCACCTGTATACACACAATTCATTTCACCCCACTCCCCTAACTATTAGTAAATATACTATATATGGAGTCTAGACTACCCGATTCCTTCGAATCGGCCCGCCATCTATATATATATATGTGATTATATAGGAATTATCAGTATTATGTATGTGGTTATGTATACATTAGTGAGTCGCGCCTATTCTGCAAGGACTCGCAATGCCCGCAAAGGGGGCGTTGGGAGTCGTTGCAGCAGCCCGAGCAATGCCCTATACACAGATTCTAGAATCCCGATGCAATCGCATCGGGCTCACAGCTAGTAGTTAATAAATACCTGCTGGTGTTAAATTAAGATGATTTTTTTGTGACAAACTAAAAAATGGTTGCGGTTTCTCTTCTAGAGGTAGATTGCTGAAGGATATGTTATCCCCTAGCTTGTTTGAAACTAGAGGAGAAATTGTTAAAATCTGGCTCTTTTGCAGTTGATTCCACACGCTATGCTAAAAATAACATGGTATACAAGAAAGGGGAGGGGGAGCGCACAATAGTGTAGTATCCAAAGGACACTTGGGGGATTTAACAAAAGGGTCCACTCACCTTTAGGGATTGTGAGAAGCCACAACCCACTATGAGAGCCTGGTCGCTGCAGATCCCGTGGACAGGGAAGATTGCACAGATTAGTAAAGATCAGGATTTAGTCCGCATTGACCCAGGAGACAGTAAGATTTTCAATCTTTTATTCACCACCACGCCATAGAACAACTAACATGCCGACGCGTTTTGTAGCCAGTGGGCCACTTCATCAGGGCTTAACTGTTAAGTTGCCCTCTCGCTACGAAACGCGTCAGCATGTTCGTTGTTCTATGGTGTGGTGGTGAATAAAAGATTGAAAATCCTTCTGTCTCCTGGGTCAGCGCGGACTAAATCCCGATCTTTACTAGTCTGTGCAAAAATAACATGGTGACTAGGGATGGGCGAATCTACTCGCTAGGACTCGTTACTCGGCGAGTAGTAAGGGACTCGCAGGACTCGGTACTCTGCGAGTTTCCCAGTGATTACTCGCACGAGTCCAATGCAAATCAATATCAATCCTAGTTTTGTCAGAAACGCTGACAAAACTAGGATTGCCATTGTTTGCATTGAACTCGGCTACTGTGCCAGTGATAGCAGGGAAACTCGCAAAGTAACTGCTGTTACATTGCGAGCCGAGTCCAGCTGTCTTCTCTGTGTGCAGGCTGCCAGCTCCAGGGTCCTAGAGCCCGCCTGCTCACAGAGATGATGTAGCAGTGCTGAGATTGTTCTCAGTCTGCTCATTCCCTGTGCATAGACATCTATATCTATGCACAGGGGATGTAGCAGAGAGGACATCGCGTTTTGGACTACGTCGGACGGAAGAGGATTTTTTTAATTAAAGATGGAGTCCCTAATGGCTTTTTTTTTTATTTCAAATAAAAAATTTTCTCTGTGTTGTGTTTTTTTAACCCTTTATTGGAGATTCTTAGTGGCTGGGTCAAACGTGGCCTGACATTAAGAATCTCGGGCTTAATACCAGCTTGTATAACAAAGCTGGTATTAACCCCTTTATTACCCAGCGTGCCACCGCCACCAGGGTCGCTGGAAGAGCGGGGTTCAGCGCATTTTTTTTTTATTATTTCATGAATTTCAGAGTCAGAGTCTCAGTGTCAGAGTCTCAGAGTCAGAGTCTCAGAGTCAGAGTCAGAGTCTCAGAGTCAGAGTCTCAGAGTCAGAGTCTCAGAGTCAGAGTCAGAGTCAGAATCTCAGAATTTCATGAACTAATTTAAAAAAAATGCGTGGGGCTCCGCGCAATTTCTATATCTAGCCAGGTACAGCTAAGCAGCTGGGGGCTGGAATCCGCAGCGCAGGGATGCCCAAGATTTCTGGGCACCCCCCGCTGCAAATTGCAGCCCGCAGCCGCCCCAGAAGATGGCGCGTTCATTGAAGTGCCATCCTCTGGCGCTGAACCCCGCTCTTCCAGCGGCCCTGGTGGCGGTGGCACGCTGGGTAATAAAGAGGTTAGGGCCAGTTTTGTATTATCAGCTGGCCCTAAGCCCGAAATTTATGGCGGTCACGCCAATATTAGACATGACCGCCATGAATTTCTATTAAATTGTTTTAAAAAAAACACAACACAAAGAAAATTTTTTATTAGAAATAAAAAAAAAGCCATTAGGGACTCCATCTTTAATTAAAAAAATCCTCTTCCGTCCGACGCAGTCCAAAACGTGATGTCCTCTCTGCTACATCCCCTGTGCATAGATATAGATGTCTATGCACAGGGAATGAGCAGACTGAGAACAATCTCAGCTCTGCTACATCATCTCTGTGCACAGACATTCATGTCTGTACACAGGGAATGAGCAGACTGAGAACAATCTCAGCTCTGCTACATCAGGCAGCAGGCGAGCTCTAGGACCCTGGAGCTGTGGCAGCCAGCACACAGAGCAGACAGGACTCTTACCTGTGCGAGTTTCCCAGCGATTACTTACAAAGTAAACGAGTCCAATGCAAATAAATGACAAAACTAGGATTGCTTCAGGCTGAAGCTTCCGAGACACATCTGCGATTTGTAAATCTCACACATACTCGCTATTACTCGCTTCCCCATTCATTAACATTGGACTCGCTAGACTCGCAACGAGTAGCGAGTCCTGTGCTCGGACTCGCTAGAGTAAAGCGATTCCGAGTAATTTAGGATTCGCCCATCACTAATGGTGACATAAAAATTCCAATACATTTAAAATAAATATTTTTATTTATTGCGACACCGCACATTATTTTATTAAATGTAGCAAGTGGGATTTGATGTATATTGGGTGTACCACTAGAAAATTTAATACTAGGATTGCTGAACATATAGCAGATATTAAGAAAAATACCTTTAAATCCGGTGTAGCAAAACATTTTTAAGAACAACACAATGGGGAACTTGAAGCTTCCAGCTTTTGTGGATTTTATAGGGTTAATAAGCTCAAGCATGGTAGAAATTGGAAAAAATGCTGCTGAGAAAGGAAGCCATGTGGATCCTTTATTTTAATACCAGCATGCCTAAAGGTACCGTCACATGCATCAGTTTTCTGAATGATGTTGTTAGCGATCACATGCGCGCGCGATCGCTAACAACGTCGTTCAGATTGCTGGTGAGCTGTCACACAGGCAGACTCACCAGCGATCCGGACCAGCGAGCACGCTGGTATCCAAGGTACATATCGGGTTACTAACCAAGGTGTACCATGGTTACCATCTCCTAGCATAGGCTGTGCCACTGGGAGATCAATTCAGCACGCTGTCACACTGAACGATGTCGCAGGTTGGTTGAGTTGAAGTTGACAGGTTTATGAACTTCAACTTGACTAATTATCATTGTTGAATCGTTCGTTTACACAGAACGACTCACTAACGATGTCGGTTCAACATCATTCAACACGTAACTTGTGAACGATGTTGAGAACAATGTTGAGCCTTGTAAAGGTACCTTAATGAACTGAATTTTCAACAGGATCTCATGTATTGCTCCTGCACCAGGCATAGATTCATCTGGCCCATTGACTTGGCCTCTGCAGGCATCAGCAGTAGACCGTCCACTTTCAAATCCCTTATCGAATGCCTTGTACATATTCAATTAGGTATGCAGTTAAGAGTGGTATTAATAAGGAATATAATAGAAGTAGGCCTGAAAAGGACTTTAGATTATTTGTTGTATATATACTACATTTAGCTGATACCAACATTATTACAGAATAAAATAGATTTTTAATGTAGCAGCAGTAAGGACTGTGAGGCAATAATCACTTTAATGTACCATCTCTTCTCCAGCAGCTAGCTCCTCAGTAAATGCAGCTAACAGCAGTATTATTAGAGAATAGAATACATTTTTTATGTTGCAGCAGCAAGGACTGTAAGGCAATAATCTACTCTAATGCACAATTCCTTCTCTAGCAGCTATACCTACACTAAATACAGCTAAAATCAGTATTATTAGAGTATTTAATACATTTGATTACATTGCAGCAGCAAGGACTGTAAGGCAATAATCACTCAAATATACTATCCCTTCTTCAGCAATTTTTCAACAATATATAAAGTGAAGAGCGGTATTATTATAGAATAGAATAGGACTGCAATGCTCAAATCATTGCTTTTATGCCTTTAATATAAACCTAATACTCTATCCTTTCTCCAGCAGCTCTCCTTATACTACTTGTAGCTAAAAGCAGCATTATTAGAGAATATAATAGATTTTTTGCATTGCAGCAAAAAAGAATCTAAGGTAAAAATCACTCCAGTACACAATCCCTTCTCCATCAGCTCTCTATCGACTACATGCAGCTAATATTCATATTATTAGAGACAAGAAGAGATTTTTTTGTGTTGCAGCAGCAAGGACTGTAAGACAATATTCACATTAATACACTATCCCCTCTCCAGTGGCTAGCCCTACACTGAATGCAGCTAAGAGCAGTATTAGACAATAGAATAGATTTTTTTACACTGCAGCAGCAAAGACTGTAAGGCAATAATCACTTTAATACACTATCCATTGTCAAACAGCTCTCCCTACAGTTTCAAAGCATGGCGTCATCAGTACTTATATAGAGTCGATGACACATGGTGGCACGCTAATCATAGTAATTCCAGTAGCCAACAGCTAGAAAAAGGGTAATATATAAAATAATGAGACTGCTTTATGAGGACAAAATAATAATTATTATATAGAAATAAAATTAAAATAATAAAATATGTGTGAGAGATGCAAATGATGTGAAAAGCAATATCACTTAATACTATAAAGTACAAGTAATGAAGAGATCATGAGTAAACACAGATGATGGAATTCTGAATCAGTAAAAACAATTACCAAAAGCAGTTCAAACAAGCAGCATGCGTGCGTTTGATGAAGCAACCAGGGGCACTGGCTGATGGTATAACTGGAAATAGAAATAAGGTATTATGCTAAGTTGAGAAAGTGACATCACACAGTCAAGAGCTGTGAGGTCTACACTTCCATACACATTTTGGAACTCCTGGGAAGCATCAAGGTGAGAACGTTCTGGCTGCTACAACTATGAATAAACTAAAAATAGATCCATATGTCCCAACTAGCAATGCAATGAGCACGATGAGTAGATGATGTTGCACCAGCTTTGGATAAGCAAAAGACATGCTGTAGAGGCCAAAAGGCCTGAAGGTAAAGGATTCACAGGTCAATCATCCAGCCTCCCAGTACCATTCACTAGGACACTGGACTGAAGTCTCATGAATTGATCCACTCATCTCTGGTCCCAGCCATCCTGATATAGCAGTCTTTTGTGTCTGCTGTTTGTCCCTCACTGCCACTGCCCTCTAAAATTTCTTCCTGCCAGGGTATAATGAAAAGACCAATTGATAGCTTGTGGTTTGGCTATGGGCATGGTCAAAATTTGGCGGGCACCAATGAGCGCAGACTATGCAAATAGGCGTGAGAATTCAAAGTTCGAATTTCGTGCCAATTTACAGCCCGGTCGATGGTGGCCGCAGTGCACGCGAGCTAGCCAGGAGCTGACCGGTGTTAGCCGGTCAGCTCCCGGCTGGCGAGCCGCTGACTGGAGCTCAGCCATGGCTACCTGTGGCACAGAGGTCCGCGGCTCACCAGCCCGGAGTCATCCGGGAGATGACCGCAACGGTGGTGCCCTTCGCGGCATTCAAACCGCGCGACCAATGAGAGAAGTAGCGCGGCTTGGTGCGCGGTTTGAATGCTGCTTCTCTGATTGGCGAACATTGTATTTCAAATATGGCGACATGGCGAGTGCCACTATTCTGATTGGTCAGCGCTGAATGCAGCGACCAATCAGAGAAGCGGCATTCAAACCGTGCGCTGCTTCTCTAATTGGCAACCACGTTCAGCAGCGACCAATCAGAATAGCGGCGCGTTCCATGGTGCCATATTTGAAATACACTGAGCACATTGTATTTTAAATATGACGCCAGGGCGAGCGCAATCAGAATAGAGGCGCTCGCTATGCCGCCATATTTCAAATACAATGTGCGCCATGGCGAGCGCCGCTATTCTGATTTTTCGGCGCTGAACGCGGTGACCAATCAGAGAAGCGACATTAAAACCGCGTGCAGTTTCTCTCATTGGTCGCCGCGTTCAGCGCCGACCAATCAGAGGAGCGGCACGCTCCATGCCGCACATTGTATTTCAAATATGGCGGCATGGCGAGCGCCACTATTCTGATTGGTCACCGTGTTCAGCGCTGAGCAATCAGAGAAGTGGCATTCAAACCACGCGCCGCTCCTCTGATTGGCCGCCACGTTCAGCAGCGACCAATCAGAATAGCGGCGTGTTCCATGGCGCCATATTTGAAATACACTGAGTACATTGTATTTTAAATATGGTGCCAGGGCAAGCGCTGCTATTCTGATTGGTCACTGCTGAATGCGGCGACCAATCAGAGATGCGGCGCACGGTTTGAATGCCGCTTCTCTGAGTGGTCGCCGCGTTCAGCGCCAACCAATCAGAATAGCGGCGCTCACCATGCCGGCATATTTGAAATACAATGTGCGCCGCCATGGCGAGCGCCGCTATTCTGATTGGTCGGGGCTGAACGCGGCGACCAATCAGAGAAGCGGCATTCAAACCGTGCGCCGCATCTCTAATTGACAACCACGTTCAGCAACGACCAATCAGAATAGCGGCGCATTCCATGGTGCCGTATTTGAAATACACTGAGCACATTGTATTTTAAATATGGAGCCAGGGCGACCGCCGCTATTCTGATTGGTCACTGCTGAAAGCGGCGCACGGTTGAATGCCGCTTCTCTGATTGGTCAGCGCTGACCGCGGCGACCAATCAGAATAGCGGCGCTCGCCATGGCGCACATTGTATTTCAAATATGACGGCATGGCAAGCGCCGCTATTCTGATTGGTCTGCGCTGAACGTGGCGGCCAATCAGAGAAGCGGCGCGTGGTTTTAATGCCGCTTCTCTGATTGGTCGCCGCGTTCAGCAGCGACCAATCAGAATAGCGGCGCTCGCCCTGGTGCCATATTTAAAATACAATGTGCTCAGTGTATTTCAAATATGGTGCCATGGAACGTGCCGCTATTCTGATTGGTCGCTGCTGAACGTGGTGGCCAATCAGAGGAGCAGCGCGTGGTTTGAGTGGCGCTTCTCTGATTGGTCGCCGCGTTTAGCGCCGACCAATCAGAATAGCGGCACTTGCCATGCCGCCATATTTAAAATACATTGTGCGCCATGGTCAGCGCTGCTATTCTGATTGGTCGGTGCTGAACGCGGCGACCAATCAGAGAAGCGGCATTCAAACCGCGCACAGCTTCTCTGATTGGTCGCCGTATTCAGCGCCGACCAATCAGAATAGTGTCGCTCGCCATGCCACCATATTTGAAATACAATGTGCGCCATGGTGAGCGCCGCTATTCTGATTGGTCGGCGCTGAACGCGGCGACCACTCAGAGAAGCGGCATTCAAACTACTATTCTAGACTACCCGATGCTTTAGAATCGGGCCACCATCTAGTTTTTTATATTCTCTAATGTAACAGTTGATACATTAGACATACCTCTATGCACTTAAATTACAATGGTATAAAATAATTAGAAGGGATTACTACTCAAGACATAATACTCAAGACATAATGTTAGTAATATATAGAAAATGTCTAAATATCATAGCAGCCAAATTGGGACAATACTGGTTCATGTATTTATTTGGCTTTGTTAGTTTGACAAATATAGTAACAGTAATGACAATGTAGCAATTAGCAAATACAAGTTTCATCCAATGGGATTGTACTTCAGTTTGACACAATCCAAAAATGTCTGTTAGTCATATTTGTCAGTAATAATAATAATAGTAATAATGTCAGTAGGAAACACAAATACAAAAACACCTGTAATTACCAAAACAAACACAACTTATTTGTCACTTTTCAGTATAAACTCAGGAAGGTCAGCTTATTATCCTAATGGATTTACAAGGGGCAATTTTATTCACAGTACACCACAGCTCTTTTTATAGGGATTGAATACAGTCATTGGAGTCTGCGGATGGAGCTGACTGGACATTAATCAAACACATTGCTTTCTAGACCACCATCAAAGCAATCCACTATTGTAAACTACCAGCAACGCTCGTGCTAACCCCTTGAGTACCATAAACCAACATGGGAACTGGCCTGTTTAAGGTGTCCAGATTGATCCATAATGAGGTTAATACTGGCTTGAGATGTTCAGGTTTTTGAGAGCTCATTGTATCTCTTCTGCTATTAATTTAATATAATCTATATGGATACCTCAAACTAATGTAACCATGGTGAATATGGAAATGGATATATGGATTTATTAATGCATAACGTGCTGAACGTATTTGTACAAAATAAAAGCACTGAATACATTACTGTGTGCCACCTATCAGTTTGGTAAAGTAATATAGAAGAACTTGGCAATCGTATAAGTTCGCAAAATAATGTGTTTTACGTACAGGTGCAAGGCATGGTTTAATGCATAACGTTTCAGTCCTGACTTGATCTGACCTTCATCAGATGCAAAAGTGAAGAAAATGAAAACTTGCGCTCTAAGGCTAGGGTCACACTTAAGGCTGACGCAAGCGCTAAAAACTTTGAAATTCAGCAGCGCATAGCCTTAATGCCCCATAGAAACCCACTGTTTACCTTAGCAGCGGCCACACACAAAGCTACAGGACATGTGCTTCAGCTAAGCGTGCAGGAAAATGCTGCAGACAGCGTTTCCTGAGCGCTGTGATAAAGCGCACGTCCTGCAGCTTTGTGTGTTGCCGCTGCTAAGGTAAACAGCGGGTTTCTATTGGGCAGCGTTGCACTGGCAGCACATAGTGTTGACGCTATGCGCTGCTGCTGAATTTCAATGTCTTTAGCACTTGCGTCAGCCTTAAGTGTGACCCTGGCCTAAGAATAGCGTATCACTGCTGACGGAATGGATCTGGCCTTTGTCAGTTATAGTTGTCTATGTTGTGCCAGAGAAAATAATATCCGCAAACTCGATCTTGAGGCTTTCCAGATTGATCTAAAAATTGGACAACATTATAGATAGAAAACAAATGGTACTTGTATTTGAAGATGTTTTAGTAAGAAAAATGCGGACTAGAAATCTCATGATAATTAATATATATTTCTTGTTCTGAAGCAGAGCCTTCATTTCTGAACTGTGACATTCAATGTAGTTTTATCACAGCAACTAAAATGCACTCAATTATTTGCACTGCAGGAGAGTAATATTAAATTGTTATTGTGTTCATGTGATCAAATAAAAATAAAAACACAGAATTTCAGAAATTGGAAAATAAATTACATGAATGGAAAATCAAGAGAAGCCAGCTATTTTAGAATTTAAAATCCTCAAACTTTAAAGAAACAAATAGTAATAGACCAGGGTGTAATAAAAGAATATTGTATTTCTTAAAACTCTAAATAGCTAGAAATTTGCAGCGATAAATCTTAACAAACTGAACTAGTAGAAAAGACTTTCATAGAGATTATTGATAATCTTTGGTTATGTTTAAACCACATTTGGACCCACATTTGAGACGCTGTGGGAGGCTTCCACCTAAAGTACTAGAAAAAAGGTATTAAATGGAACCACTAAATGAGCCCCATTGATGGAAAGCCCTTTTGATGCAAAGCAATGACAGCTGCATGTGATTCCTTGGATGTAAGCATTATAAACAGAAGGTAGCAATGATTCCAAAGCTAGTCCCCTTTCAAAGTAAGCAGTCATGGTAAGTCTGAAAATTAGTAAAAATGGGATATTATGACAGGTGAATTTTCATGTCACGGAAAGATTTGCAATTTTTTTCAAATTCATTATCACTATAAAAACTGAAGCAGCAATTTTTATAAAACCCCAGATTTGTATTAGTCTCAAAATGTTTGACCACAACAGTCCTCAAATACAGTACATTTCTCCAATGCTTCAATATTGCCACATAAAAACCAGTGACAAAAGAGTTTGTAACACGCCCATTAAATACCAAAAATGAAAAAATGCTCACACCAGTTAATTTGCAAGTGCTTAGTTTACTAGAACTAGGTGGATATAGTATGAGTTTAGTATTACATATAAAAGCATACAAAACCAAGAAATAATGCTTACGGAAGAGAAGGGCACATAAACCACAACACAATCCTCTTGTAAACATATTGGTTACAGCATGTCAGTAAAATGACAGGAAATGGGGTAGATATTTAATCCTTAACCACCATATCCAGGCAATGTAAACACTAATTAACATACTAGATGGAGGCCCGATGCCATCACATCGGGAGGGTGGTGATGTCATGGTGGAGGCAGGCCCTGTGACACTTGGAGATGTGTCTATCTCTCCCCCCTGTCCACTTTTTCTCTCACCACCCTGTGCACTTTCTCCCACTCCTGTTGTTCTCCCCCCAGTGCGCTCTACCTCCCCTGTGGTAAAGTAAAATTTAAAACAATGTATCTAAAAGTTAACATTTTATTAATATGGAAATATTTTTATAAAGGTGCTTTATATTTCAATTCATCAACAATAACAACAACAAAACACATTTTCTTCTATTTTCTATCTCTATCTATAATCTATGTCTCTATTTATCATCTATCTATGTGATATCTATGTATCTTTATATAATCTTTCTATGTCTCTTTCATATACAGTGAAGGAAATAATTATTTGATCCCTTGCAGATTTTGTAATTTTGCCCACTGACAAAGACATGAACAGTCTATAATTTCAAGTGTAGGGCAATTTTAACAATGAGAGATAGAATATCAAAAATAAAATCTAGAAAACGTCATTGTCTAAATTATATAAATATATTTGCATTTTGATGAGAGAAATAAGTTTTGATCCCTCTGACAAACAAGACTTAAGACTTGGTGGCAAAACCCTTGTTGGCAAGCATAGCAGTCAGATGTTTTTGTAGTTGTTGATGAGGTTTACGCAAATGTCAGGAGGAATTTTGGTCCACTCCTATTTGCAGATTATCTCTAAATCATTAAAATTTTGAGGCTGTCACTTGGCAAGTCAGAGTTTCAGCTCCCTCCATACGTTTTCTATGAGATTAAGCTCTGGAGACTGGCTAGGCCACTCCACGATCTTAATGTGCTTCCTTTTGAACCACTCCTTTGTTGCCTTGGCTTTATGTTTTGGGTCATTGTTGTACTGGAACAGGATTTTACGGTACATGGCTTCATCCATTGTCCCATTAATACGGTGAAGTAGTCCTGTGTGCTTAGCAGAGAAACATCCCAAAACATAATGTTTCCACCATCATGATTGACAGTGGGGGATGTTGTTCTTTGGTTCATAGGCAACCTTTTTCTTCTTCCAAACACAGCCCGTCTTCAGCAGTGGGAATTTGGGGGCACTGCAGGATTTTAATCCATTATTGCATTATGTGTTACCAATGGTTTTCTTGGTGTCAGTGGTCCCAGCTGCTTTGTGATCATTAACAAGTTCCCCCATGTAGTTTTAGGCTGATCTCTCACCTGCATCATGATCCTGGATACGTCACAAGGTGTGATTTTGCATAGAGCCGTAGATCAATGTTGACTCAGACTCATTTTGTATTTCTTCCATTTTCTTACTATTGCACCAACAGTTGTCTCCTTCTCACCCAGCATCTTACTTATGGTTTTGTAGCCCATTCCAGCCTTGTGCAGGTCTAGGATCTTTTCCCCAACATCCTTAGAAAGCTCTTTGGTTTTGCCAATGTTGTAGAGGTTAGAATCTGACTAATTGAGTGTGTGCACAGGAGTCTTTTATACAGGTGACAATTTAAGACAGCTGTCTTTAATGCAGATAACAAGTTGATTAGGAGCATCTAACTGATCTGTAGAAGCCAGAACTCATAATGGTTGGTAGGGGATCAAATACTTATTTCCCTCAGCAAAATACAAATACATTTATATAATTTAGATAATGTAATTTTCTGGATTTTATTTTTGATATTCTATCTCTCACTGTTAAAAATTAACCTACCCTTAAAATTATAGACTATTCATGTCTTTGTCAGTGGGCAAACTTACAAAATCAGCAAAGGATCAAATAATTATCTCCTTCACTGTATGTATTTTGAAGTCTATGTTCAATCTGTTAGGATTAAGTGATTTTAGTTCATAGATCCATTTTAGCTCACATCTTTTTAAAAGGGCTGTTCGGTTGCCACCTCTTTTCTGTATAGGAATGTGACTTATTATCCTAAACATAAAATCTTTTTGTATGTGTCACAATATTTCCTGCAGTTAGGAGGATGGTGGAGGTACATAGACAATATCTTCGTCATTTGGAAAGGCACCAGGTTGGAGTTGTACTTTTTTTTTTGTTTTTAAACACGTAATGATATGGTAAAGTTCACGATGGCATGTTCGAATGAAAAGTTTGCCATCCTCTCTGTGGTTTGTTCCTTTTTCTTCTTCTTGAGGGACATCTTCTGGGTTCTAGGTTTCAGATGTCCACGTGGATCTTCCAAATTAGATACTTCCCACTCAGAAGATGATTTATCTATCAGTGCAGGAGCAAAAAACTATATGCTTTTTTTCCTTAAGCTTGGATAGATCTTTGATAAATTTATTATGTTTACTTATTGTTAAAGAATTCTAAAACCATTTAACAGAGTTCTGCAAGATCCCCACTCTCCTTGCAAAATCAAGATTAGATTTATGCTTTCATGAGTTTTCATTTTGTTCAGTTTGTATTTATAATAATAATAATAATTTATTCATTTATATAGCGCTATTAATTCCATAGCACTTTACATACATCAGTAATGCTGTCTCTCTTGGAGCTCACAATCTAAACATCCTATCTGTATGTCTTTACAATGTGGGAGGAAACCCACGCAAACATGGGGAGAACATACAAACTCCTTGCAGATGTTGTCCATAGTGTCCTTGGTGGGAATTGAACCCAGGACTTCAAGACCCCAGTGCTGCAAAGGCTACAGTGCTAACCACTTGAGCCACCGTGCTTTGGTTGTTCTCACCAAAGTTAACTTTTCTTCAGTCAGCAATAAGTGCATACATCACAGGGAGTCTACTATGGATTCCTTCTTCCACAATTCTAACAAAGCAAGACTTCTAGATATCTTTTCTGGTATATTCAGGATTCACAGCCCTCTGGGCATAATCTCCTTCTTTATTCAATTGATTGGACCTCAAACCAAGATTATAGATTATTTTAATAACAATTTTACAGATCTCTAAATATGTTCTTAAGATCTATCACATTATTTGTATTAGTATTTTTCTGACTAGAGAAGAAATAATTTGCCTCCAAAACAATTGTTTTGTGTTAACAGGTTCAGATAAGAATCCCGCCATTAAGAAAAGTCAAAATGACAAAAGAAGGCATTAAATACATATAGGTGTGAAAAAGTAAGTGGACTTACAAAAATACCCATGGAAGACCAAATATAAAGATAAAAGTGCAACATTTATTACATTAATCTAAAATGTCCTATAGGACAGACATGCAAAAGAAGACAAACAAAGATGCCACAAGCTACAATAGTCAATCACTAAGAAATATACTTTATTTCTATTAATACCATATAAATTTTTAGGCTAACAATTAATAGATTAATATAATTTTTGAGCCACCCTAGACTATATATACCTTATAATATGCATTTAGTAACCTTCATCTGTATATTTGGAACTTACATTATGATGCCTTTTTAGAGGCAATTTTCTTCTCTCCTGGTGAACCCCAATATATTTCAGTGGGGAGAAACTCGTTTTAGTTGCCCACAATGAATCCATACAAACGCTATTTCAAAGCATGAAATGACCATCAATCACTTCCCATCTTCCCCCTGTCTCCATACCTGTATGTGATAACCCGATGACATAAAGCTGCTGTCAACTGACCAGTGATTGCTACACACTCTTTTTTTGTATCTGTTTACAAGTATCACCTTGTGTTCCACATGGTCCAGTTTTACTAGCCAAGAGCTGGACCACATAATCTTCAAACTAAACCTGCTTACTCCCAACATCATGAGTCACAGGAAAGAAGTCAGCCCACACTTGGACAATCCGAAGAGTGATTCTTGACATTTGCATTAACTGATTCAGGCCTTTCACCCTGGACAGTACAGAGACCTTTTTAATGATTTTTTTACTCTTAGGCCTGAGACGGGGACAAGGGGGCATCCTCTACATTTGGAGGAAGGAAAGGTTTAATCATAATCACAGACATGGATTCTTTACTGTAAGAGCAGTGACACTGTGGAACTCTCTGCCACATGATGTTGTAATGAGTGACTCACTACTAACATTTAAGAATGGCCTGGATGCCTTTCTTGAAAAATATAATATTACCAGTTACATATACTACTAGATTGTTTGATAGGGCATTTATCCAGGGAACTAGTCTGATTGCCGTATGTCGAGTCAGGAAGGAAATTTTTTTCCCCAATGTGGAGCATAGTGTTTTTTTGCCTTCCTCTGGATCAACATGTTAGGCTATGGGTTGAACTAGATGGACTTAAGGTCTTCCTTCAACCTTAAATACTATGTTACTATGTTACTATGTGACCCCTGACTCCTCCCCTCCATTGACATCGTCACGGGTCTTGTAAGCACAGAGCAGTGTGTGTGGCTCTGCAGTGTAGAAGAAAACCGGCTCACATTGCAGCTGGGGGAAGGAAGGAGCAACTTGCTGCCGGCGAAGAGAGACCGCAGGCGCTGGAGCAGGAGGCCCAACGGCACCCTCCTGCCTGCTGTTCCCAGGGCAGATGCCCCGTCAGCCCCCCCTAGATACACTACTGCCTTCAGGCCCTCATCCCTGTCCCTACTCAGTGAGTCAGGAGGCTGACCTACCTTTGGAAGATCTTTCTGTCCAATTCTGTCTAGTAATAGGGTCAGAGCGAACGACATCTCCCACTCTAGGATCTTCCTCAACAGATGAGATCGAGGACAGAGATGTATTGATGGGGAGAGGGGCCAGTTGCACATTGGGTGGAGTCTTATACTTTTTACCATGTCCACTCCTCCACCGTTACACCCTGGTTGGTTTTGAAATCCGTCAGATCTCTTTGGTACTTTTTGATCTTGGTGGTGACAATATCCTTCTCCCACTAAGTGAAATCTTTATCAATGGAATCACAGAATTTCTTTCACTCATCTGTCGACAGCTGAGTGGTCAGTCTGTCCTGAATGGCCCCTATCTCCTCCCCAATCGAGCAGATGGTCTTGTTATTCAGGTCAATCAACAGAGACATAAATGTGTTAGAGCAATAGGATAGCCACCTCCTCCCAAGATTTACGAAAGTATCATCTGTGGGACCAAACGAGGGGAACACTTGGACTCTGAGGCCCCGTGGTATGAGGACCCGCTCTAAATACCTCTGCATGAATGCCCTGTTCCACCACACTCAAGTGTTTTGATGTAGAAGAGTTTTCATGCTGTTTATCATCTCATCATTTGCCTTAGAACCAATCGTGGTAGGTGCCACTCCCTCGGTACCAAATACCTGGTCCAGCTAAGATAGCCGCACGGTCTCACAGGCTTTCAAGTCTATTGACCCTTGGAAAGCTGTGAGAACACACAGAAGCAGAACATGAAAAACGAGAACTCAAGGTATCAACATGGACATATGTACATGGGCAAACCTCCTATACAAGATGCATAACAAGAGAACAGAATCAAATGTACCCTTTAGATGGCTAGGTCAAGTAATAATACAGAAGACAGTAAATGCTCGTGCAGTATTTATTCAAGTGACACCATCAACTGTACAGTAATAAGACTTCGCTAGTTCAGTTACATCAAGCGTAGACCAAGATACAAAGTATCAAGGGAGACAGACAAGGACTGATGGTCCTGACAACCAATTACATGGGCATATAGTAAGGTGCAGAGTGCATGGGGTTAAATCCACAAAGATAATATGGTACATTCAGATGAGGGTTACAATAAAAGACCTACACATACTCATTATGTAGTATATAGAGTTAACACCCCCCCCCATTCCTCCTAGTGCCTAAAGTGCGTAGTGGACCATTGCCCTAAGTCACTCACCAATGGTCAAATAGAAGTCAGATGCCAACAGCCAGAGTCATGCTCTCTGAACCTTACTATATGCCCATTAATAATAATAATAATAATATAATTAATTATATAATCTTAATATAGCGCCAACATATTCCACAGCGCTTTACAATGTAATTGGTTGTCAGGACCATCAGTCTTTGTCTGTCTCCCTTGGTTTTGACGCACCCAGGGCGGGGTACTCAGCTCTCAGGCTCGGTCTGGGATGTCACGGGTGGCTGCCCGAGGCTGTGGCCCTGGTAGTCAATGGTTAAATAAAGAAAATAAGGTATATAAGTTTGTGACGCCACCTGCAGTACCTGGTGATGCTCATCAGTGCCGCTACAGTCCTCCGGTGGTCGATGGTATTGCGGCAATGATGGTGTAGTCCTCCGCAGGCAGGACTGGACCGCCAGGGCAGCGATTCTGTGGAAGGAAGCAGTTCATGCAGGAAAAGATGCAGCAGAGTCGAGAAATCACTTCACCGGGTACTTTACTAAAAAACCTTTCATAGTCATTACAGTCCTTCAGTTCAGTAAGATATTACAGCATCAAATGGCTACGATGCTGCAAGTGGATTTTAGGGTTGGTAGATGGATCCCTCACTGTGGCCGTTACTGTTCTTTCTTTCCTTTGCCTCTCAGTGGCTGTGAAGTCTGACCTCATGAAGATAGAATCTGACTTCCTGCTGTTCCTTGTCTTTATCTCCCTTGCACCCGACGGGTGAACCTTCTTAGTGATTACCGCGGTCGCCTACCATGGATCCGATTCCCCTCTAATGGATCTTTGGGAGTCAAGGCCATATCTAAAGATACCCCTGGTCATCGGATTTCTGTGAGCCTTGTAGGTTCTAACAGGTGCGGGCTCCGGTACCTGGTTTCTCTCCTGGGGCAAACTCTCTGGTTACTTTTTTTGCTCCCCACATTGAGTGAACTCTCGCCTCGAGTTACTTCTCCTTTCCTTCTCCTTCTGGCATCTATTCTGATTGTCCTGGGTCCCTCAGCCGAGGAGACCCTCCTTTCTCCCTCTGGCCTTCTGCCGGGCTCAAACCAACTCCAGCTCCCCGAGTCCTAGCTTAGACTAGTGCCCCCTGGAGGTGACTATATACCCTCCCGGGGTCCCTCTCGCCGTGTGACTAGTGTGGAGTGGGGGTATAGGGTTCCACCTACAGGCCACAACTTCCACTTGCAGTGGGGCGACTACACCACTTTTATGGGTGTAGTACCCGTTTTGTGGCACCTACATGGGGGGCGCCATAATATTCTGTATCTTGGTCTACACTTGATGTAACTGGCGAAGTTTTATTGAGGAAGATCCTGGAGTGGGAGATGTTGGTTGCTCTGGTCCTATTACTAGAGCAGTGGCAAAATCAATTGGACAGAAAGATCTTCCAAAGGTAGGTCAGCCTTCTGACTCACTAAGTAGGTACAGGGATGAGGGGCCTGAAGGTTATAAACCTTTCAGGACACCAATTAACAGCACCTCAACTTGAGGTGCTGAGATTAGGCCTCACTTTTGTCCCTAGCAGTAATGCTGATATCTTTACAGTGACGAAGGACATGAGCCTGTTTTTACAAAAACTCGTCCTACACAAACTGCGCAGTAGGAAGAGAGCCGACACTAACTCACTCACAGATCAAGAAAGGGAGGCATTGCAGAGCCTTGAGGAGCTGGAGGAGGAGAGTCCCCTTGACATGTAAGGTAGGTTTTCCATGCATCTGTATCCTCGGTCTACCATGTTACCCCTTTTTCCATTTCTCCATAGGTTGAGATCTTCAATCGTTTCATAATACAAAACCTTAATGAATTGGGGAAATGAGGAAAGTGACACAACGTCACCAGTAGACAAAGGGAGGCAATTGAGGATCTCAAAAACCTGAAGGATGTGGTGATAAAACCTGCGGATAAGGGGTATAATGTGGTTGTGTGGCCGACAACACTATATGAGAAGGTGTCACAGAGACAACTATGCAATAGGGAATATTATAGCACTCTCCCATCCAGCCCCTTAAAGGGTTTTGTGATGGAGATCACTACCATCCTCGATAGAGCCCTTGAAATGGGCATTATACCAAAGAAAGTCCAGGAGGGATTGCTCACCAAGTCACCAGTGAAACCCACCTTTTATTTGTTGCCAAAGATACATAAACATCCTACTGTACCCCCAGGACATCAGCGCGGCACTGCGATAGGGGCGGCATGCACGCCCTTGTACACGAACCTGTTCCTGGGCTACTGGGAGTGGGAGGTTTACAGTGAGGCGCATGTTTGTCCACCCATGCGCAGTGCTGATATCATTAAATTGATGATATTGTGTGGGGGGAACTGATGCAGAACTTGAAACTTTTGTGTCTCAGTTGAACTCCAACGACTACAATATCCATTTGACCTACAAATACAATAGTCGTTGAATTGATTTTTTGGACCTCAGGGTCTTGATACTTCCAGATGGTGGTGTGGCTACGGATGTTTTCCGTGAGGAGAAGTCAGTGAATTCTCTCCTGCATGACATCTCCTCGCACCCGCCGTCAAACATCAGGGCTATCCCCGTGGGACAATTTTTACGCCTATGGAGGATATGCTTGAGGGATGGTGATTTTGAGTGCTGGGCGGTGGACTTGCAGGAGAGATTTAGGGCTCGTGGTTACAGCGGCCGCTGTATCCATAAGGGCTATAGACATGCCAGAGCTACTCCCCGCTCTCAGCTCTTGGGGAGAAACCCCATGTGGATGGAGAAATAAAACCACAGGTGAGGTTTATAACTGCTTACAACAGCCATGAAATTCTAAATTCAAGCTATCCTCACCCGTCATTGGGCTGTATTGAAAACAGAAGTGATGCTTCGTGATTTCCTACTGGACCATCCTTTGATGACGGCACGGCGTGGCATGAGCCTCAGGGATATGCTTGCTCACAGTCATTTTGTGCCTAATATAACGCCCATCTTTGGAGCATCAGCTCTGCGATTGGGCTGCTATCCCCGTGGTTCCTGCCTAGCATGTCAGAACATTATTAGGGTCAAAACCTTTTTATCAGCGGATGGCCAGAGGGATTTCACCATTAGGAAATATATTTCATGCAGGTCGACGGGGGTTATATACTCTGCCCCCTGTGGTTGCGACCTTGTCTATGTGAGGTTGACATCCAGGGAGCTTAGAGTCCGAGCTAGGTAGCATGTCAGAGACATTATTGGTGCCAAGACTGTCGATGACAATAATCTCCTAAGAACAATCCCAAGACACTATAAACGGTGCCACGACTGTGACCCCAAATGCTTGAAAGTATGTGCCATTGATATGGTGAATCTGGGGAGTCGATGCGAGGACCTAAAGAACAGATTGGCTTGCTTAGAATACCAGTTAGGGATGAGCGAGTACTACATTATTCATGCTCGCTATACTCGCAACGAGTAGGCAGCTGTATTCGCTACTTGTTGCGAGTATGAATACTTTCACAGTGTATCTATAGATACACTACGAAAGCAGCCTAAAAGTTAATAAAAGTTGTTAAAAAATAATAAACTTACATACTCACCTTCCGACGCCTGCACCGGGACCGCCAGAGAAGCCATCCGATTGCTGGAAAAGGACCTTTCACTACCAGCCAATCAGATGGCCGGTAGCGATCTGGCCAATCAGATGGCGCCTTGTCACAACTACATCATCACTATTGGCCACCTGATTGGCCAGTTTGCAAGGTCTTGATAGTACATCTAGGACCTTGCAAATTGGCCAATCAGGTGGCCACTAGCGATCACGTGGTTGTGATGTGACGCCATCTGATTGGCCAGATCGCTACCGGCTATCTGATTGGCTGGTAGTGACAGGTCCTTTTCCAGCAATCGGATGGCTTCTCTGACGGTCCCGGAGCAGGCGTCGGAAGGTGAGTATGTAAGTTTATTATCTTTTAACAACTTTTATTAACTTTTAGGCTACTTTCACAGTGTATTAGGACTACTCGCTACTCCCGAGTACTCATAAGTACTCGGAGAGTAGCGAGTAGCCCGAATACCGCTACTATTCGGCGAATACCGAATAGTAGCGAGTATACTCGCTCATCCCTAATGCCAGTAGATCGTGAGGATGGGGACCATGAGCCCTAATGGACTCAATGAAAAATTTAACTTTGCCTCCTTCCTTTAGCGGTCTGCCTTGTGTGACCTTCTGTCTCCTCCTCTATGAGTGTGGGGACATTTTTTCATGCTGTTTTATCTATATACTTCATGCCTTTGAGCCAATTGTCTCATAGGAGTGCTTAACTTTCTTTTATTTTTCCTCACATTCTATGGTATCTTTTTAGCTTCCTACCACCTCTGTATATGGAAAGATTTACTATTCGGCAGACATGAAGATCAATTGGACCCACTGCACAGGATACTATGTTGCATCTGCTGAGGATGGATTTCACCCCGATTACTATGTGTAATCGGCACCTAGGAATAGACTGGCTACTAATCGCCACTTGGCTTTATATGATACATTGACCATGGCCTTCCTGGACTGCCCTTCTCTTCCCCCTCCCCTTTCTGAGGTGTTTCGCTACCTCTGTGATAATTTTTTAAGGATGCCTTATGATTCTGTTGTTTTGCGTATTGTTTAATAGGTTTGCCCTGTTTTCTGCCCATATCCAACATGCGGCGGATACTTCTTGCGCATGGGCAGTGCATGCTGGTCAGATCGTGCATGCGCAGTTGGTGTAGACGCGTCACTTCTGGTGCTGTTACATTACCGGAAGTTCCCTTCCAATCCTTGAAGTGACGCGATTTGCACTACCTAGGCGGCGCAGGTCCCGGCTGCACACCAGTATCACATCATTAAGTGATCAGGGCTCTATTTAGATGCCACCCTTGCACTCCACCCTCACAAACCCTTGAGAAAGGTTTCACAAAACATGAGTCGGGGTTCTGTACCCCAGACACTGGCTGTTGGTATCTGACTTATATTTGACCATGGGTGAGTGGCTTAGGGCAATGGTCTACTATGCACTTTAGGTACTAGGAGAAATGTAGGGGAGTGTTTACTCTATATACTACATACTGAATATGTGTATGTCTTTTATTGTAACCCTCATCCGAATGTACCATATTATATTTGTGGATTAAACACCATGCACTCTGCACCTTACTATATGCCCATGTAATTGGTTTCAGGACTTTCGGTCCTTGTCAGTCTCCGTTGATATTCTGTATTTTGGTCTACACTTGATGTAACTGGCAAAATCTTATTACTGTACAATTGATGTTGTAACTTGAATAAACACTGCACATGCATTTACTGTCTTCTCTATTTTTACTTGTCCTGGGCATCTAAAGGGTACATTTGATTCTGTTCTCGTGTTATGAATCTATGAACACTCCTTACAAGTAGCATACCCTGTGAATACAACTCAGCTCTTGGACCTAAACAGGAGCTCACTCGCCAACGTGAGGCACAGCCACAGACTGAAATGATAGATTTTATGTCCTCTGTGGACAGCCACCTGTATACTCTGCAATCTGCAGCCACTTCTGTTCCCATCCAGGCCAATGCTCCATTTCTAGCAGAAGCCTTTTTCTTCATGCCTCCTCGTCTGTGTAAGCCTCCATGCTCTAATGGGGATCCTAATGTGCCCTGTGGATTCCAAATCCAGTGTAAACTGCACTTTGACCTCCTGCCCCACCAGTACCCAAGGCTTTCCTTGCATCTCATCTGGAGGGAAAGGCCCTTGCTTGATTTACACCCCTAATGGAGAAAAATGATCATATCGTCTCCAATCTGTCAGGCTTCCTGGAGATCTTCCATAAGGTCTGTAATGAGCCGGGATGAGTTGCCTTCACTACAGACTCCCGCATTAACATGCGCCAAGCTTCCCTCACTGTAGGCCAGTGCGCCATCTGCTTTTGTACCATGTCTTTAGAACTAGGATGAAACAATGAAGCTGTAGTCGAGGTCTTCTGGCAGGGTCTATCTGGTTGCATTAAAGATAAGTTGGCTAGGTGAGATGTTCCCTCTACTCTGGATGACTTTATCGCTCTTGCTGCTCGGATTGACCTAAGGTTCCAAGAATGATCCAGTGAGAGGTTACAAAAAAGAAGGTCCTCTCTTTTCACTCCCATCTCCCAGAAATTTCCCTATTTCCAATCCTTTGCAACCTCCTCCTCACCCGAATCCATGCTAATTGACCGAGTCAAGGTAGCCGAGTAACTAAGTAAGGAGAGTGACCCTACACCTGCGCTTCTACTGTGGTAGCGCAACTCAAATATTCCAAAATTGCCTTGAGAGGCCAGGAAATACCTTCATCTAGGGCTGGTTGGTTAGGCCTCCCTATGCAAAGATGACACCTCTCCGTCTGTCCATACAAGTGGCCCTTAATGGAGTTTGATTCTCTGAAGAGGCCTATGTGGACTCTGGATCTGTGGGAAAGCCAGTACCAAATTCCTCTCCTTAATCCTCTGGTCATTTTGTCGTTGGATGGGAGACCCTTAAACAAAACATTTTAGGAGTAACCAATCAGTTGGAGCTGCAGGTAGGAGCTCTGCATAAGGAGAGGGTCACTTTCTAAGTGTTGCCCAATCTGTGTCATGCATTTATTCTGGGTCTTCCCTGGCTACAAAGACACAAACCCATCCTGGACTGGCATTCTGGGTATGTGCTTTGCTGGGGACAGTCCAGCCACGAGAGGTGTCTCAACTCCATACTTCAGGTCTGTACTCCACTGCGTCCATCATCTCTGCTTGGATTACGATCTGCCTACTGTTTATACACAGATGTTTTTGACAAAAAGGAAGCCAAGACACACCCACCTCATAGATGGTATGACTGACACATTGATCTGATTCCAGGCGCTAGTCCTCCTAGAAGCCACATTTATCCTTTGTCCCCAACCAAAATTCAAGCCATGTCAGATTACATAAAGGAGAATATTGCAAGGGGATTCACCCAGGAATCATCCTCACCAGCTGGAACCTGCTTCTTCGTTAAAAAGAAAAATGATCTCTTCGACTGTGCATTGACTATCGAGGCCTTAACCAGATCACAGTGAAGAATAAGTATCCACTTGAACTCCTTGCAGAATTGTTCGACTGACTTTGAGTGCCAGAATCTTCTTCCAACTAGACCTCCGTAGAGCACATAATCTGTTCCAGATATGCTCAGGAGATGAATGGAAGACCACTTTTAACACGCAAGACGGCCACTACAAATATCAGGTAATGCCATTTAGGCTCAGTAATGCCCCAGTTGTCTTCCAGGAGTTCGTTAACTACATCTTCTGTGATCTACCCTACTTCTGTGTGGTGGTATACCTGGATGTCCTTCTGGTCTTCACACCCAACTAGCCTACACAGAGGAGGAATAGTTGCCTGGTTCTCAACAAGCTGAGAGAGAACTGTTTTTATGCAAAATTTGAGAAGTGCCTCTTCGAGCGAACCTCCCATCCTTTTCTTGGCTACAAAATCCACGAGACCAGCCCAGAGATGGATCCTGAGAAATCGTCAACGTTGCTCAAGTGGCCATGTCCTAATGGAGTGAAAGCCTTTCAGTGGTTCCTGGGATAATCCTGCGGCAATTATTATTGTTGCGCCCCAGGGAAAAGGGTACTCGGGAGTCAGGCGGCAGTGGGTAACTCTGTGTCACGGGGAATGGCGGCCGCGCCTGATCCCGTGTCCTGGGGAGCGGTGCTCTTAAAAAAGGGGTATTTACAGGGATTATGTACAAGGTTTAGTAGTGATGCCAACTGCAGTATCTGGTGAGGGATCACCAGCGCCGCTACAGTCCTCCGGAGGTCAGTGGGATTGCGGCAGTGATGGTATAGTCCCCGCAGGCAGGACTGGGACCTCTGGTGCAGTGTAGTGAGGTGAACAGGTTGCAGCAGAGCTGGGATTGTTAGGAGCATAAGAAAAGTCTATAGGGCTTGGTGAGGGGGAGGAAAGGATGCACGCACACAGCAGAAGTCTCTTTACCTTTTTACTGGTGGAATTGTAGTAAACTGTCCAGAGCACTGACGGGTGACTGGGCTGCACAGTGGGCTCCCAGAGCAAGTGGGTATAAGGCCTCCTTCCTTGTGTATTTGCTGAAGCACAGTCTATTATATCCTGACTTGCCTCCACTCTCTTCTCTTGTCTGTATCTCCCTCTCCTCCTGTGCGGTCTCTGGGACAACTTTCTCTAGGCTCTGCAGTGGCCTGCTGCTCCTGGCTCCCTCTCCGTGACTCTCTCAGGAGACCGGGTAGCTGTAGCTTCCTCGGTGCCAAGGGGTTTCCTGTGGGACCTGTAGTTCTCCCATCGGTGCAGATCCCCAATATCCGGCTTCTCTCTTTGGAACGAACTCACGATTGGAGCTACATGTTCCCTGCTTCTGTTCATCATCTAAGCTCCTTGTCTTCAGTCCCACTTAGGCTGGTGGGACGCTGAAAGGCTACTCCTGCGTCGCTGGCTCCGGCCTACAAGCGGCGCCGACCACCACGGCTTCCCTGCAGCTCTTCTAGCGTCTGCACACACTCTGACTAGCTCCTCCCCAGCAGCAGTATACATAGGGGATCCTGCCTAAGCGCAGCAGGTTGAGCTCCCCCTACTGTGCCAGTGTGGAAGGTGTTGTTCGTAGTAGTACCTGCTATGGAAACCCAGCTGTGCAGTAGAGAGATATGTGGTTACCTGCGTTGGCAGGGCGCCACATTATTGACAGCTAATTCCGCATTTCTCTTCTCTGATGCTTCCAATTTCAGCCTTAACTCATAAGAAAGGGAATCCTAAGTCATGGACTCCTGAGGCGGAGTCTGCCTTCGCTATCCTTAAGCAAACTTTCTCCATGGCTCCACCACTATATAGGTCAGAAATCATCAAACTATTTTTCCTGGATGTGGACGCATTTTCAGCTGGTGCCGAAGCCGTTATCACTCAAGTCTTCTTTCGGCTGGATGACAACTTGCAGCTGCTTCTCAAAAGCTTTCTTGGCTTATAAACGTAATTACTCAATTGGCAACTGAGAATTGTTAGCTGTCAAGTTGGCACTGGAGGAGTGACAATACTTTCTGGAAGCTATGGTGCATCCCATGTTTGTCTACACTGACCACAAAAATCTGGCCTACCTTCAGTCTGCACAGAGGCTAAATCCCTAACAGGCATAATGATTGCTTTTGTTGCCCAGTCCAATTTCATCCTGCACTTCTATCCAGCCGAGAAGAACAATAAGATTGATCCCCTTTTTAGGTCCTTTCAGTCTACCGACCAGGAAGACTAGCTCCAACACCTCATTAAGCCCTCCAAGAAGCTCATGGTGGCCCTGATAAGCGTGATGCATATGCACCTGGGCAAGACACTTGTATCAGAAAATGAAAAGAAGCAAGTGGGGTCATGCTTCCAAATTTGCCCATCATGCCAGTCAGAGAGATGTTTCAGCTCATCTCGTGGCACTACTGGTGACCAACTCTGTGCAAGGAATTTGTGGACTTTGTCTCTGCTTGTCTATCTTGTGCCTGCAATAAGACACCCAAGAAACTTCCCGCCAGTTGACTCATGCCACTGCCGATACCAGCTGCTACATGGCAGCACATTGTTATGAATTTAATAAAGTCCAAGGATATATCCGGGCACTACCAACTCTTAACCTTATACACACTCTAGGCAGCTGGGACCTGCGCACATAGGGCTCTATTTAGCGCTAGGTGTTACACAATCATGTAAGTCCTTTATTATACTGCTTTAAAGATGAGAAAAAAGGAGGCACTCACCATTCGATGCTCTGTATTTTTTAATGTACCTTTTTGCCAGGTTACATTACAGCCAGGGAGGGGGTGATGGAGGCCATGGATTGACAACACTGACTAAATGCCATTCTTTCTGCCTGCTCTGAAAGCTTTATCTGCACTATGCACAGCTAGCAGAGGTAGATTTAGCTCTGAAAAGAGCTGTTAGTTTAATCTTGAATCAGGCACTGGATCACCAACCCTGCCTGTACACCTTTCTGTCTCCATGCTTAGAATGCTTTCTCTGAAATCTGCACATATAGCATAGGTATTGCGATTTAGCTCTGAAAAGAGCTGTTTGTTTAATCTTGCTACTACTAAAATATTAAAAAATATATTTGCTAATCACTAATTATTAACTACTAGCTGTGAGCCCGATGCAAATGCATCGGGTGTCTAGAATATTTTTAAATTTGCTCGCACTCAGCCAGCGAGTCGCTGCCGCACCTGCCGCAAGTCCCCCTATACTTTGTATGGGGATTACCGCAAGCGCGCCGCAAGTACTCACACTCAACCAGCGACTCGCTGCCGCACCTGCCGCAAGTCCCCCTATACTTTGTATGGGGTCAGGCAGCGACTCGCAATGGCCTCGCGGCCATTGCTCGCGCTACCTAACCAATAAATCATTAACTTTGAGGCCGAGCCTCTGGTTCGATTTTCGGACAGCGACTCGCAATGGCCGCTTCGCGGCCATTGCTCGTACTCAGCCTACGCGAGCAATGGCCTCGCGGCCATTGCTCGCGCAGACCAGCGACTCGCATTGGCCGCTACGCGGCCAATGCTTCGCCGTGTTGACGTCACAGAGTGACATATCCACGGTCTACTCGGGTCCGACACGGAAGTGCCTACGGCAATTATATAGTAGATTATGAATATACAATAAATAATCGATTATATTGAGCAAAAAAAGATATCTTAGCTGATCTTGTAGAGATGAGGTTCCAGCACTGGTTTTCCGACGTCCGTCCACAGGATCACCAAGGCATAATCGATTAATAATAATAATTAATATTAACACTAATAATAATAATGTTAATAATTAATAATAATTAATACCGTATATACTCGTGTATAAGCCGACCCGTGTATAAGCCGACCCCCCTACTTTTGCCCCAAAAATCTGGAAAAACCTATTGACTCGTGTATAAGCCGAGGGTGGACCCCAGCACAGGTATACAGCCCCCAGCAGTGTGGTATACAGCAGCCCCAGAGGTATATACAGCAGCCCCAGTGGTAGTATACAGCAGCCCCAGTGATAGTATCCAGCAGCCCCAGTGGTAGTATACAGCAGCCCCAGAGGTATATACAGCCCCAGTGGTAGTATACAGCAGCCCCAGAGGTATATACAGCCCCAGTGTAGTATACAGCAGCCCCAGAGGTATATACAGCCCCAGTGGTAGTATACAGCAGCCCCACAGGTATATAGAGCCCCAGTGGTAGTATACAGCAGCCCCACAGGTATATAGAGCCCCAGTGGTAGTATACAGCAGCCCCACAGGTATATACAGCCCCAGTGGTAGTATACAGCAGCCCCACAGGTAAATACAGCCCCAGTGGTAGTATACAGCAGCCCCACAGGTAAATATAGCCCCAGTGGTAGTATACAGCAGCCCCACAGGTAAATATAGCCCCAGTGGTAGTATACAGCAGCCCCACAGATAAATATAGCCCCAGTGGTAGTATACAGCAGCCCCACAGGTAAATATAGCCCCAGTGGTAGTTTACAGCAGCCCCACAGGTATATACAGCCTCAGTGGTAGTATACAGCAGCCCCACAGGTAAATATAGCCCCAGTGGTAGTATACAGCAGCCCCACAGGTAAATATAGCCCCAGTGGTAGTATACAGCAGCCCCACAGGTAAATATAGCCCCAGTGGTAGTTTACAGCAGCCCCACAGGTATATACAGCCCCAGTGGTAGTATACAGCAGCCCCACAGGTAAATATAGCCCCAGTGGTAGTATACAGCAGCCCCAGTGGTAGTATACAGCAGCCCCAGAGGTATATACAGCCCCAGTGGTAGTATCCAGCAGCCCCAGGGGCTGTATACAGCAGCAGCCCCAGGGGCTCTATATAGCAGCAGCCCCAGGGGCTCTATACAGCAGCAGCAGCCCCAGGGGCTCTATACAGCAGCAGCCCCAGGGGCTCTATACAGCAGCAGCCCCGGAGGTATACAGGCCCCCCCATCAAGCTCCACGGACCCCCCCCCCCTTGCGCGGCAGCCTGTAAGGGAAAATTATACTTATCAGTGTCCCGCGCTGTCCCGCCGCTTGCCGACACATGATCCCGGGCTTCAATCCGCGACTTCCGGCTTCCGGCGGTCGCGGGCAATGACGTCATTCCCGCGACCACAGGAAGTGCGGAAGACGCGGAATGAAGCCCGGAATCGTGATGTCGGCAGCGGCGGGACAGCGCGGGACACTGATAAGTATAATTTTCCCTTACAGGCTGCCGCGCAAAGGGGGGGGGGGGTCCGTGGAGCTTGATGGGGGGGGGCCTGTATACCTCTGGCGGCTGCTGCTGCACATACGGTAGATTACCGTATATACTCGCATATAAGCCGAGGGGGGACTTTTCAGCCCAAAATTTGGGCTGAAAAACTCGGCTTATACGCGAGTATATACGGTAATCGATTATATTGGCCCAAAAAGATGTCTTGTAGGGATGAGGTTCCAGCACTGGTTTTCCGACGTCCGTCCACAGGATCACCAAGGCAGGAATAATTTGTGAGGAAAAGTTAAAGTAAACACTATAAAATTACGTCAGGGGGGAGTATAGTGATTGGTAGGCAAAGGGGAGTATAGTGATTGGTAGGCAAAATGGGTTGCTACCCAGCAACAGCGCAGTCAGCCACAGGATTTTTCGCGGGCAAACCTTACCGCAAGTGCAAAACCGCACTTGCCGCACCTGCCGCAAGTCTTCCTATACTTTCTATGGGGAGTCCTCGCACTCAGCCAGCGAGTCGCAATGCGGTTGCGGTAATCCTTATGGAAGCGGGCATTGCGAGTCGCTGGCCGAAAATAGAACCAGAGGCTCGGCCACAAAGCTAGCGATTTCCCGCTGAGGCTAGCGACTCGCTACCTGAGCGGGAAATCGCTAGCTTTGTGGCCGAGCCTCTGGTTCTATTTTCGGCCAGCGACTCGCAATGTCCGCTTCGCGGCCATTGCTCGCACAAACCTAGCGACTCGCAATGGCCTCGCGGCCATTGCTCGCGCAGCTAACGACTCGCATTGGCCGCTACGCGGCCAATGCTTCGCCGTGGTGACGTCAGAGTGTGACATATCCACGGCGATTTCAGGGTCCGACACGAAAATGCCTACGGCAATTACCGTATATACTCGTGTATAAGCCGAGTTTTTCAGCCCAAAATTTGGGCTGAAAAGTCCCCCCCTCGGCTTATACACGGGTCTATACGGTAGACCCGTGTGGTGGGGGCTGTGTGGTGGGGGCTGTGGAGGCTGGAGGAGGCGGGGGGGGCTGCTGTATGAGCGGCCCCGTCACGTGGGGCCACTCATTATATATGCACTGCTTCCCCCTGTCAATCAGCGCAGGGGGAAGCAGTGCATATGGCCCCCCCAAAAGCTGGCACTGTCCCCCCTTGTAAGGCCCCCCCCCCGCTGCTTATACATTACCCTCCCGGTGTTCTGATCGGCGCCGCTCCTCGGTGCTGCGTCGCCGTCTTCATCCTCCCGTCCGCGCTCGCTGCATCCATCCGGGTTCTCCGGCGGTCGCAGCGATATGACGTCATCGCGCGACCGCCGGAGATCCTGGATGCAGCCAGCGCGGGAGGATGAAGACGGCGACGCAGCACCGAGGAGCGGCGCCGATCAGAACACCGGGAGGGTAATGTATAAGTAGCGGGAGGGGGAGGCCTTACAAGGGGGGACAGTGCCAGCTTTTGGGGGCTGTTGGTACCCCCAGGGGGCTGCTGGGTACCCCCTGGGGGCTGCTGGGTACCCCCAGGGGGCTGTTGGTACCCCCTGGGGGCTGTTGGTACCCCCAGGGGGCTGCTGGGTACCCCCTGGGGGCTGCTGGGTACCCCCTGGGGGCTGTTGGTACCCCCAGGGGGCTGTTGGTACCCCCTGGGGGCTGTTGGTCCCCCCTGGGGGCTGTTGGTACCCCCAGGGGGCTGTTGGTACCCCCAGGGGGCTGCTGGGTACCCCCTGGGGGCTGTTGGTACCCCCAGGGGGCTGCTGGTACCCCCAGGGGGCTGCTGGGTACCCCCTGGGGGCTGTTGGTCCCCCCTGGGGGCTGTTGGTACCCCCTGGGGGCTGCTATATGTACCCCTGGGGGCTGCTATATGTACCCCTGGGGGCCTGCTGTATACCACTGGGGCTGCTGTATACTACCACTGGGGCTGCTGGGGCTCCTGTATACTACCACTGGGGCTGCTGGGGCTCCTGTATACTACCACTGGGGCTGCTGTATACTACCACTGGGGCTGCTGGGGCTCCTGTATACTACCACTGGGGCTGCTGTATACTACCACTGGGGCTGCTGGGGCTCCTGTATACTACCACTGGGGCTGCTGGGGCTCCTGTATACTACCACTGGGGCTGCTGGGGCTCCTGTATACTACCACTGGGGCTGCTGTATACTACCACTGGGGCTGCTGGGGCTCCTGTATACTACCACTGGGGCTGCTGTATACTACCATTGGGGCTGCTGGGGCTCCTGTATACTACCACTGGGGCTGCTGGGGCTCCTGTATACTACCACTGGGGCTGCTGGGGCTCCTGTATACTACCACTGGGGCTCCTGTATACTACCACTGGGGCTGCTGTATACTACCACTGGGGCTGCTGGGGCTCCTGTATACTACCACTGGGGCTGCTGGGGAATCTGTATACTACCACTGGGGCTGCTGGGGCTCCTGTATACTACCACTGGGGCTGCTGGGGAATCTGTATACTACCACTGGGGCTGCTGTATACTACCACTGGGGGGCCTGTATACCACACTGCTGGGGGCTGTATAACTGTGCTGGGGTCCACCCTCGGCTTATACACGAGTCAATAGGTTTTTCCAGATTTTTGGGGCAAAAGTAGGGGGGTCGGCTTATACACGGGTCGGCTTATACACGAGTATATACGGTATATAGTAGATGGCCTTCATACCATTCCCACTTCATGCTGTCCCCTCTCCACTGTTTACCCTCACAATGTACCTTTATCCCCTGTTACTCCATCTTTAGTAACAATCCATGCTGCCTCTCTCCATACTGTCCTCTACACACTGCCCCTTCTCCATACTGTTCCCCACAGACTGTACTTCTTCATACTGTCCCCCAGAAACTTTCCTTGTCTATCCTGTCTTCAACTAGCTCCTCCCCTTCATACTGTCCCACATATGCTTCCCCTCTGCATACTATTCTGCATAAGATACCCCACTCCATACTGTCCCCCAAAAGCTGTAACTCTACATACTGGTCACCACAAACTGCCCATCTCCATATTATCCCACCCAAGCTGCCTTTCTCCATACTTTCCCGCACATGATGCCCTATCTCCAACTTCTCACATACATGAACCAACACTACACAACATTTAACATGTGCTGGCCCACTCAATAATGTCCCCTACATGCTGCCCCTTTCTATTCTGTCCCCCACACACGGTCCCTCTCCATACTGTACTCCTTAAGCTGCAAGATCTACATACTTACCCCCACAAGCTGCCCCCCTCTCAATACCATCCCATCACAATATCTACCCCACATTGCTCCCTTATCTTGCACCAATTCTCCTACTCACAGTTCTTTTCACATTAACACCCAGACCCACCTCTGCAATTAAAGTCTACTTTTACTTTGGCTCCAATGGAGTGCTAAACTTATTGCCATGTTTAACGCTTTAAGGTCACATCTGTAACTTCAGTGACGTGATCAGGTGAATAGTTTATTTATGATACTGAACAACGGCATGTGAGGGTAGGGGGTGGATGAGCACCCCTCCTCTGCCTCTTTAGTGCTAATTCTGTCAGCAAACTCAATTGATTTCAAACAGCAGGAAATGGCATTTGGTACCTTCTCTGATCTGGCTGTCAGTGTAAAAGCCACCTAAAAGATTTGAACTCCTGGGGGGGTAACAAAATGCTGTGCCCTATAAGATGGCTCTAAATTCTGCGTGAGTAGAGAATCAAAAATAAATTTCCAGGAAAGGAAACAACGGTTACCAATAGAAGGTCGAAAAATCAACGCACTAGCAGGATGCAGTAAGCCTCCATGATAAAGATGGGGCCTGTGCTGATGAGACAACCACTTACAACTCACCAATCCATGGAGGAAGTGACTGCAAAGCATTAAACATAGCACACAGATAAGGGTTACACAGGGCGCCAGTCAAACAGATAAGTGGGATACAGAGGGTCTGGCTTACAGCCTATTGATGATGACCATACTATTAGATCAGCCTGGCAACCCAACACTACATGAGTGCTCCCCACAAGATTCACACCCAAGTTCACCCAACCAACATTAAACAGCCCGCCTGATCTAACACTTTGGGCATCATCAATAGGCTGTATTGATGATGAGCAAACATTGCTCGAACATGCTTGCCAATTTTAAATCTTTAACATTGTTCGTTCAACCTCTCGAACATAAATGTTTTGCTGAAAAGTTGGCAGGTTCAGGTTTTGTTCAAGAAAAAAGATGGAACAGTAAAATAGCCGTAAAACGTTCCTGCTTGTTTGGTGCCAAAATGCTTGCCGAAAAACCCATTGGCCAGGAACATCATCTAACCTTAAGGCTAGGAGTGTTCCCGCTGTTGGGTCCAGCAGCTTGTATCAAGCTGTAGAGATTTTTGGAACTTTAAAGGGAACCAACCACCTCAGATGACCTCTATAAGCGGTTAATACATGTCCCTGGAGGCTACCTACATCATTGCAGCTATCTTTTTGCTAAGAAAATTGATAACTGCAAACCGAAATAAACAGTTAGTAAACTTACATGACTCCAGTACGAGAGGGCGTCTCCCTTTGGCTCCAGAACGAGAGGGCTGTGTCTTATGCAGGCTGAGTGGCTTTCCTCCCCCTCCCTCTCACTTTGCAGCTTGTCACTGAGGGGCGTTATATTATGTTATTGTGGGCGGGCACGCAAGCCAGCTCCCGTCCGTGCACGTCATCGCAGGGAGACAGGGTCACGTGCACTAGCATCTTCACTCCCTGCGATGACGTGCACGGACGGGAGCTGGCTTGCGTGCCCGCCCCAATAACATAATATAACGCCCCTCAGTGACAAGCTGCAAAGTGAGAGGGAGGGGGAGGAAAGCCACTCAGCCTGCATAAGACACAGCCCTCTCGTTCTGGAGCCAAAGGGAGACGCCCTCTCGTACTGGAGTCATGTAAGTTTACTAACTGTTTATTTCGGTTTGCAGTTATCAATTTTCTTAGCAAAAAGATAGCTGCAATGATGTAGGTAGCCTCCAGGGACATGTATTAACCGCTTATAGAGGTCATCTGAGGTGGTTGGTTCCCTTTAATGTGGCAGCAGCTGGGAAGTCCAGGAAGCTTACATTGCCTTAAAACATTCGTTTAAGAAAGCTTAATATTTTTTGGGGGAAATTATTTTGAATATCTTATTATTATTATTATTGTTATTATTTTTTTTTTAATTTAATTACTATTATTATTTTTTTTTTGGTGGGGGGGTGCAAACATTTATTATTGCAGAGGGTCAGCAGCATGTGAAGCCACTTCTTCTACACTTATTTCTTACTAGATGGTGGCCTGATTCTAACGCATCGGGTATTCTAGAATATGTGGGTGAGGGTGTACAGCGGTGTGGTAGTGCGGGTGTGCAGCGGTGGCCCCCCTCAGTTCTCACCCACTCTAGGCTTCTGTACAGCCGCCTCTGACCCTAGTATGTCTTCTTCTTCTTCCTCCAGCATAGACATCAGCAATTCCAAGGCCTCGGGGGGGCTTAGTTAACACTTGGCATCATAATAGGTGTGTCCAAGCACAAAGCCCTGATGTGGTGGGCGTGCCCTTGTTCACTGCCATTACAACGTACCTTTTGGTAACTCCACCCCCCACCCCGCGGCCTTTAAATTTCTGGAGTCTATGCCTTGAAAAGAAGAAGAAGAATGGCGGGGTGAGCGGCGGAGAGATGGAGCGGTGGGCAGATGGAGTATGGAGCAGCGGCCAGGAGGGAGCATGGAGCGGGTGAGCAGTGGGCAGGAGACTGAGCGGAGGGGGGCCGGGAGACCGGATGGACTATGCCTGTTTCGCTGTAATGGAAATCCCGCGTCTCTGGTCGCACCCAGCCAGCCGCGGACAATCAGCAACGTGGGTTTTGCGTTAGAGAGAAAGTGTGACGTGAGTGCAAGGTGAGTGTAGGAGTAAGTGTGATGTGAGTGGAAGGTGAGTGTAGGGCTAAGTGTGACATGAGTGCAGGAGAGTGCGACATGAGTGAAGGACAGAGTGTGACGTCAGTGCAGGTCAGAGTGTGACGTGAGTGCAGGATGAGTTTAGTGCTAAGTGTGAGATGAGTGCAGGGTGAGTGTGATGTGAGTGCAGGGTGAGCGTGACCCAAGTGCAGGGTGAGTATGACCTGAGTGCAGGGTGAGTGTGACCTGAGTGCAGAGTGAGAGTAACATGAGTGCAGGGCGAGAGTAATGTGAGTGCAGGGCTGAGTGTGACCTGAGTGCAGGGCTGAGTGTGACCTGAGTGCAGGGCTGAGTGTGACCTGAGTGCAGGCTGAGTCTGACCTGAGTGCAGGGTGAGTGTGAGTGATGGGTGAGTGTGAGTGCAGGGTGACTGTAGGGTGTGTGGGTGCAAGGGTGCGTGCACACAATCAGTGTACGCAGTGTTTTGGACGCTGCGTCTTGCCGCTGCATCCAAAATGTTGCGTAGTACAGTACTAGCATAGTGGATGTGATTTCAAGAAATCTCATCCTCACTATGCGTAACCCGCCCGCAGCGTGTTTGGAGCTGCGGTGCGGGTTGCCCGGAGCCTGCTCCTCCGCAGCATGTTTATTTCAGAAGCAGCTCCCATCGGGTGACTGCAGGGAGAAGCCGCCCTGCACCCGCCGCACATGGTGAGTATAGGGCGGCTGCGATCTCCCTGCGGCCACCCGCGGCTTCACTCAGATCCGGAGGAGCTGCATCCAACACGCAGCTTCACTGGATCGTGTGCACGCACCCTAAGTGGTCTGCAGTACCTGGCTCCTGGTGCTGTGTGCGTTTAGCTTAAGGACCTCTGGTGATGTCACAGTCATGTGACCTTGCTCCGGCCATGATTGTGACATCATCAGAGGTCCTGTAAGTAAAGAGCCCCCGTCACACATAATGACACACCAGTGATACCGATAACGATACGACCTGGCCGGGATCTCTGGTGCGTGGTTTTCACATCACTGGTAAAGCCTTGTCACATATAATGACGCATCAGCGATCGCGGCCAGGTCGTATCGTTATCGGTATCGCTGATGCGTCGTTTTCACATCAGTGTTCATTTCAAATAGCGGGACGGGAAAGCCGACAGTGAAGTCTGCTTTCGTGTCCGCTATGTGAGTTTAGCGCTGTCGTGTCTATCACGGTAATCCTGCGTCGCCAATGCGTCGTGAAAATCCCGTTTTGAACGCACATGATTCATCTGCATATGCTGTGCTCATTGGACGTCGGGTCTTTTACTTAAAGAAAGGGTCTGAAACATAAAAATATCTATTTTAAGCTTTCCGGCAAGGTCCTGTGCTTATAGGACCTGTGCTGACGTCACGTTCTCGCGGGAACTCCGGTCACGTGACCGGAGTTCCTGCGAGAACATGACGTCAGCACAGGTCCTATTAGCAATAGGACCTTGCCGGAAAGCTTAAAATAGATATTTTTATGTTTCGGACCCTTTCTTTAAGTAAAAGAAAGGGTCCAAAAGATAAAAATATCTATTTTAAGCTTTCCGGCAAGGTCCTATTGCTAATAGGACCTGTGCTGACGTCATGTTCTCGCGGGAACTCCGGTCACGTGACCGGAGTTCCCGCGAGAACGTGACGTCAGCACAGGTCCTATAAGCACAGGATCTTGACGGAAAGCTTAAAATAGATATTTTTATGTTTCGGACCCTTTCTTTAAGTAACTTTTACTTAAAGAAAGGGTCCGAAACATAAAAATATCTATTTTAAGCCTTCCGGCAAGGTCCTGTGCTTCCAGGAGAACATGACGTCACCACAGGTCCTAGAAGCCGCAGGACCTTGCCGGAGGCTTCGGTGGACCGCGGACAGGTGAGCATTGATTATTTTTTTGTTTTTAACACTTATTAGCTGTTTATTTTGGCTGAAAATGCGGCAGATGCGGTTTTCTGACCGCATCTGCCGCATTTTCGAACCAAAATCGAACATGTTCGAAATTCGCCGAATTTGAACCAAATTGTTCAAATTCGGCGAATGACTCGAATAGCGCCAAAATCAACTCGAATTTGAGATTGGCGAACTATTCGAATCGAACATCGCTCATCTCTAGTTAGCACAGTACGGTGGATCAGTTGTTAGCTCTGTATACAGTGTCTCAGTTGTTAGCACTGTACGGTGGCTCAGTGGGTGCCTCTTTTTCCTCATTCTCGTCCTCTGGCCTCTCTTTCTTCAACCTCCTCCTCTGGCCTGTCTTTCCTCAGCCTCCTCCTCTGGCCTGTCTTTCCTCAGCCTCCTCCTCTGGCCTCTCTTTCCTCATTCTCCTCCTCTGGCCTCTCTTTTCTCATTCTCCTCCTCTGGCCTCTCTTTCCTCAGCCTCCCCCTCTGGCCTCTCTTTCCTCAGCCTCCTCCTCTAGCCTCTCTTTCCTCAGCCTCCTCCTCTGGTATATCTTTCCTCAGCCTCCTCTCTGGCCTCTGTTCCCTGATTCTCCTATTCCTCTGGCCTCTCCTCCCTTCGGCAGCTCCCTTAGCCTCCCATCCTCTCTTCCCTTGTCTCCTACTCTCTGGCCTCCCTTTCCTCTCCTCCCTGGCCTCTCCTCCTTCTGTTCTCTCTGGCCTCCATTCTCTCAGCCTCCCTTTCCCCTCCTGTGGCCTCCCCTCTGGCCTCCTCTTCTCCCTGGCCTCCCTTTCCTCTCCTCCTTCTCTGGCATCTCCTCACCTTCGGCAGCTCCCTCAGCATCCCATCCTCTCTTCCCTGGTTGCCTCCTCTCTGGCCTCCGTTTCCTTTCCTCCATGGCCTCTCGTCCCTTCTGTCCTCTCTGGCCTCCATTCCCTCAGCCACCCTTTCCTTTCCTGTGGCCTCCTCTCTTCCGTGGCCTCCCTTTCCTCTCCTCCTCCTTCTCTGGCATCTCCTCACCTTCAGCAGCTCCCTCAGCCTCCCATCCTCTCTTCCCTGGCCTCCTCCTCTTTAGCCTCCCTTTCCTCCCTAGCCTCTCCTCCTCCTGTCTTCTCTGGCCTCCATTCCCTCAGCCTCTCCTTCCTCTCCTGTGGCCTCCTCTCTTGCCTCTTCTCCTCCCTCGCCTCCTCCTCCTCAGGATTCTCTTCACCTTCGGCAGCTGCATCAGCCTCCCATCCTCTCTTCCCTGGCCTCTTCCTCTCTGGCCTCCCTTTCCTCTCCTCCTTCTGTCCTCTCTGGCCCCCATTCCCTCAGCCTCTCTTTCCTCTCCTGTGGGCTCCTCTCCTCCTTGGCCTCCCTTTCCTGTCCTCCCAGGCTTCTTCTCTCTGGCCTCCTTTCCTCCCTGACCTCCATTTCCTGGCCTCCCTGGCCGTTCTTCTCTGGCCTCCTCTCGTCCCTGGCCTCCCTTTCCTAAACTCCCTGGTCTCTTGTCCTCGATGGCCTCCTGTCCTCCATGGCTTCCTGTCCTCCATGGCCTCCTGTCCTCCTTGGGCTCCTCTCCTCCCTGGACCTTCTCTCCTCCCTGGCCTCCCTGGGCCTCCTCTCCTCCCTGGCTCTCTGGGCTGCTCTCCTCCCTGGCCTCCTGTCCTCCCTGGCCTCCTCTCCTCCCTGGCCTCCTGTCCTCCCTGACCTCCTGTCCTCCCTGGGCTCTCCTCACCTTGTGCAGCTCCCTGAGCTGGTAGAAGTCCAGGAGCAACTCCTCCATGCCACAGCTGTGGTCAGGCACGATGTGCAGGGGGTGGTTCCAGCAGGATGGACAGCAGCATGGATGGAGCCGCTGGCCCCGGTCACCGCACTCAGGCTCCGGAGGGGGTGAGGAGAGCGCAGAGAGGACAGAGCGGCGGGGAGGACGTGGTCTTGTGCGGGGCTGTGTGCGGGCACCAGCTGTGCGGGCAGCGGAGGCTGTGTGGGCGATGGAGGAGGGGGGGTGCGGGCTTCTTGTGTGGGGCAGTGAGGGCTTCAGAGGGGGGGTGCAGGGGTGTAATGCGGGTGGTGTCGGGGTCTGCGGCATCGGGAGAGGTGTGGTGGGAGGCTGGAGGGGGTCTGCAAGTGGCGTGGTGGGCATTGGGCATGTGTAGCATACTTATCACTTGGGAGAGAGAGATTTTTTAGCCGGGTTTCAGCTTCGCTTTTTCACTTGCTGCGCTTGGAATTTTCACTGCACGCGGCTGTGTTGCATACTGCCGGCGCCCACCAATGAGTGCCCTAGCGCTGGCGCACAATTTCCATGACAGAGAACATTAGATGATTATATAGTAGATAAAATCAGATAAAAATAGCATTTGCGCTGTTGGGGCTTTACTGTATTTTTGGTCACCAGCACAGTTATAGCAGGCAGGTAGGGGCTGCCACCAACTCCCAGCTGCCTAATTTTACCTGGCTGGTAATCAAAAATACATTTGTTTAAATTATTTCTTTAAATATAGTGGGTACGGAAAGTATTCAGACCCTTTCAATTTTTCACTCTGAGTTTCATTGCAGCCATTTGGTAAATTCACAAAAGTTCATTTTTGTTTTATTAATATACACTCTGCACCCCACCTTGGCTGAAAGAAAGCAGAAATGTAGAGATTTTTGCAACTTTATTATTAAAGTAAAACTGAAATATGAGAAAAAAAGAACTTTTTTGAATTTACCAAATGGCTTCAGTGAATGTGCCACTTTCTGGGACGGCTGTGGGCTACAATTCACAGTGGGGGGGCCCCGAATGTTTGGGTTTTCCTAAGCTGAGAAATCCAGACCCATTTTTTCAATTATTGTTTTTTTTTACAGCAAACTGACCTCATAATGTCAACCAATCACATATGCTGGAAGACAGGGTGGGCTAAATCTGATTTTAACCAATCATATGGGGAAAGCAGTAATGTTCTTTCTTTTTCTGGTAAGTTTTTTTTTTTTAATTTATGTTCTTTTTGGTGTCCCAGCATGAGTGGAGAAGCATGTCATGTAAAGTATATTTTTTTGTATATCACATGTTCATTATGGAATTTAGTTGGAACAAGACTACCTAGAAATTTACATTCACTTCACTATAATAAATTACACTGGTACCTTAGTATTAATACCCTAAATCAGCACTGCTTTTTGAACACTATAACCATCTGTGACACTTTGCAAGGATCTGCTACTTAATGATCCTACTGGATGCAGTTCAATGAGAATTAGTTATACTTTCCTCAGCAAGACAGCACTTAGTGCATGCTGTTCTCCAGAATCATGTTATTAAGAATGGAAGTTTATTAACTACGGCGGCCTATTGGTTAATACACTGTGTTCCTTTTCATCAAGATTTTCTTAATTGGGACACCCACTCAACAGAGGTGCATCTTTGGAAACAGATTTTATATAATGGAATCTCAAGCTGTTTAAATAGAGCTCTAATTCCTTTAGTATTATTTTAATAGAGTTCCATTTTTCCATTTCTAAATACATTTATGCTGAAAGAGTTTTATAAAACTATACATTTAAAGTGAATAGAGTTTTAGCAGTGTAATCTTTTCTTCACTTTTAAATACCTATTTTTTGTTCAATTAATACAAATATATTTATCTGGAATGCTATTAAAAAATAAATCTTTTTTTGCATGCAACGTTACTATTAGATGACACACTCTCTTTTTATTGTTGTGTCTGTAGAAAGATTATTACATAGTCAATTAAAGAATCATGTAAATACTTAGACACTTACATAGTGTAAATCTCAGAGCCCACCTAAACACTCGAGAAAAAAATAGCTAATGGGCCTAAGTCATCATTTGCAATTTATGGAAATCCCTTTTTTTTTTGTCTTGTGGTATTTGCTAACTTTTTTTTTACCACCAAATTCTTTAACGTGGTGCATGTGATTTATGAATTTGGTAACAAAAATTACAAAAAATGGTCCTTTGTAGTGATGGGTGAATCTGAACTGTAAAGGTTCGGGAGACCTTAGTGGACACCTATTGTTGGGGCACAGGCCCCGAACACAAGTTTTCTGAGAAGTCCGTGTTACTGTTTGAGTTAGGCTAGGAGAGCTGTAAAAATAAGAAAAGCAGAGATTAAACATCATCATTACTCTTAATGGGGTCTGCACGCTTCTACTTCCAGGGCAGCTCATTAACTTTGTTACTATTCGCGGCATGAAAGATGTGACAAAATGGACTTCTTTAATGTATAACATATGAGGATTTCTTATTCATCCAGACCATATTGTATTTTGGTTTGCAAACTTGAAATATGCCACTCATGGGTTAAGTCCTTAAAATCTAGCCAGGCAGTATTTTGTATTTTGTTTACCCATTGTTCCTAGAGTCTTGTAGATGTTTGGTGATGTGGACATATGTAATGCAATTATCTCTCTTCTGTAAGGTCAGAGGGATTTAATCCTGTTAGAATGCCATTGTATTACCATGTGGATTGTTGACTCTATGTAGATTACTTCAGTGACCATTGTTTGTGGTCAGGGTGTTACACTAAATGTCTATACTAAACCCTCCTTGACCCCTCTTTGTCAATCATTATTTAAATGAACATTATCTAGGCAGCTTGAAAGTGAGCCAAAGAAAGAACAGTCTTATTCCACCAATCATGAAGTCCCCAATATCCTGCAATGAGGGATGAGGGTATATAAGGAGGACTGTCACTTTGACCAGCAGATTGGATACAGGCAGCTAATCTAGGATCTTCGGGTCCGATTGGTCGGCCATAACCCCAGGCCTACGCATTTCGGTGCCGACCGAGGGGATCAGAACCTGGATTATAAAACCACAAGGACTTCAGCATCGACTTATCGGATTCAGCTGGGATAACAAAGACTGCATAAGAAAGCCACGCAGGTTGGGACAATCCAGTCACCTGCCTACAGACTTTGCCGGGCTGACTCAGCTTCCTAAATCTGGCATTATTTCTTTCTCGGTGGGTGCCTGCCAAAAGGAGGGTGCCACTGGTTTGGAGTAAATAGCCCTGAAAGTTCTGAGGCATGAATATTCTAAACTTTGGTGAGCCAGCGGAAGGGTGAGACTCTGTTGCCTGTTACATTGTTGTGTTTTGCTGGTTATGTGTTATATGCTGTTAACTGTTTGGGGATCCTATAAAGCCTTAATATTGTGATTCCCTCACCCTGTGTTGTCTGAGTAGTGTTCCGCCCACGGTTAAGGAGCTTGGGCGTTCAGTTTAGGGATGAGCCCTGATCCACGTTGTCTTTCTAAAGGCGGTTGGGCCAGCGGACGAGAGCACCCACTGACCCCCATGTCTCCACAATTATAGATACTAAAATGTATGGGCTGCTTTCAGGTTACTGCACTGGGTCCAACAGCCAAGCACACATGCCCACTCTCTTTGAAAGCATCTGTGATTGTCTATTTCACGACCCCTCACCTATTGTGCTGATGTCTGTGATTGGTTGCCATAGGCAACAAACCTGACATCATAGTAGTGAAAAAATAAATAATTAAAAAAAATGATACAGGGATTTGCTGTATTTTTGATTCTCAGCACAGATAAAGCAGACATCTACGAGCTGCCATCACCAGCTGCATGGCTTTGTATTTGCTGGCAATAATAAATACAGGTCAGCCTATTTTTGTTAAATTATTTACATAAATAACTTTAAAAAAATGTGTCGGCTTTACCCTATTATTCGGCCCCCAAGGCTAAAGAAGAGCAGCTTGCAGCCACTCCAGTAATTGGCGCATTCATTAGAAGCGCCAACTCCTGGTGCTTTTCCCGACTCTTCCCGATGCCCTGGTGCAGTGGCATTGGGGTGATAAAAGGGGTTAATCCCTTCCCGACCTATGACGTTATAGAGACGTCATTAAAGTCGGTGTGATCCCGAATCTACGATGTGTCTATAACATCATGGCTTCTTTGCATTCCTGCAGCTCTGGTGACCGGCTCAGTGACAAGTCACTGGAGCTGCAGAATCGCAAGGACCCATACTTTAGCCCTGGGGGGGGTGGCTTAGCCCCCCATGGCTAAACTCGCTATAATTGGCAGTTGAAATTGAGACTGCCAATCAGAGTGAGTAACCGCTCCAGATCTGATTGGAGCTCTCCAATCAGATCTGGAGGAGCGGGTCGGCAGGTGCTCTCCCCCTCCTAGCCCCCTCCGCTCCAGGGCTGATGAACCCCCCCCCGATCCCTTTCCTACGCCCCCACCCGGCGGTAACAGTCATCCGCCGGCAGCAACAGTCATCCGCTGGCGGGCTGCACTCGCCAGTCAGCTTCCTCAGCCCCCTCCTGGTGCAATCACGGAGGGGGCTGAGGAAGCTGACACTCCCTCTGTGCCCGGTGTCCCTCACCTCCCGGCAGGCTGCACCCGCCAGCCAGCCTCCTCCGCTCCGGTGTGGGCCCCTCCTCCTCTCCTGGGATCCTCCTCCTCACCGGTGGATGAGGTAAGTATGAATGAATGAATGGATGGATGGATGAGTGGGTGCATGCATGCATGGGTGGATGGATGGTGAATGGGTGCATGCATGCATGAGTGCATGGGTGGAAGGATGGTGAGTGGGTGCATGCATGCATGGGTGGATGAATGGGTGAGTGGGTGTATGCATGCATGCATAGGTCGATGGATGGGTGTATGCATGGGTGGATGGGTGTGTGCGTGCATGGATGGATGTGTGCATGCTTGGATATTTCATGGATAGATGTGTGCGTGCATGGATGGATGTGTGTGTGCATAGAAGGATGTGTGTGTGGATGTGTGCGTGCATGGATGTGTACATGGACTGATGTGTGCGTGCATGGCTGTGTGGATGTGTGCGTGCGTGCATGCATGTGTTCATGGATGGATATTGCATGCATGGATGTGTTCATGCATGGATGTGTGCGTGCATGGATAGATGTGTGCATGCGTGGTTGCATATGTGGATGTGTACATGGATATGTGCGTGCATTGATTGTGTGCATGGATGGATGTGTGTGCATGCGTGGATGTGCGCATGTGTGGATGTGTAGGCGTGGATGGGTGCATGGATAGATGTGTGTGCGTGCGTGGATGTGTGCATGCGTGGAGGGATGTGTGCATGCATGGATATGTGCGTGGATGCGTGCATGAATGTGTGGATGCGTGCATTGATGGATGCGTGCATGGATGGATGTGTGCATGGATAGATGTGTGTGCATGCGTGGATGTGTGCGTGTGTGGATGTGTGGATGTGTGCGTGCATGGATGGATGTTGCATGAATGGATGTGTGCATGCATGGATGTGTGCATGCATGGATGGATGTATGCGTGCGTGGATGTGTGCTTGTGTGGATGTGTGCTTGCATGGATGCGTGCATGAATGTGTGGATGCGTGCATTGATGGATGTGTGCATGGATAGATGTGTGTGTGCATGTGTGGATGGGTGAATGCGTGGATGATGAGTGCATGGATGGATGGGTGCAACCAGGGATCAAGTGTCCTCTTGTTGTAGTCTCTGGGATCATAGTCATGGTACACTGTATGACAGATCATTGCCATACAGTGCACCATAACTCTGACCCAGAGACTAGGAAGAGGACACTTGATCCCTTGCTGTAGTCTCTGGATTGAGCAGAGGTGATCGAGCATTGTGGGACCTTCGTTGTGGACTAAGTCGGAGGCGATCGAGCATCGTGGTACCTTCGTTGTGGACTATGTCGGAACTTTATAATAAAGATGGTGTCCGAATTTTGTTTGTTTTTTTGTCAAATAAAAAGATTTTTCTCTGTGTGGTGTATTTTTTGACTATTTACTAGAGATTCCTAATGGCCAGGTCTAAGGCTGCTTTCACATAACGATTTTTTCAGTTCCGATGCTGTCCGATAAAAATCGGACAGCATCGGACCGATTTTCGGACCCCATGCAGGCCTATGGGCATCGGACCGAATCGGATGTGCACTAAATGCCATCCGATTTGGTCCGATCCGAATCTGTCCGATTTTTTTATCAGTGCAAAAATCGGAGCTTGCTCCGATTTTTGCACCGAAAATAAAATCTGACAGATTCGGATCGGACCAGATCGGATGGCATTTAGTGCACATCCGATCCGACCCGATCAATTTAGCATGGGGCCCTATGGAGCAGGGTCCGAGAAAACATGTGATGTCTCCTCGGACCGATTTTAGTGTACTGAGCATGCTCAGTACACTAAAATAGCTCCTAAAAGTAAATTAAGGGGTTAATAAAAAAAAACAAAACTATGCTCACCTGTCCACGAGGCCCACGTCGTCTCCCGGCGTCTCCGGTGTCTCCAGGTATCTTGCCGTCTGTGCTGATAAGACCTGCCGTGATGTCACAATCACATGACTGCCAGGAACCAATAGCAGGCAGTCATGTGATTGTGACATCACGAGAGGTCCTGGCTGCACTGAGACAGAACAGCAAGATACCGGGAGACGCGCGGGACCGTGCAGGAGTCGTGGACAGGTGAGAAAGGAGAGAAGGAGAGGAGGACAAGAGGAGGAGGACAAGAGGAGGAGGACAAGAGGAGGAGGACAAGAGGAGGAGGACGCATAGGAGGACCGGGGGCCAAGAGGGGAGACACAGGGGATGAGAGGACCGGGGGCCAAGAGGTGAGACACAGCACCGGGGGCCAAGAGGGGAGACACAGGACCGGGGGCCAAGAGGGGAGACACAGGACCGGGGGCCAAGAGGGGAGACACAGGACCGGGGGCCAAGAGGGGAGACACAGGACCGGGGGCCAAGAGGAGAGACACAGGGGATAAGAGGAAAGGACCGGGGGCCAAGAGGGGAGGACCGGGCGATAAGAGGAGAGGACAGGGGGCCAAGAGGGGAGACACAGGGGATAAAGAAGAGGACCGGGGGAGAGACTGACAGCTCTCAGGGAGCGATCTGACAGGAGGGCGGGCATCCTATTTTATGCCGGAATCGGGTGCCTATTTGGCACCCGATTCCAGGCATTAGAAGAATCCGATGCTGTCCGATTTATATCGGACAGCATCGGATTTTACAAAAATCGTAGTGTGAAAGTAGCCTAACATTGGCCCGACATTATGAATCTAGGGCTTAGTGCCAGCTGGCAATAAAAAGCTGGCATTAACCCCTTTATTACCCAGTCTGCGACCAACACCAGGGCAACTGGAAGAGCCTGGGTACACCACCAGAAAATGGGTCTTCAATGAATGCACCATTTTCTGGGGCAGCTGCAGGCTGCAATTTGCAGCATGGGGGGCCCAGAATGCTTGGGCCTCTCCATGCTGAGGATTCCAGCCCCCAGCTGCCTAATTATACCTGGCTAGGCCAAAAATAATTTTTTTTTCTAGAATTAGTTCTAGAAATAAAAAAAATGGGCTTCTCTGTATTTTTCGTTGCCAGCCAGGTACAACGAGGCAGCTAGGGTTTGGAGGCAGTCCGTAGCTGTCAAGTTGGACCTGGCAGGACCAAAAATATGGCGGAGCCCCACGTCATTTTTTTTTTTTAAATCAGTTCTAGAAATAAATAACTAGTAAAAAGGCCCGATGCAATTGCATCGGGAGCGCGGTGAAATGAATTGTGTGTATACAGGCGGGTGAGTGGCTAGCAGAGTATATATGGGGCTCTGTGGGTAGCAGACTATACAGGCGGGTCTGTGGGTAGCAGAGTATACAGACTGCTCTGAGGGTAGCAGATTATACAGGCGGCTCTCTGGGTAGAAAAGTATACAGGCGGCTCTGTGGGTAGCAGAGTATACAGGCGGGTTTGTGGTTAGCAGATTATACAGGCGGCTCTGTGTGTAGCAGAGTATAGAGAAGGCTCTGTGGGTAGCAGAGTATAGAGAAGGCTCTGTGGGTAGCAGAGTATAGAGGCGGCTGTGTGGGTAGCAGAATATAGAAACGGCTCTGTGGGTAGCAGAGAATACAGGCGGGTCTGTGGGTAGGAGAGTATACAGGCGGCTCTGTGGGTAGCAGAGTATAGAGGCGGCTCTGTGGGTAGCAGAGTATAGAGGCAGCTCTGTGGGTAGCAGAGTATACAGGCGGCTGTGTGGGTAGGAGAATATACAGGCGGCTCTGTGGGTGTCAGAGTATAGAGGGGGCTCTGTGGATAGCAGAGTATGATGTGGCGGGAGGCTGGAGGAGTGAGGGGAGCAGAGGCTGGAGGGGTGAGGTGAGCAGAGGCTGGAGTGGTGAGGAGAGGTCCAGATGGAGGGGTGAGGAGCGGTCTGGCTGGAGGGGTGAGGAGAGATGCGGCTGGAGGGGTGACATCACCGCTCGGCGGCAGGACGTGGCTGCGTGCTGGGGCTGATCGCAGCCCCAGTCACACAGCATTGTCCTCTGCGGCGGGTTGGGTGATGCAGAGAGGGATCAGTTCTTACCCTCAGGTCACACATGTGACCTGAGCGGAAGGAGCGGATTGGGCGGTGTGTGGTAAAGACAGGACGGTCATCCGATTGGTCTAGGACGCCAAGTCCTGGGCAATGGGATGGGCATCCTGTGTGTACAACACAGCGCCCAATCCGCTTGCAGGGGCAGGCAATGGGAGTGAGCGGGGCGTGTCAGGCTTTGCAGGCTGACACGGTCCGCTCACTCCCATTGGCTGTTGGCGGCCACAGGATGACGTCCCTGGCTCCCGGCACCCGGCCACAGCCCGTAGACCGCTACTCCAGCAGCATGGCGACATTGAGAGCCCAGCGGTGAGAGAGTGGCGAGGGGCGGAAGGCTACGGCGGCATCCGGGCAGCATGGACCTCGCGGAGGGCGCGAGGGCGGTGGCGATGGTGCGGGGCTGACGGTTGGCAGGATGGCAGCGGTGTCAGGTAGTGCGGCTGAGGATGGAGGAGGGTGAGAGGCTGGAGGAGGCTGTGAGGCTGGAGGAGGCTGTGAGGATGGGGAGGCTGTGAGGCTGGAGGAGGATGTGAGGCTGGAGGAGGATGTGAGGCTGGAGGAGGCTGTGAGGATGGGGAGGCTGTGAGGCTGGAGGAGGCTGTAGGAGGCTGTGAGGATGGGGAGGCTGTGAGGATGGGGAGGATGTGAGGCTGGAGGAGGCTGTGAGGCTGGAGGAGGATGTGAGGCTGGAGGAGGCTGTGAGGATGGGGAGGCTGTGAGGCTGGAGGAGGCAGTGAGGCTGGAGGAGGCTGTGAGGCTGGAGGAGGCTGTGAGGCTGGAGGAGGCTGTGAGGATGGGGAGGCTGTGAGGCTGGAGGAGGCTGTGAGGCTGGAGGAGGCAGCGAGGCTGGAGGAGGCAGTGAGGATGGGGAGGCTGTGAGGCTGGAGGAGGCTGTGAGGCTGGAGGAGGCTGTGAGGATGGGGAGGATGTGAGGCTGGAGGAGGCTGTGAGGCTGGAGGAGGCTGTGAGGCTGCAGGAGGATGTGAGGCTGGAGGAGGCTGTGAGGATGGGGAGGCTGTGAGGCTGGAGGAGGCAGTGAGGCTGGAGGAGGCTGTGAGGCTGGAGGAGGCTGTGAGGCTGGAGGAGGCTGTGAGGATGGGGAGGCTGTGAGGCTGGAGGAGGCTGTGAGGCTGGAGGAGGCAGCGAGGCTGGAGGAGGCAGTGAGGCTGGAGGAGGCTGTGAGGCTGGAGGAGGCTGTGAGGATGGGGAGGCTGTGAGGCTGGAGGAGGCTGTGAGGATGGGGAGGCTGTGAGGCTGGAGGAGGCTGTGAGGCTGGAGGAGGCTGTGAGGCTGGAGGAGGATGTAAGGCTGGAGGAGGCTGTGAGGATGGGGAGGCTGTGAGGCTGGAGGAGGCAGTGAGGCTGGAGGAGGCTGTGAGGCTGGAGGAGGATGTGAGGCTGGAGGAGGATGTGAGGCTGGAGGAGGCTGTGAGGCTGGAGGAGGCTGTGAGGATGGGGAGGCTGTGAGGCTGGAGGAGGCTGTGAGGCTGGAGGAGGCTGTGAGGCTGGAGGAGGCAGTGAGGATGGGGAGGCTGTGAGGCTGGAGGAGGCTGTGAGGATGGGGAGGCTGTGAGGCTGGAGGAGGCTGTGAGGATGGGGAGGCTGTGAGGCTGGAGGAGGATGTGAGGCTGGAGGAGACTGTGAGGCTGGAGGAGGCAGTGAGGATGGGGAGGCTGTGAGGCTGGAGGAGGCTGTGAGGCTGGAGGAGGGTGTGAGGCTAGGAGAGCTGTAAGGATGGGGAGGCTGTGAGGCTGGAGGAGGCTGTGAGGATGGGGAGGCTGTGAGGCTGGAGGAGGCTGTGAGGATGGGGAGGCTGTGAGGCTGGAGGAGGATGTGAGGCTGGAGGAGACTGTGAGGCTGGAGGAGGCAGTGAGGATGGGGAGGCTGTGAGGCTGGAGGAGGCTGTGAGGCTGGAGGAGGGTGTGAGGCTGGAGGAGGCTGTGAGGCTGGAGGAGGCTGTGAGGATGGGGAGGCTGTGAGGCTGGAGGAGGATGTGAGGCTGGAGGAGACAGTGAGGCTGGAAGAGGCAGTGAGGCTGGAGGAGGCAGTGAGGATGGGGAGGCTGTGAGGCTGAAGGAGGCTGTGAGGCTGGAGGAGGGTGTGAGGCTGGAGGAGGCTGTGAGGATGGGGAGGCTGTGAGGCTGGAGGAGGCTGTGAGGCTGTGAGGCTGGAGGAGGCTGTGAGGATGGGGAGGCTGTGAGGCTGGAGGAGGGTGTGAGGCTGTAGGAGGCTGTGAGGATGGGGAGGCTGTGAGGCTGGAGGAGGCTGTAGGAGGCTGTGAGGATGGGGAGGCTGTGAGGCTGGACGAGACTGTGAGGCTGGAGGAGACTGAGGCTGGAGGAGGCAGTGAGGATGGGGAGGCTGTGAGGCTGGAGGAGACATTTACTGTACTGAGCATGCTCAGTACAGTAAAAGGTCTCCAAACAGGAAGGCAGGGGTTAAAAAAAAAAAAAAGTTAATGCTCACCTCTCCGCAGGCTCCCAGTGTGTGCAGAGCTGTTCTAGTGCAGTTCAGGACCTGCGGTGATGTCACAGTCACGTGACACCAGGTTACCATGGAGTAACCTGGTGTCACGTGACTGTGACATCACCACAGGTCCTTGAACTGCAGTAGAAGAGCTCTGCAGACACTCGGAGCCTGCGGCAGCCACCGGAAGCTTGGAGGAAGACGGCAGGAGACGGCCGGGGCTCGGGGAGAGGTGAGCATTAACTTTTTTTTTTTTTTTTTTACAGTAGTGCGGGTCTTCGGCTCGTGATGACGCTGCGCGTCATCACTCGCAGTCCATGTTTTTTGTTTTTTTTTACAGTAGTGCGGGTCTGTGGCTCGTGATGACGCTGCGCGTCATCACTCGCAGTCCATGTTTTTTTTTGTTTTTTTTACAGTAGTGCGGGTCTGCGGCTCGTGATGACGCTGCGCGTCATCACTCACAGTCCCGGAAAGCATGTTGGGATTCGGCTACAGTGCCCGAATTCCCAACTGCGGATTATATAAGCAGCCTCAGTGGAATACAGCAGCCCCAGTGGTGTATAGCAGCCCCAGTGGTATATAGCAGCTCCAGTGGTATACAGGCCCCCAAATGCTGGCACTCGCCCCCCTCTGTTGTAAGGCCCCCCCTGGCCGTCGCACGATGACGTCATTGTTACTGCGACGGCTGGGGACCCCGGATGCAGCCGGACGGGAGCATGGAGGAAGGAGAACAGAAGACCGGCGCGGTGCAGAAGACCGGGGATGGTAAGATAAGCAGCGGGGGGGGGCCTTACAACAGAGGGGGGGCGAGTGCCAGCATTTGGGGCCTGTATACCACTGGAGCTGCTATATACCACTGGGGCTGCTATACACCACTGGGGCTGCTGTATTCCACTAAGGCTGCTATATACCACTGGGCTGCTGTATACCACACCACTGGGCTGCTGTATACCACTGGGGCTGCTATATACCACTGGGGCTGCTATATACTACTGGGACTGCTATATACCACTGGGGCTGCTATATATACCACTGGGGCTGCTGTATACCACACCACTGGGCTGCTGTATACCACTGGGGCTGCTGTATACCACACCACTGGGGCTGCTGTATACCACTGGGGCTGCTATATACCACTGGGGCTGCTATATACTACTGGGGCTGCTATATACCACTGGGGATGCTATATACCACTGGGGCTGCTGTATACCACACCACTGGCGCTGCTGTATACCACTGGGGCTGCTATATACCACTGGGACTGCTATATACTACTGGGGCTGCTATATACCACTGGGGCTGCTGTATACCACTGGGGCTGCTATATACCACTGGGGCTGCTGTATACTACACCACTGGGGCTGCTGTATACCACTGCGGCTGCTGTATATACTGCTGGGGCCCTTATATACCACTGGGGAGGCTGTTGTATACTACCACTGGGGAGGCCTGTATACCACTGGGGGGCCTGTATACCACACTGCTGGGGGCTGTATACCTGTGCTGGGGTCCACCCTCGGCTTATACACGAGTCAATAGGTTTTCCCAGGTTTTGGGGGCAAAAGTAGTGGGGGTCGGCTTATACACGAGTATATACGGTATATAGCTGGGGCACATTCATAAAATTATCTCAGCACAGGAATATTTTATTAAACACATCAAATTGTGAATTATTATTATGCCAAAAGATCTAATGATTAAAATTAACTTTATTCGTGGGAAAACCCCTTTAATGACAGCTGAGTATTTACAGCTTGCCATTAAGCCCAAATTCATAATGTTCAGATCTCTATGAGACCCACCCATTATCAGTCCTGTGAGGAAACAGTTAAAAAACCCATTAGACAGAGAAAAATCTTTAGTTTGAAATATTCAGACATCCCTCATTTTCCAATTTATTAACCCAACATACCCTCCAATGATAATCAGCGATGGTCCCACAAAGCAGACTCAGCTGTTCTGCATCAAACGATTGCAGTATGAGATGAAACCAGCAGCTGGGTCACCTGAGTTCTTGACTGCCAAAGGAGCCCTCAGTGACGTCACGACAGTATGATTGCAGAGATTGCAGCGAAAGGATGCTTTTTCCCTCACTGCATTCTCTTGATGCAGCAGAGCTGAGTGTGCTTCATAAGACATTACAAAAAAAATGCAATTCCCTGATAATAGTAATTTTTTTTTTTTTTACTATGTTCACTGTATGCCAAAACTGACCTGGCAGTATGATTCTCCAGGTCAGTATGAGTATGGAGATACCAAATATGTATAGCTTGCTTTCAATTTAAGCAGTCAAAGTTTTTAAAAAGTTTGTAAAACCAGAAAAAATAAAAACTGGGAACTCTGATGTCATTATTTGTTGGGATCTGGATCCAAGTGTTAGCTTATGAGGGAAAAATGGATGTTTCAGCTCACCATTTATCCAGATCCGCCGTATATTCAGCACGGAAATTGAGCCTCGCCTCAGCAGATTTACAGGAAGAAAGAAAATTCAGCTAGCAAAAAATGACACCAAACTACAGGAACCCCCTCCCTGCAGCCACCTAAAACCCTACACATTTTGGCAACGTTCGATCATGATGGGGCTGTGAGGTGGGGGGGTCTGGTAGTCTGGTGTCATTGTTTTGTACTTTATTGCTACTGCATGATTTTTCTATGAACATGATATATGCACCAAGTTTTTTAAAATCCCCTACCGGGATATATATATATTCGGGTTTCTCCAAAGATTGGTCACAGAGTTGTTCTGAAGCCACTCCTTTGTTACTTTATTATTTTAGCTGTGTACTTAGGGTCATTGTCTTGTTGGAAGGTGAACCTTTGGCCAAGTCTGAGGTCCAGAGAACTCTGGAAGAGGTCAGATATATTGCAATCTGACAGTCCTCAGTGGTTGATACCTTTTAATGGGTAACTGAAAAGATGGTAAACATAGCAAGCTTTCGGGACACTGTGGCCCCTTCGTCAGGCTGGTAATGACACACATACTAAGTATTTTCAGGTCTCCTTGGGTTGCTAACCATTTACCTAATACAATTTGTTCTGCTTATCTTAGAAATCTGGTTTCTCTGTCCCTGCTCCTCCACCCCTCCCTAACCCTACTTTGCTTTGCGTCACCTGTCATATCCACCAGAGCATATAACACTGTTTTTTTTTTCTTTCAATTGCTTATGTATATATGTATGTGTCTTCAGAATTTGTGTCATTACCAGCCTGACGAAGGGGCCAAAGTGTCCCGAAAGCTTGCTATGTTTACCATCTTTTCAGTTAGCCATTAAAAGGTATCAACCACTGAGGACTCTCAGATTGCAATATATTTTTCTATCTACTGGCTAACACGGTATAAATATTCTTTTCCTTCTGGAAGAGGTTTTCATCCAGGATATCTCTGTACTTGGCATAATGTGTCCTTCAATTGCAACAAGTCGTCCTGTCCCTGCAGCTGAAAAACACCTGCATATCATGATGCTGCCACAACAATGTTTCACCATGTCAGGATTGTATTGGGCAGGTGATGAGCAGTGCCTGTTCTTTTCACTCTGGTAATAAAAATTAGAGAACATTGCATGATCACTTGATTTTTTCAGACAAAATGTAATCTGCATTGATTACCATTTGAAGGTTTTTGTGTAAAAGGTACACCAGTGTTTTCCAAAATGACTAAAGTTTATCAACTTAAAACCTTTATTTTACAGAAAACATGAAGATCATAATTAGAGAACAGCAATGACTGTAGCACAGAGAAAGATTAAAGCTAAATTTTATGAAGGTTAATAAGCTTGATAAAGACCGCTTTGCTGGTCGAAACGTCGCTGCCGTGTATGACCATGGAATAAAGGAGAAACTTTTTTTCATCACCACCTTTGTCTGAGGCGCTGTCCTTCAAATATGGTATGTGTCTAATATCCGGATGTGGACTCTCTGGAGTGGACGGGTGCCCTGAGATGGGCTTATATGCATAGCCCTATGTGCCAGGAGGTGCTATGACCGTTTCTATATATAGTCTCTCACACTGCTCTGGTGTGATTTTGGTCCACTCTTCTTCCTGTCTCTTCCACAGTTTTGTGACTGTTGTGAGTTTCTTGGCCATAACTTGTTGCCAAGTATTTTCCAGAAGTTTTCTATTGGGTTTATATCAGGACTCATGGCTGGCCAATTCATTGTTTCAATGTTTTCTGTTTCAAGGAATTGCTTTACCTGTTTTGCTGTGTGACAGGGCGTATTGTCCTGCACAAACTTGCTGGCTGATTGAGTCCTGAACGCAAGTAATGAACCTTGTGTTGTTGAAGAAGGTGTTAATACACACTTGCATTTACGTTGCCATGTAGCTGTATGAAAGGTCCCACCTCTGCAGCAGAAAACATTCCCCAAACTATAACACTTTACTGACTTCTTTACATACTTTGAGTTCAGTCTTTTTTCAGTTTGTTGATGAACATAATGTTTCCCATCAGACCCAAATAAATTAAACTTGCTTAAATGAACTGTGGACCACTTTTCCTCTATCCACACAACATGCTCCTCACCAAAGGTGAGTCTAGCCTTTTGATTCTTTCTGCTAATTAGAGGTTTAGTCAATGCAGAGTGGGCTTTCAGTCCAAATGCTCTTAAGCATTGTGACACTGTATGAGGAGACAGATCCTTACTCTGTTCAGTACTGAACTGGTGAGCTATTCCAGCTGTAGTGTTGAAAGGATTACCCATGGAGACTCTCTGTATTATCCTGTCCTCTGCATTTGTCTTTCAAGGGTGACCAGCCTTCTTGGGGGACTTGAAAGAGTTTCTAATGTTGCAAAGATTTAATGTTCTAAAAATCACAGAATTGAAGTTGGAATGACCAACTTTTGTTGCTATGGCTGATAGGGTGAACCCTTTGGCCTTCATCTGGACAACCTGCTGCCGGAGGGTTTCAGTTACTTTGGAACACCACACCATTTTTGCAAAGTAGTGCAAACTGGAAAATTAGACTACCAGTTAAATAGGGTTTGTCAGGTAACTAAGGAAATTAGCACCAGGTGCAGATTAACACCAATAATTTGCAGATATCTGAAAGTGTTCTGTAAGGCGCCTTTCACATCAGCGGTAAACGCTGATCGCGGCAGTTGCGGTGATAAAACCACAACTGCCACGATTACCGCATAACGGCCGCGATCGCGGCACACTTGCGGCAAGCCCTATACAATGTCTATGGGGCTTGCGGTAAGTGTGCGGCAGGTGCGGCAAGTGCGGTTTCGGAACTTGCGGCAGGCGCGGCTATGAAAAAACCGCGGCATACCGCGCTTTTTTTGCAGTTGCATCTGCCGCAAGTGCCGAAACCGCAACTACACCACACTTGCCGCACCTGCCGCAAGCCCCATAGACATTACCGCAGGTGAACCGCAAGTGTGGCTGTTATGCGGTAATCGCAGCAGTTGCGGTTTTTTTACCGCAACTGCCGCGATCAGCGTAAAACGCTGATGTGAAAGCACCCTAAGTTTGATCAGTGTTCTATTTCATTTATCTCATTTACATTTTTATTCTGTCCTCAATGCCCACCAACAGTGCATTTTTTCAAGACTTCCTTAGCATTTGACAGTTGAAATAATCACATGTGCAGTAGATTGAATTACTAACTGTTAAATGCTAAAGAAATCCTGAAAACCCAGACTGTTGGTAGGCTTTGAGGACTGGAGTTAGGGACTTCTACTTTAGAATTTATTCAATTTATGGAATAAGCTTAAAATACTGCTAATTTACTCAGGATATTTTCACATAGGACAACACAATGACCATAACATTATGGAAATTGTGTGTTATCTAGTGATGAGCGAGTGTAATCGTTACAATTAGGTACTCGCACAGATAGTATGGTATTCGTGACACTCGTTACTCGGCAAGTATTGCTGGTGCTCGTGAGTGATATGTTGATCGTTGTCGATCTGACACAAATTGACAGCTCCCTTCAGTGCACTTTGAGATGCACAAAGTGAGCTGGCACCTCATAGAGAGCAGATTGAATGTTAGGATCTCTAGGGGGGCACAGCAAGGTGTTTTAGACATTTAAATTGTAAAAAAGCCCACCCTCCTGCCCTGTCCTGGAAAGACTTGTTTTATAGCCGGATGTGTGTGAGCGAAGCCTATCACTAATTGACTAATATTAGACTCACTATTCGGATGAATATGTGAGTATTAAAAATTACTCGTTACAAGTATAGCGGGTGCAAATATTTCACTACTTGCTCATCACTAGTGTTGTCCTCTAATTTTGATCACCAGTGTGTATATATATATATATATTATATTATGTAGTATTTGTATGTATTTGTTGGCAGTGATTTATATGTTCTTTTAAAGGTTTCACTAATTCGCTAAGGCTGGGGTCACACTTGCGTTTTTTACAAGTGTTTTTGGAGACCTGCATTTTCAAAAACGCATGTAAAAACGCACCCATGGGCCCCCATGTTAAAAAACGCATGCCCTAATAGCAAAAACGCATGTGTGACAGTACCATGCGTTTTTGGTGCATTTCCAAAAACGCATGCGTTTTTTAACATGGGGCCCTATGGAAAACGCATGCGAAAACGCATGTTATATTAGTACCATTTAGTACCATCCAAAAACGCATTCGTTTTCCATAGGAACCCATGTTAAAAAAACGCATGCGTTTTTTTAACATGGGCTCCTATGTAAAACGCATGCGTTTTTGAATGGCACTAAGGCTGGGGTCACACTTGACATGAGTTTTTTTAGTGACTTAAAAAAACGCATGCGTTTTTCCATGCGTTTTTTTCATGTCAGCATGAGTTTCTTAAGGTGTGTGATGGCACCCTGCGTTTTTGCATGCGTTTTTAAATCCGCACCAAAAAATAGTGCATGCACGGGCCCCTATGAAAAAAGGCATGCAAAAACGCATGGTACATTAGTACCATTTAGTGATATTCAAAAACGCATGCGTTTTACATAGGAGCCCATGTTAAAAAAACGCATGCGTTTTTGGAAATGCACCAAAAACGCATGGTACTGTCACACATGTGTTTTTGCTATTAGGGCATGCGTTTTTTAACATGGGGGCCTATGGGTGCGTTTTTACATGCGTTTTTGAAAACGCAGGTCTCCAAAAACGCTTGTAAAAAACGCAAGTGTGACCCTAGCCTAAATGGTACTAATGTACCATGCGTTTTTGCATGCGCTTTCCATAGGGGCCAATGTTAAAAAAACGCATGCGTTTTCTACAAAAACGCATGCGTTTTTCAAAATGCACCAAAAAATAGTGCATGCACAATTTTTTGGTGCAGATTTAAAAACGCAGCCAAAAACGCAGGGAGGCATCACACATCTTAAAAAACTCATGATGACATGAAAAAACGCATGGTAAAACGCATGAGTTTTTTTAAGTCACTAAAAAAACACATGCCAAGTGTGACCCCAGCCTAAATCAACATTTTTAATTTTAAATACTGATGATTGATCCTTCAGCCCAGTTATGTTTAAAATACAATCAAAATCGAGTGTACCTTACTTTTCTGTGAGTTTTCTATGAAGAGAATAATTGAGTTTTGAAGATTCTCCCCCTGAAGATCCAGAGTATAAGATTGTAAAAATAGATTGGTGTAAAGGCCATAAATGTGTTGAAATGCCAACCAAAATAGAAAGTCTATTTTGCTTTGAATTAGACAATGCAGAACCATGCATAGAGAATTGAAACTGCATAACAGAGCATGGATTTAAAAAAAACTTGCTAAAGAGAAGAAATACTGAATGTAGTTCACGGAATTCTAGACCAGTGGAATGCCATAGTGTAGAATTGTCACTGTGGAGGTCTGTGACCGCTTTGTGTCGCCATTGAATGGTGCCAGGCATGAAATAGAATATCATAAAACATTAATTTATTTCGTTAATTCAATACAAGATGTGAAATGCATGTATTATGTAGTCATTACAAACAAATACTATTTCAAGTGTTTATTTATGTTAATGTTGATGATTATGGCTTACAGCCAATGAAAACCCAAAGATCATTATCTCAGAAAATAAAAGTAGAGCATAATGGGCCTGAGAGATAAAATATTACCTCAATAGGTATCAGAGGCTTCACCTTGTGTGGTTATAAGAGTCATAACCACTATAAAAGCATATCACATCTGCTGCAGTCCCCAGTGTGGTGCATATAGAGTTGGGAGGATGAAGGATTAAAAACTGCGCTGTCGTATTCTACGAGACATCAAAGGGTGAATATAATATTGATTTATTAGTTAACGTGCTTCAGGGCTCCCTGGCCCCTTCCTCAGGACAAATCAATATCTTATTGCCAAGTTTGAAAGTATTTCAGGGAGCCCAGAAACGCATTGACTAATAAATCAATATTATATTCACCCTTTGATGATTGATGGAATATGGCAGCACGGTTTTTAGTCTTTCACCCTCACTACTTTAATTTTCTGAGATAATGATCTTTGAATTTTCATTGTCTGTAAGCCATAATCATCAATATTTGCAGAAATAATCACTTGAAATAGATCCCTCTTTGTAATGAGTCTATATATGTGTATGTAGTAAGTGTGTTTCACTTTTTGTATTGAAGTACTGAAATAAATTAACTTTTTGATTACCGTATATTCTAATTTATTGAGATGCACCTGTAGGTACCTACTATCGGCCTTTTACTGCTCATTAATAGATTTTCAACATGTTTCCTGTACTATATAATACTTTTTATTCTTATAGGTGAGTGAAGGTATTATGGTATCAACCATAGAAGTGTTTTGGATGCCTTATTTAAAATGATCATCCTATCTCAGCCTATTGTCAAATTTTGGAGCAGTTCTCTACACCACTCATATACAAGTGCATCTCAATAAATTAGAATATCATCCAAAAGATCATTTATTTTAGTAAATCAATACACAAAGTGAAACACATATCTAATATATAAAGCTGAATGTGTGTATGTGTGTGTGTATGTCCGGGATTGGCATCTACACCATCGCAACAACAGCCACAAAAGTATGCACAGTGACACGTCTGGACCCCGAGAGCGTCATAGGCTATGTTATGAGGCAAATTTTAACCCTGCGCGTTCCAGTTCACCAAACAATTTTATCCCTATCTACATAATGGGGAAAAAAGTGACAGTTACCAGTTGACAGTTGTGAATGAGAGGGGCTTAATGATAGCGCCAAAGACTAACAGCACATACCAGCATATAGTCACTAAGGTGGGGCCCTAACATGGGATAGTCACCACACACAGGGACATGTATACACACCACACTCACACAAAGAGTAACAGCAAGTGTATAGTCGCTAAGGTGTAGCCCCAACATTGGATACTCACCACGCACCCAAACACACACACACACAGACACACACAACACAGAGACACACACACCTCAGGGACACACACCTAACCCATCACCACCCAAGGGAGACACACACACCCCCCTCCCCAGAACACCCCTATGGGACACATGCACTCACCCCACAGGGACACACACACACACCACAAAGAGACACACACAACACAGAGACACACACACACCACACAGACCCCCCCCACAGGGACAGCACATGCACACCCTATAGGGACACATGCACTCACCCCACAGGGACTCACACACACCACAAAAAGACACACACAACACAGAGACACACACCACATAGACCTCCCCCAACAGGGACACACACACATACACACCTATAGGGACACATGCACTCACCCCACAGGGACACACACACACATACCACAAAGAGACACACACAACACAGAGACACACACACATTACACAGACCCCCCACACACAGGGACACACACACATACACACCCCACAGGGACACATGCACTCACCCCACAGGGACACACACACACACCCCAGGGACACACACACCACACAGACAGACACAGATGTGCACAAATCGCCTCACACAACTCGCCTCATACATGTGATATCTGTAATTTAAAAAAATAAACATCTGATTAAAAACAGCCAATGTGCAACACTTGTACCTTATAGGGAATTAAGGCAGATGTCAGTCACATGAGCTGTCTATTATGTGTATGTGTGAGGTAACATATACTGCCCGGCCGGGGGGAGGGTTTACTGTTGGCTGGAGGTTTATCAGGTTGCCTATAGCAACCAATCACAGCTCAGCTTCTATTTTCCTACAGGTCATTAATATGACATATTCAAATTCTATTTTGTTATAGCTAACATCATTATTTATTAACCCAGGCCTAGCCGGGTAGTACAGCTAGTAATATATATATTTTATATATATTATACAAAATAAAGGACTGCAGCACTCTTCTTTGTGAAACAACCGCCTTTATTCGGCCATCAGGTGGGTGGTGACTAGTCACCACCCACCTGATGGCCGAATAAAGGCGGTTGTTTCACAAAGAAGAGTGCTGCAGTCCTTTATTTTGTATACTTACACAGCAAGGAGGAGAGGAGCTGTGACTGCTAGAGCACCTAGGGGAGCTGTGCTGCACCAATATACTAATCTATATATATATATATATATATATATATATATATATATATATATATATATATACACATATATTCTCTGTATATGTACAGCACAATGAAATTAGAAAGGGGCCATGTATTATATATTGTGGCATCTTCTGTTGTAGTACGCTGTATTAAATATATCATTTTATTCTTCATCTTTTTTAGATCCTAATTCAGATTTCCCTAGTCAGTGACTGCGTCACTAGGGAAGAGTCAGGCGACTCCTTGGACAGGCTGATGAAAGATCTTCAGTGTGTCCCAAACCTGCAGTCTTTATGGTGAGTATAATGGCGGAGGCGCTGGGCTCCTGCGTACTTTTTCCTTAGACTTAAATTATGACAAGAAGATCTGTTTCAGAACCAAATGTATAAAAGCATATATTTCTTCGATTTTATATCAATTTTATTTTCATTCATATATACGGTAGTTTATAATTACATTATAACCATCGCTATTCATTTCCTTCTTTTTTTTTCATTTTCTTGGTATTTTTTACATAGATCATTTTACTGTTGTTCAGTATATATGAATGATTTAATTATAAAATATCTAAATTCTCTCAACCTTTGGACCTAGTTGGTTTTTTATTAAAATAAACTGTGATCAAAAGAAAAAAATATAAAAGTGACTACAGACATGACATTGAATATTGCATATAAGATCTCGGATTTCAGATTAGATGTATTACAAAGATGAGGACAATTTAATTTTATCTTATGCTTTTTATTATTAACACTAGATGTGGGTCTGATGCTATCACATTGGGAGGACGGTTACATGACGATGGAGGCAGGTTCTGTGGTGCTGGGGGTGACAGCTGTCTATACCCTCGTGTGGTCGCTCCCCTGTCCATTGTCTCTCTCTCCCCCATGCTCTCTCCCAATGTATAAAAATAAATGTAATCTAAGTTAACCCCTTAGTGACGGAGCCAATTTCCACCTTAATGACCATACCGTTTTTTGTAATTCTGACCAGTGTCCCTTTATGAGGTAATAACTCTGGAACGCTTCAACGGATCCTAGCGATTCTGAGATTGTTTTTTCATGACATATTGGGCTTCATGTTAGTAGTAAATTTAGGTCAATAATTTTTGCGTTTATTTGTGAAAAAAAATCAAAATTTTGGCAAAAATTTTGAACATTTTGCAATTTTCAAATTTTTTATTTTTATTCTGCTAAACCAGAGAGTTATGTGCCACAAAATAGTTAATAAATAGCATTTCCCACATGTCTACTTCACATCAGCACAATTTTGGAAAAAACATTTTTTTTGGTTAGGAAGTTATAAGGGTTCAAAGTTCATCAGCAATTTCTCATTTTTCCAGCAAAATTTACAAAACCATTTTTTTAGTGACCACATCACATTTGAAGTCCCTTTGAGGGGCCAATGTGGCAGTAAACATCCAAAAGTGACACCATTCCAAAAACTGCACCCCTCAAGCTACTAAAAACTACATTCAAGAAGATTATTAACCCTTCAGGTGCTTCACAGGAACTAAATGTGGAAGAAAAAAATGGACATTTTCATTTTTCCAACAAAAATGTTCTTTTAGTCTCAAATTTTTTTTCATTTTCACATGGACAACAGGATAAAATGGATCCTAAAATTTGTTGGGCAATTTCTCCTGAGTATATCGATACCTCATATGTGGTCATAAACCATTGTTTGGGCGCACGGCAGGGCTCAGAAGGGAAGGAGTGCAATTTGACTTTTGGAGCAAATTTTCCATTCAAAAAGTCAAATGGCACTCCTTCACTTCTGAGCCCTGCCATGCGCCCAAACAGTGGTTTATGACCACATATAAGGTATTGGTGTACTCGGGAGAAATCGCCCAACAAATTTTAAGATCCATTTTATCCTGTTGCTCATGTGAAAATGAAAAAATTGAGGCCAAAAGAATTTTTTTCATTTTTCATTTTTACAGATCAATTTGTGAAGCACCTGGGGGTTCAAAGTGCTCACTATGCATCTAGACAAGTTCTTTGGGGGGTCTAATTTTCCAAAATTGGGTCACTTGTGGGGGAGCTCCAATGTTTAGGCACACAGGTGCTCTCCATACGAGACATGGTGTCCGCTAACAATTTGAATCGAAAATTAGCTCCAATTGTTAGCGGACACCATGTCACATATGGAGAGTCCTTGTGTGCCTAAACATTGAAGCTCCCCCACAAGTGACACCATTTTGAAAACTAGACCCCCCCAAGGAACTTATCTAGATGCATAGTGAGCACTTTGAACCTCCAAGTGCTTCACAAATTGATCTGTAAAAATGAAAAAGTACTTTTTTTTCACAAAACATTTCATTTTTAATTTTTACAGATTAACTTGTGAAGCACCTGGGGGTTCAAAGAGCTCACTATTCATCTAGATAAGTTCCTTGGGGGTCTAGTTTCTAAAATGGGGTCACTTGTGGGGGAGCTCCAATGTTTAGGCACACAGGGGCTCTCCATGTGGACATGGTGTCTGCTAACAATTGGAGCTATATTTCCATTCCAATTGTTAGTGGACACCATGTCGCGTATGGAGAGTCCCTGTGTGCCTAAACATTGGAGCTCCCCCACAAGTGACACCATTTTGGAAACTAGACCTCCAAGGATTATATCTAGGGGTATAGTGAGCATTTGGAACCTACAGCTACTTCACAGAATCTCATAACAATAGGTTGTCATATTCAACATTTTCTTTTTTTCACACAATTTCTCACTTTTAGGCCAGAGTCAGATTAATGCTTTCATGGGGGTCGCGCTAAAAACATAGGTTTTGGCAGTCTTGACGCCTTGTTACTGCCATGGTAACACAGCGTCAGCGAGCCAATGCTCGCCTATGGAGGCGAGGCCCCATAGGGCGGATCAAACGCTGGCATCTGAGTGCTGGGTTTTTTTTTCCCTGCGCAAGCAAAAACGCTACTGAAAGCGACTTTTCTCGTGTTAGAAAAAAGTGCGAGATTTCACCCAGATGCCGGCTTTTGAGCTGCGCTAGGCGCTGTGTCTCCATAGGTGAGCATTGGCAGCGGGTTACCATGGCGGTAAAATGGTGTCAGGGTTGCCAAAACCTATGTTTTGGACACAAGCCTCAAGAAATGTTCATGTGAACCTAGCCTTAGGGCATGTGCACAAGATCTGGAGACACCGTGTCCTGGACATCTCCTCTCCTGCATTTTTTTTCTTACTATTTCTTTATTACATTTAAAAAAAAACACGTGGGGCTTCGCCATATTTTTGGTCCAGCCAGGTACAGCAGGCAGCTACGGGCTGCCACCAATCCCCACTGCCTAGTTTTACCTGGCTGGAAACCAAAAATATAGGGAAGCCCTTTTTTTTTTATTTTTTCATGAAATAATTAAAAAAAAAAAAACCGGCATGGGCTTCGCCATATTTTTGGGCCAGCCAGGTACAACTAGGCAGCTGGAGGCTGGAATCCTCAGCATAGGGAAGCCCAAGCTTTCTGGGCCCCCTCCCCATGCGAATTGCAGCCCGCAGCCACCCCAGAAAACAGCGCATTCATAGAAGCGCCATTTTCTGGCGCTGTATCCAGCTCTTCCAGCTGCCATCTAGCGGTGGCAGACTGGGTAATAAGGGGTTAATACCAGCTTTTTGGCAGCTAGCACTAAGCCCGAGATTCATAATGTCTGGCCAATATTAGACCGGGCCATTAGGAATCTCTAGTAAATAATAAAAAGAAGACACAGCACAGAGAAAAGTATTTTTATTAGAAAAATAACACAAACACTTATTTAAACCCCATCTTTATTAGTCTGTGGTGTCCGTCGTAGTCCTTCCCACTGGTTCGACATGGTCCAGCGGGAAGGTCCCTCGATGATTTTCAGTGTTTTATAGTATATGTGGGCATCTTCCATATGCTATAAAAGCAGGCATCCTTCCAGGAGAATGACAAGTCATGATCTCAGTAAGGTCATGGCAGGTCACCATCCTTGGTTCACAAAGGGTCAATTGTGATCCCATCATGGGATCACAATTGACCCCTGTGGGAAACAAGGGTGGTGACCTGCCATGACCTCACTGAGATCATGACCTGTCACTATGCGCAGGCAGAACAGTCTCTGTTCTGTCTGCGCATGCCGGCAGACCGAAAGAGGAAGAGGCTGAAAGAAGCAGCGGGAGCTGCATCGGGATGATGGTGAGTATCAGGGGACCACCGGGAGTGGAGGGGGGGGGGCGAACTGACCGGCAAGGAGGCAGAGTGGGGGAAAAATGATTATCTCCCTCCCATCTGAGCTGTCAGATGGGAGGGAGATGATGACGGCGGGGGCTGGAAGGAGCCGCAGCTGCTGCAGGGCCACAGGGGAGGATGTACGGGATCGGGGGATGACCGGGGATGGTGGCCAAGTGACCGGGCAGGGGGGCTGATTGGGGGAGAACAGATCATCTCCCTCCCACACGGGACACTATTTGGCACACTTATAAAAACTGCTCAGTTTTTCTACCTGCTAAAAAAACTGATTGGTGTATGTGAACAAGGCCTATGTGTGTATATGCATGTATGCACATGAGTATGCATGTGTATGCGCATGTGTGTACATGTGTATGTGCATGTTTATGGCCTTGTTCACACATACCTATGCGTTTTTTAGCACTCAGAAAAACATCAGTTTTTCTGAGGCTGGCTTCACATCACGGTGTGATCCGGTCAAGGGCTGTCCGGGATGACCCAGACAGCCCCGGACCGGATCCACACACAGAACCGGAGGGCCAAATGTGCCCTCTGGTCTTGTGTGCAGCCGGATGCTGCTAATTGCAGCCGCAGCTGCTGATTTTTCAAGACCGCGGCTAGCCGCGGTCCTAAAGGAGCAGCGGCGTGCAGCCGCCAGTGTCCGCTTGCCGGATCCTCACGGACTGGGGCAATCCTGCCCCATAGGCTCCCATATTAGGGAGCGGCGGATTGCCCCGGATACGGGAGGGTCCGGCCAAATTCAAGATATGGCAAAAGGGGAGATTTTTCTCCCCGGACAAAAAAATTATGCAAGCTTCATTTTTGTGTCCGGGGAGAACAATCCATATTCCCCCGGACTGTCACGGAGTGATGAAACCGGATGGCAGAGAGCTGCCATCCGGCTCCATCCGGCCCCATAGGCTGCTATGGGGTCAAAAACCGATCAAGGGCTGTCTGGTTTACACCGGACACCCCGGATCCAAAAAAAAACGAGATGTGAAGCCAGCCTAAGAGTGACAAATAGTGTACCCTGTGGGTCTGAAAGTGTTTTTGAAGTTTTTGGACTTAGTAATTTTTTCACCAAAAACACATGTAAAAACGCATGCGTTAATGCATGGTGCCTATATGTGCCATTTAAAAACGCATGCGTTTCCCATAGGACCCCATGTTAGAAAAACATGCGTTTTTTTACAGCACCCAAAAACGCAGCATGCAGCGTTTTTTGGAATGGGGAAAGACACGCAAGTGTATCTAAAAAATGCATGTACACTTAAATGTACCATGCGTTAACGCATCTACGTTTTTAAAAAACTGCAAAAAATGCAGAGAGTACCAAAAACGCAGGTATGTGTGAACAAGGCCTATGCGTGGGTAACAGTGGCGCACAGACCAACAGTGTCTAACGCACTACACAAAATGACAGAGGAAACACTGGGGGGACAAATACAAAAGAGAGCCGTGCTCATAATGAATGGGGGAAAGGAGACCTCCTGCACTCGCCTGCAGCTGTGCCCTGATCTCCCTACCGTCCCCATACTGGTTCTTTCACCTTTTCGCCGAGCAGGATACCTTGTCCCTAGCTGGCCCTGATGTTAACCCTGAATAAGGAGATGGCCGGTGGGAGCACTAGTCCCAACTGATGCACTAATAACAACAAAAGGGGATGGAAAGACAGACAGGGTAATGACAGGGTAATGACAGACAAGGTAAATAACTTCACACCTGCTGCCGCTCTCCTAGACAGCAAATGGCTTAGCAATGGTCAGCTTCTCTAGAGTAACTGCTTCACCTCAGTTAGCTAGAACAGGAAAGGAGTTCACTAATCAGCAAGGAATGCTGGTCCATGTGACCTTATAAAGAATATGTGAGTGATCACAAAGTAGCCACACCTGGGAAGAGAACTAAGGAGCTTTACTAGCAACAGAAACTGACATTAACTTCTACACTGCCAAAGGAAAGAAACACATCTAATATTAAGTCTCATTACAGGAATGAGACATAGGTTCCAAACCTGTCACAGATTCGTGACAAATTTACAATCTACAATGAGGTAGGGGTGACACGAAGTATAGGTTCTTATTTAGAATGATGGTCCAGCCATCTTGAAGAAATAGAGGATAGATAAAGGCTACATGAGTCATCACTAGCCAGTCTGTGTAGATGTTTTGGGTTTGGTGGAGTTATATGGAGAGTTATTCAGAGAAATAGTGAATGGGCTATATATAAAGGACTTCGATTGGGGAGCATGATGGGCCACCTTAAAAAGACGTGTTTTTAAGAAGCATCCAAAACTGTGTAAGTTGTGGATAGTCCTAATTTCTTGGGGTAGGAAATTCTAGAAAATTGGTGTAGTAAAGAGGAGGTAGGAAGATAGAGTGATGGACGAGATTAGGGAGGCACTGCACTGTGAAGAGCTTTGTGGGTGAAAACAAGCAATTTGAATTGGATCCTATAATGTATGGGCAGCCAGTGCAATGACCGGCACAGAGTAGGTGTGTCTGAGTAATGGTTAGCTAGATAGGTGACCCTGGCTGCTGCATTAAGGATGGACTGGAGAGGGGAAAATATAGTGAGGGGAGGCCAATTAATGGAGAATTGTAATAATCAAGGCGGAATCGGATCAGGGCCAGCATATGTTAGACAAGCATTTTGGTAGTGACACAACATAAGCCCCCTGCCTGTCATGTTGAGTCTGGGAATGCTGCAGACAATTCAACCTTAACCTAGGGGTGACCCAAATAATACCTTATATGGACTGATGCCTGTCTTTCTTTGGGGAGTCTAACTAATTGAGGAGAGTGCAAGGTAGCAAGCATTTTGTTCATGGTCTGCTTGTCTGAGCCATGACTTTCTGGATTTTCAGTTTCAGGGTCTCATTTAGTCTCTCTACTCTACCTCTACTTTGTGGATGGTACAGAGTATGAAAGGCCTGCTCCACTCCCAGGATGAACATTATTTCCTGCATGACTTCTTGGTAAAGTGGTTGCCTCTATCATTTTCTATGGTCTTGGGCACCCCGTATCTGCAGACATCTAATGAGATTATTTTTTTCATTGTAGCCTATGCTTCTGACCATTATGAGAAGAGGTTGACAAACACAAGTACATACTTGTAGATTTGCATCTAGGGAAGTTGAATGCATTCTATCTAGAGGCACTGGAATGGGTACAGGGGCTTCAGTGTGCGTCTCATTGGCATCTTGGTGATGCCTCCCACATTGTTAAGCGCACAGGTCAGACAACCTTAAAAGTATTTGGCTGCAGTGACGCTGAATTCAGGGGCATAAAAATGGTGGTGTATAATGCAGAGGTATATCTAGGTTTTCTGGCACCAGGGGCAAGAGTTCAGTTTGGCGCCCCCCCCTTCCCGTGGTCTGAGTAGACGTCATGTGACCAATCATCCATATGAGATTTTTTACACTTACAGGTACAGTGACTGCTGGAGTATATTACATGTTGTTAGGAGTGGGCTAAGGTGTTTAATGTTATAATTAAAGGGCTTGTCCAGGTTTCAGATGAAAGTCAAGATGACTGCAGGCCTCCGAATTCTCATGGCGCATGCACTGCACACTTTCAAGATTTTCCCATATCAATGGTAAGATTGGACGGTCATGTGAACACAAGTATGCAATTTATATACTTCTGTCCACATTCTGACTAGACGTGTCCGGCCTCGCTCAATTCATTTAATTCGATCAAAGCCTCGCATGTCTAGTCAGCACGTGACTGCATGTATGTAAATTACATACTTATAGTTACGTGACCTTCCACTCTCACCAGACGATCCTGACAGCAGGCAGTGTGGTCTCTGTGAGAATTCAGAAGTCTGCAGTCACATAGATACACATAGAGTGACTGCAGACTCATCACAAGTTTGACAACCAATTTAATGCTTCTAACAAATAAATACATAGAACCCTTAACTTGTTAGAATGCACAACAATTTATTAACATAGCCATGTATCAAGAAAGCTTACAAGTTATGGATTGTTAGATGTGTACTAGTGATGGGCGTATCCTAAATTACTCGGAATCGCTTGACTCTAGCGAGTCCGAGCCTGGGACTCGATACTCGTTGCGAGTCTAGCGAGTCCAATGTTAATGAATGGGGAAGCAAGTAATAGCGAGTAGTGTGCGATTTACAAATCACAGATGTGTCTCGGAAGCTTCAGCCTGAAGCAATCCTAGTTTTGTCAGAGACGCTGACAAAACTAGGATTGCCATTGATTTGCATTGGACTCGTTTACTGTGCAATTAATCACTGGGAAACTCGCACAGATAAGAGTCCGGCTGTCTGCTCTGTGTGCAGGCTGCCGCAGCTCCAGGGTCCTAGAGCCCGCCTGCTGCCTGATGTAGCAGAGCTGAGATTGTTCTCAGTCTGCTCATTCCCTGTGCATAGACATCTTTATCTATGCACAGGGGATGTAGCAGAGAGGACATCGCGTTTTGGACTGCGTCGGACGGAAGAGGATTTTTTTAATTAAAGATGGAGTCCCTAATGGCTTTTTTTTTATTTCTAATAAAAAATTTTCTCTGTGTTGTGTTTTTTTTAAAACAATTTAATAGAAATTCATGGCAGTCATGTCCAATATTGGCGTGACCACCATAAATTTCGGGCTTAGGGCCAGCTGATAATACAAAGCTGGCCCTAACCTCTTTATTACCCAGCGTGCCACCGCCACCAGGGCCACTGAAAGAGCGGGGTTCAGTGCCAGAGGATGGCGCTTCAATGAACGCGCCATCTTCTGGGGCGGCTGCGGGCTGCAATTTGCAGCGGGGGGTGCCCAGAAAGCTTGGGCATCCCTGCGCTGCGGATTCCAGCCCCCAGCTGCTTAGCTGCACCTGGCTAGACATAGAAATTGCGCGGAGCCCCACGCATTTTTTTTTATTATTTCATGAAATTCATGAAATAATTCAAAAAAAGGGCTCCCCTATATTCTTGTGTCCGGCCAGGTACAAATAGGCACCTGGTGGTTGGGGGCAGCCCGTCGCTGCCTGCTGGATCCGGCTGGTTCCAGAAATACGGTGAAGCCCACGTGAAATTTTTTTCTGACAAATCCATAAAAAAATGTAAATAAAAGGGACTGCATCTTTATTAACCCCTGGACCATGGGCGAGGGGTTAATAAAGATGCAGTCCCTTTTTTAGGATTGTTTTATTGATTTTTCAGAAAAAAAATTACATGGTCTTCGCCGTATTTCTGGAACCAGCCAGATCCAGCAGGCAGCGACGGCCTGCTCCCAACCCCCAGGTGCCTATTTGTACCTGGCCAGACACAAGAATATAGGGGAGCCCTTTTTTTTAATTATTTCATGAATTTCATGAAATAATAAAAAAAATATGCGTGGGGATCCGCGCAATTTCTATGTCTAGCCAGGTACAGCTAAGCAGCTGGGGGCTGGAATCCGCAGCGCAGGGATGCCCAAGCTTTCTGGGCACCCCCCGCTGCAAATTGCAGCCCGCAGCCGCCCCAGAAGATGGCGCGTTCATTGAAGCGCCATCCTCTGGCGCTGAACCCGCTCTTCCAGTGGCCCTGGTGGCGGTGGCACGCTGGGTAATAAAGGGGTTAATACCAGCTTTGTTATACAAGCTGGTATTAAGCCCGAGATTCTTAATGTCAGGCCACGTTTGACCCAGCCACTAAGAATCTCCAATAAAGGGTTAAAAAAACATAACACAGAGAAATTTTTTTATTAGAAATAAAAAAAAAAAGCCATTAGGGACTCCATCTTTAATTAAAAAAATCCTCTTCCGTCCGACGTAGTCCAAAACGCGATGTCCTCTCTGCTACATCCCCTGTGCATAGATATAGATGTCTATGCACAGGGAATGAGCAGACTGAGAACAATCGCAGCTCTGCTACATCATCTCTGTGAGCAGGCGGGCTCTAGGACCCTGGAGCTGCGGCAGCCTGCACAGAGAAGACAGCTGGACTCGGCTCGCAAAGTAACAGCAGTTACTTTGCGAGTTTCCCAGCGATTACTTGCACAGTAATCAGACCAATGCAAGTCAAAGGCAATCCTAGTTTTGTCAGAGTCTCTGACAAAACTAGGATTGATATTGATATGCATTGGACTCGTTTACTGTGCGAGTAATCACTGGGAAACTCGCAGAGTACCGAGTCCTGCGAGTCCCTTACTACTCGCCGAGTAACGAGTCCTTGCGAGTAGATTCGCCCATCCCTAATGTGTACAGGATCAGAACAATTAACACAAAACTACATCACCAGACCCACTAGAGGTACTGAAATACATCCATATAACCCCTATCAGTACAGAAATAGAAAGTCAAAACCCTCATCAGTACAGAAATATATCACTAGACTCACCAGAGGTACAGAAACACTATGTTAAAACCTTAATCAGTACAGACCCACCAGAGGTACAGAAATACATAACTATAACCCCCATCAGAACAGAAATCACAATCCTCATCAGTACCAAAACTCAACATCAGAACCACCATCAGTACATGGTAAAACAATTGTAATGTCAGGTCAGACCCATACACAAATGTACTGCATGAACCTACAACTCCTACTACATCATTAGCAATGGTGAGGACACACTGGAAGTTGTTGTTACCAGCTGTCAATAAAAGCATACAGGAACCACAGCACTGATGAGAAGTAGTCATTATCACAAATAATAATTTACATCCTGGTACGTTATAGATGACCTTGTCTGATCGGAGTCGTCTTTTGCTTTTCTTCATCTTCTGCAGGCATCATGATGACTTTTGACATCCACAGCTCGTCTCTGCAGATTTCCATCTTCTCCAATCCTCTGCAGCACATCCAAGCACGATATCCTTAAAAATAGCAGAATGATCAACATTTTCCTGAGTAAAAATATCTGCCCTACACTGTGCCCCGGAATAAATATTTGCTCCTTCTCACTGTTCCCTACACAAAATATGGTTTACACACTGTCCCTCTTCTGGCGCATGCCCTCCACACTGCCCTCTCATCACACTGCCCTCTTCTTTCCATACTGGTCTCCCTGGTCTCCCTGGTCACTCTATCCTCTACACTGTATCCTTCTATACTTCCCACGGTTTATACTGTTCTCCCTCATCAAACTCGATATACTGTCCCCGCATGTTGCCCCCTTTCTATACAGCTTCACACATGCTCAGTCTCTATTCTGTGCCCCTTTACATGTTTCTCATCCCCTACTGTTTCTTCATACCTTTCTCACTCTACATACACCTAATCCCTCCTCCTTCCCCATACTGTGTCAGCAGCCATCCTCCCTCACTCCACATACTGTGTTTACACCCATCCCCCTCTCACTCCTCATACTGTGTCAGCAGCCATCCCTTCTCCCTCCCCATACTGTGTCCACACCAATCCTCCCTCACTCCATGTACTGTGCTGCAGCCATCCCTCTGTGACTCCTCATACTGTGACCATACACCTCGTACACACACGGCTCTGCTACATACACACTGTAAATCCCTCCCAACCCCACACATAATCTTCACCTTATCCACCTTATCATGACAAACAGCACAACACCGTCCTCAGTCCTGTATACACGGAGGATCATGTGACCCCTGACTCCTCCCCTCCATTGACATCAGCACAGGTCCTCTTAGCACAGAGTGCAAATGGAGATGAATACCGGCTCTCACTGCAGGCAGGGGGGGGGAAGGCGCGCAATATGTGGCTGGCAGTGGAGACCGTGGGTGCTGCAGGAGGGGGCCCAGCAGAGCCCTCCCCCCTGCGGCGCCCAGTTCTCATGCCCTGCAAGTGCCCCCTAGATATGGCCCTGCATAATGTCTGTTAAAGCAGTTCTAGATTGTTGGGTATTACTGGGGTGGCTTGAGCCTTCATGGGACACAGAACCCATGAAACTTTTTTCCCCCCATGCTACAGCCTTTTGGTGACTGTACAGGTGCATGGCCTTTGACCTTCACTAGGGCAACTTGTTTGAGTAAAAGTAGGGCCTCCATCATGTGTTGGACCGATTCGTAATTCTTGGTAAGTTTTCCTGTCACTGTGAGGAAAAATCGAGTTCTCCATTTAGTCCATAGTCATGTGCAATGTCAAAATCATGGTGGCTATCTGTATAAATGTCGGCAGTTTGATCTTTAGCAATGTCTGCATGTTTATTTAAGGTCACAGAGTTCAGCTTTGTGGGCAGATATGTGAGGGCAGTGATTCTGCTTTTATGATTTCAGGGAGGGAAACATTAGCATATCCGGTTCTAGAACTAGCCAGCCTCGTCATACTACGATCTATTCACAAAGAGCTCATGGTTTGGGGTTATCTAGTGGGACATCAGTAACATGACTGAAACCTGCTCTTCCTGGGACATTAATTGTACACATTCATGTTCCTATTCTGGCTCAACTAACAGGTCACCCAGATTATCACTAGCAACCCCACTCCCCCACTCCAGAGGCAAAAAGATGGCTGGATTAAAAGTAGTGCTACACTAAGGGTCACATCACACTTGGCGACGTTCCAGTGATCCTGACAATGATACGACCTGGTAAGGATCGCCGAAACGTCGCCAAGTGGTCGCTGGTGAGATGTCAAACAGTCAGATGTACACAACAATGCAGCAATGATGTGGCGACCCGTATAATGACCTCAGCGGTCATTGGGACCCTGTCACACAGCAGCTAGTCTGACAACTCAGACCTACATTCTCAGTCGCCAACGAGGTCATTGTTAGGCGTCAAACACACCGATGCATGCTTGCCAGCGGGAACCCGACGATCAAAAAATGGTCCAGGCCATTTCGACGTGATCGGCGATCTCACAGCCGGGGCTTGGTCGCTGCTACGTGTCACACATAGCGAGATCGCTTGCGAGGTCGCTGTTACGTCACAAAACCTGTGATGTATCAGCAATCTCGCTAGTGATCTCGCTATGTGTGACGGGGGCTTAAATGGTGGTATTATAAGGTAAGAGAAGAATACATTGAAGCCTAAGATGACTAGCAGTACTGAGATTTTTTGGTTGTACTTGAGAAAGAATGGCAGTATCATCATGAAGGACATAAATAGTGAGAGAAAAAATCTGAGCAATTTCAGCAGACTTATCCAGGAGGAGCTGTACTGCATTTATAGCTTGCAAGCAAGAGAGAGCACCTCTTGCTACAGAATCTAGGCAGGTAGAGTAGTTGGCCACTGGTCACTATTGGCCGCCATGAGTTTGGGTGAGTAAACCCGTAGAATAGCCTGACAGTTCATGACAATACAGCCTCAAAGGTGTTGAGTAGTCTGGAAGGCCTAGAGCCAGGGCGGAAGCAATGGTCAGATTGAGGGTGTAGAAGTTCTCTAGGGCTTCAGACATTGTTTGGAGAGGCAATTATACAGAGGCTGCATAAGGGCTGATGGGCAGCAATGTAACATAAGGTCAAGAAAAGTTCTCATGCATGCAGAATTGGAGGGAGGGGTGAGCATTTCAATGGCTTTCTTTCTGTCTGTAGTAAGGTGCTTTATCCTTGCAGAAATACAATACCCCAAAAAGGTAGTGGTTGTAAAGCAAATTAGTAGCTTAATTTTTGAGGTTTTGCAAGGAACTGTAGGAGGGACAGAGTGTTTTTAATGCAGCTTTATTTACTGGGTTAGCAAAGAAGTAAGTCATCAATATACTAGGGAAAGACTATGCATCATGGCCGGGGACATGGACTGGTACTAAGTTCAGGACACTATTTGGTGCTCTTTAATTACAGGCTTTAAGCCTTCAGCAAACGCGAAGTGTAATAAATGGGTGTTGACCGCAGACGTATTCTCATACCCTAAGCCTTACAATCTTACAATCTATGCCAGAGTCGGGTATAACCTTTTTTATTGAGTGTATAGCATCCTGTTACCATAAATATCATGAAGGGTGGTTGACTGGAAAATTAAAATACTGATTGCCTGAATCCAGTGAAATATCATTCTCAGGTGGGGCCCTATTGCCCCAGCCACAACGGGGTTCCAACGAATCCCCTGCCTTTACTGACACCAAATCCTCCAAATTCCACCAAAACATGAAAAGGCTTTTTTCTCTCCTTCCTCTTCTTATCCCTATTGACTTGTAACCTGTGAGCACTTGCCATACTTCTGGTTTATATTGGTTTAGAATTGGAGGACACAGAGTATTTCTGCAAATAGTGTTTTAATTATACATAAAAGACAAAGACAGGTGATATGACAGAAGAAAAACAATGGAATCCCCTACATTACACATCCGTATTAAAATACCGTACAACCATAGTTACATAAAACTGATAGATATCCAAAAAGTAGGAAATAAAGTACAATTCACATAGTGCAGGTATCTCTGTTGGTTATATAACCCATGTAACCACAATGCCCATCATATTGTACCAAATTGGAATGGGGGATTATATTTACATTTCACCATCTTACCCAAAACCAACATAGGTATAGACTACATACAGTTAAACCCCAGGTCATCTGTACATACAGAGCTCAAACCACACTTCCCACTTTATACAAAGGATGACAGCATTTATATTGCAAATGTATAGTGCCCAAGCACCATTAAGGGAAATCCCCCGGAGGGAAGGACCAAAGTTTTTACATAATGCCCCAACACGTGTTTCACATGTTGCTTCCTCGGGGGGACAGGAGATGCAGACGTGTAGGGAGGCAGTCCGCAATGTTCCCCACTCATGATGCCGCCTCTTATGCGCAATACTGGCATTGACGTCCGTCCTGATTTACATGTTGCAAAACGCAAACCATTCTTAGATGTGAAAACACCCTGAGACCTATTGTGTGTAATGACATTAATTGTATTGTGAACAACTGTTGTGTATTTCTACTTACTACTAGAGAGATTGTACTGTGCTACCTCTATTGTCCTTTACCTCTGTAGGTTTCGGTTGCAAATGGATGCACATTCAGGGTGTCCCATTGCTATATTTTAATGTGTAATCACTGTTTTTATAGACGTTTGTGAATCAACAAAGTAAATTTTGTACCAAGATTTTGGGCTACAAACTATTTCATTATAGGTATTTTTTGATATTTGAGTTTTCCTTTTGATTTGTCTGGCCAAAAAATAGGTTGCTCAAGTTACACATGTAGAGGTTTTCCACTACATCTCTGCCTGGTCTACCAAGCAATCAACCTATATTTTCCTAAATAGCACTCTATCAAAAATCCTCATTGTCTCCGACCTAGTGGGCACCCAGACACTAAGCAAACAAACTCTATGCATTTACTGGACATGTCTCTATCCTAGCTTTGTTTTCACCTCAGCAGACAACAGCTCTACCTTGGTTAGACTATATTACCCATCTTCTGTATACACAATTATGCAATTGCAAGTGAAACTATAGCCTGTTCTTTATTGTATGAGTTAGGCTGGCTTCACACTTGTGTTCCCCGCCGCTGCGTATTGCGGCGTGGGAGCGCAAGCCGAGCGCATACAGCGCAAGTCCCTATGTTTAACATGGGGACGCACTGTGTATGCACTCGGATGCACATGGCCGTGCGCACCCATTGTTCGCTATGTGTGATTTGTACGCAAGCATCCGCATGCGAGCAAATCACACATGGCGGGCAATGGGTGCGCACGGCCATGCACACCCGAGCGCATACACCGTGCGTCCCCATGTTAAACATAGTGACGCGCAGTTTATGCGCTCAGCTTGCGCTCCTCCACCGCAATACGCAGCGGCGGGGAACACAAGTCTGAAGCCACCCTAACCCATCTTCTATGTACTTCACCAGGTACACAGGACTAGGGAAGCATACTATCAGGGACTCTTAGGGCCCCTTTACATGCTGAGACTTTCCAGCGATCCCACCAGAAATCCGACCTGACTGGGATTGCTGGTGCATCGCTACGTGGTTGCTGGTGAGATATCAAACAGTCAGATCTCACCAGCGACGCAGCAATGATACGGGAACCTGTCACTCTTGGGCGTAGTATTGAGATCGTTGGTTGTTGACCCAGTCAAACACAGCGATGCACGCTGCCCAACGGGAGACCGAAGACCAAAAAATAGTCCTGAATGATTTGTAGCGATCAGCAATCTCACAGCAGGGGCCTGATCACTTATGCGTGTCACACGCAGCGAGTTCGCTGGCGGGGTCGCTGTTATGTAACAAAACCTGTGACGTTTCAGCGACATCGTTAGTGATGTGTGAAGTACCCCTTACCTGTCGCAATAGTCTGCTCTCTGTCTCTCCTTGCCTGACTATATTATCAGATGAATACCTTCAGTCTCCATGTCTGGAGACTAGAACCATATGGGTTTTTTGTACAGTGCTGTGCAAATTAATTGGGACAAAGCATTTTTTAAGTAAAATCGTAAGTTGGTTACCAGTCAGTGATTCAAACCAGTTTTAACTGCTTTGAACAGGTGTGAGTGTACAACCTTGAGTAACAAAATGTGGTTTGACTGGTTTTAGTCAGAAAATAACAGCTAGCTGTCCCCTCAGCTTCAGTTGAGAGCTTGTTTCTGTGAGGAGTAGTTTAGTGTACTTTTTCTCTCAGTGTGATTCGTGCCTGTTAAAAATGGATGTTACTCCACGGAAAAGGTGTAGAATTATTACTCTTAATGAACATACAAGTCTGACTGTAAGAGAAATCACTTCCATCATTGGTATTGGAAAATCTACTGTTTCAAGAATAATTCGCACACACAATGAAACTGAATCGTTTTCTCCAAAACGAAAAGGGAAATGTGGAAGAAAAGGAAAATGACACCAAGAACTGATCGTATAAGCAATCAGGCCTTTCTTATCACCGGTCGCTGCCGGTTTCTTTTTTGTTAAAAAGAAAGATGGAGGTCTTCGTCCCTGTCTCCATTTCCATGAACTATACAAAATAACTGTTAAGAATACTTATCCGCTTCCACTCATTCCGATCTGTATAATCAGGTTCGGGGGCCAAATGGTTTTCCAAACTGGATCTCAGAGGGGCATATAAATCTGATTCGTGAGGGTGATGAGTGGAAGGCAGCGTTTTTACAGCTGAAGGTCTTTTTGAAAATCTCGTTATGCCTTTTGGTTTAACTAATGCTCCCGCAATTTTTCAGAATGAATGATATTCTTTCTGATTATATTGGTAGATTTATTGTGGTTTATTTAGATGATATTCTAATTTTCTCACCTGACCTGGTTTCCCATAATAATCATATCCGTCTGGTTCTGCAAAGGTTAAGAGATACGGTAATTGTTTGTTCGCTAATAGTGATGGGCGAATCCTAAATTACTCGGAATCGCTTGACTCTAGCGAGTCCGAGCCCAGGACTCGCTACTCGTTGCGAGTCTAGCGAGTCCAATGTTAATGAATGGGGAAGCGAGTAATAGCGAGTAGTGTGAGATTTACAAATCGCAGATGTGTCTCGGAAGCTTCAGCCTGAAGCAATGCTAGTTTTGTCATTTATTTGCATTGGACTCGTTTACTTTGTAAGTAATCGCTGGGAAACTCGCACAGATAAGAGTCAGGCTGTCTCCTCTGTGCTGGCTGCCCCAGCTCCAGGGTCCTAGAGCCCGCCTGCTGCCTGATGTAGCAGAGCTGAGATTGTTCTCAGTCTGCTCATTCCCTGTGCATAGAAATCTATATCTATGCACAGGGGAATGTAGCAGAGGACATCGCGTTTTGGACTGCGTCGGACGGAAGAGGATTTTTTTAATTAAAGATGGAGTCCCTAATGGCTTTTTTTTTATTTCTAATAAAAAATTTTTCTTTGTGTTGTGTTTTTTTTAAAACAATTTAATAGAAATTCATGGCGGTCATGTCTAATATTGGCGTGACGGCCATAAATTTCGGGCTTAGGGCCAGCTGATAATACAAAGCTGGCCCTAACCTCTTTATTACCCAGCGTGCCACCGCTACCAGGGCCGCTGGAAGAGCGGGGTTCAGCGCCAGAGGATGGCGCTTCAATGAATCTTCTGGGGCGGCTGCGGGCTGCAATTTGCAGCGGGGGGTGCCCAGAAAGCTTGGGCATCCCTGCGCTGCGGATTCCAGCCCCCAGCTGCTTAGCTGTACCTAGCTAGACATAGAAATTGCGCGGAGCCCCACGCATTTTTTAAAATTATTTCATGAAATTCTGAGATTCTGACTCTGAGACTCTGACTCTGAAATTCATGAAATAATAAAAAAAAAATGCGCTGAACCCCGCTCTTCCAGCGGCCCTGGTGGCGGTGGCACGCTGGGTAATAAAGGGGTTAATACCAGCTTTGTTATACAAGCTGGTATTAAGCCCGAGATTCTTAATGTCAGGACCACGTTTGACCCAGCCACTAAGAATCTCTAATAAAGGGTTAAAAAAACACAACACAGAGAAAAATTTTTATTTGAAATAAAAAAAAAAGCCATTAGGGACTCCATCTTTAATTAAAAAAATCCTCTTCCGTCCGACGTAGTCCAAAACGCGATGTTCTCTCTGCTACATCCCCTGTGCATAGATATGCATAGGGAATGAGCAGACTGAGAACAATCTCAGCACTGCTACATCATCTCTGTGAGCAGGCAGGCTCTAGGACCCTGGAGCTGCACAGAGAAGACAGCTGGACTCGGCTCGCAAAGAAACAGCAGTTACTTTGCGAGTTTCCCTGCTATCACTGGCACAGTAGCCGAGTCTAATGCAAACAATGGCAATCCTAGTTTTGTCAGCGTTTCTGACAAAACTAGGATTGATATTGATTTGCATTGGACTCGTGCGAGTAATCACTGGGAAACTCGCAGAGTACCGAGTCCTGCGAGTCCTTACTACTCGCCGAGTAACGAGTCCTAGCGAGTAGATTCGCCCATCCCTATTCGCTAAACTTAACAAATGTACCTTTTCTGTTCAGGAAATATTCTTGGGTTTTATTGTGTCTGCCTCCGGTTTTAGGATGGATTCTGGGAAGGTTCAGGCCATCATTAATTGGGTTCAACCGAGCGACCTCAAGCCCCTGCAGCGCTTTTTGGCGTTTGCAAATTTTTATAGAAAGTTCATTAGAGGTTTTTCCCAAATTGTTAAGCCTCTTACGGACCTCACTTATAAGGAGCGTAGGTAAAGGCTTGGTCACCAGAAGAAGCGGTTAGGAATTTTGAAAATTTGAAGAAATGTTTTATGTCTCCTTCTGTGCTTGTTCACCCAGACCTCCAGAGGCTGTTCATTAGTGGTGGTAGATGCTTCTGAGGTTGGGGTGGGGGCTGTATTGTCTCAAGGTCCCAAGCAAGGTCCCTAAAAAAAATTTTCCTGCTGAAAAGAACTATGATGTGGGCAATCGAGAGTTGCTTGCCGTCAAGTTTGTTTTTGAAGTATGGAGGAATTTTTGGAAGAAGCCGTTCATCCGGTCACTGTGGTGCCAGATCCTACCAACAGTTAAGAATGGTGGAGGATCCAAAATGCTGTGGAGTTGCATCTGGTACTGGAGGCCTTGACCATGTCACAGGAATAATGAAATCAAAGAATTATCAAGAGATTTTAGAGCAAAATGTCCTATCCAGTGTAAGAAAACTTGGTTTGAGTTGAAGATCATGGGTCCTCTGGCAAAACAATGACCAAAGCATACAACCAAAACTACACAGCAATGGTTGGGAAAGAAAAATTGACTGTGACATGACCAGCAATGACTCCTGACATCAATGCTATTGAAAATCTTTGGAATGAGCTAAAATCTGTATTGGGAAAAAGATCCCTGCTAACATTGAAGAGCCTGAACAAACTGCAATGGAAGAGTGGAAGAAAATACCAGCTGAGAAGTGCAAGAAGCTTATAGATGGCTACAAGAAAGTTTGGAGGCTGTCATCAGTACCAAAGGGTGTGTAACCAAGTATTAATTAAGGGTGCCACTGCATTTATTTTTGCACAAACTGTTAATTCTGTTTGGTACACAGGATCTGTTGAAGAGTAAGCACTACTCGAAACGGGCTCCGTCATCTCTGCACCTCCCTCCCCGCACCCTCCACCTGATGTCATACCGCGACTGGAATAAAGAAACCTGTCTTCATCGGTCCAATGAGTGCCACCTTCTTCTTTTTTTTGGATAAAAATGACTATGTCCTACGGCTGAGCAACGTTGGACCTGGTTCTGTGCCACAATTTCAACTGCAGCAACATAAGGTCAGTGCCCGGTTTTCCTTCTACATTCAAAATTGTTGATTCTGTTTCTTCACTGAATTTAAAACATGTACACTGACAAACGATGTTTTATTGTTGTATTACTTTGGACCACTAATTAAAAAATCCTGAAGGTATGACTTTGGTACATTTCCATTTATTTCTGAAGATATTGTACAGTCTATGAATACCATAATAACTACAGCTCTCAATTTGGCCACCCAGTAACCCCATGCATACCAAAACCTGCATAATCAACAGGCAACCCTAACATACCAGACTGACTAAAAAACTGAGGCGGATTTCCAGCTTTGCTGAATGGGGATGGATGAGGTCTCAACACTTCATCACATACAAACAGTCCCTCATTAATTTAAAATCCACACTAACTGCTGCAAAACAAATCTACGTCTTATCTCTCATATCTTCACCATCTCACAACCCTAAACAGCTTTCAACACTTTCAACTCTCTCCTCTGTCTCCCAGCATCTCCTCTCTTTCATCTCAGCTGAAGGCTTTGCCTCTTTCTTCAAGTAAAAGATTGATAACATCAGAGTAATTTTTGGCCCACAGTCCCCACAACCCCTCATGACAACTAGAGATGACCTAACCATTCCCAAAACTGTTCTCCAATTTCAAATTTGTCATGAACATGGCTGATTCGATTCAGGTTCAGCAAACTGAGCAATTTCCCGAAAGTTATGAACATGGATTTGTTGGGTGAGTGATCAGATTTAAGTGATGCTTTTCTCCTACCTTCTGAAAGTGTAGGATAGCAGGCATGACATCTTTGATTAGTTGAGGAGGTGTGGAGAGGTCAGAAGAGCGTCAGACTTAATTTTTTTCCCACGCTTTATGTGTGGATGTTCCGGGCTGGCAGCCAATCAGGGCACATAAAACATACACAAGGGCTTGTGTCATTGGCTTGCTTGTTTCATTGACTTGCAAAATCACATGTCCCTAGGGATGTAAAAAACTGCCATTTGCCATTGTCATCAATTTGGGAATGTTACTGCTAGGGACAGTGCTGCTGCGGCTCAATCCGGCTCTGTCAGTGTTAGACAATTACATAGCTAAATACTCATTCACTTTTTAGATAGCACAGGAGGGTGAGAGTGTCCATCAATTGAGTATTCAAATCGTCACTTCAGTGAGGCTAAGATGAGGTCTGGGGAACAGCTATTTTCCTTGTGGAGATTTTTCTGCCAGCTGACAGTGAGGAGACTTAAAGCCGCAATGCTCCTCTGGGAAATTGCATATGCAAATTGTCACTTCAGTGAGAAAGTGAAAAACTCTAATGCCACCTAATAAAGGTAGCGATCCTAAAAGTCATAATTGACTCTTTAACAAGCCTTTTAATATGACTCAGGATCAATTAAGGAATCTTCAAATCTTCGACCAACCACTAATCAGAGAACAATAAAACTATCTGCTTCTAATCTCTGAACACTAACATTTACTGCCTAAGCTGCTCTCCCGCCTTCCAATTCTGACCATTCTGATGTTCTGCTTCACCTCACCTGGCTTATGTACTGCATTACGCAACCCTCTATTTATGTATATTTATGTGTGTAATTCAGAATTTGTGTCATTATTAAGCCTGATGAAGAGACCTTAGAGTCTCGAAAGCTTGTTATTAATTACCATCCTTTCAGTTAACCATTAAAAGGTATCAACCACTGAGGACTCTCAGATTCTATTATTTTTCCATCTGGACATAGGCATTTTGTGCTGAGAACAAGTGTGGTTCCTAAATCTGTGTACATTGGCAAAGCCGTGTTTTTTGCATACAGGAAGGGATTGCCAAATCCTTCAGTTCCTGCTAAAAAGGCTGTTTTGACCTCTGCTACCATGTACCTGCAGCACGCAGTTTGGAGATGTGAACGATCCACCTCAATACATGCCAGCTCTGGAAGACGTGATCTTTCTCGCCGCCCCAGGGGCAGAGGGTGCTTCATCACCAGAACTGTAGCAGCCCGCACAGAACATGGACACGTATATGACCTGAAGCTCCACCGTGTTACCCACATTGGGCTTGATATGCAGTGAGGTCAAAATCCAGTGCTTGTCTGGCATGCCTGAGGAGGTCCCATTTCTACAGAGTTCACAGTTAGGAGGTGATCTGCTCCCCATGTTAGCCGAGACCAGCACAGGTCGGAGTCAGGAGGATCTTGCAGCATGCCTGGCTTTATTACACCTGCAGCCAGTGGATCAGTAAAGCCAGGAGGAGGATGAGAAGGACAAGGAGGAAGAGAAGGATGAGGAGGTAGGAATAGCAGAAGGCCCTGTTTCTCAGCCTTGTGCTGCACTCCCGCTAGAGGCTTTCCACATGGAGGATGCCATATGGGAACCCATACCCTCTCCAAAAAATTATCCTATTAGGCATGAACCTCCCTGGCTTGTATCATTTCTTTAAGAGATAAAGCTCACAGATTCCATTGTTTGAGAGTGGTTTCATGGGTCTAGGGCCAAAGACTTTGATGAGCATAGTACCTGATGCAAGGTGGTGACATTCGTCCAGGAGAGGTTTTTTGGGTTCATTGCCAAAAAAGGGACTGGCTACAGGTGCTACACCAACCAGTCCACCATGCTGCATGACCACTCTGCATACCCTGTGCTGGGGAGGAGGTCACCATCATGAAGGTGAAGGGGAGCATGGTGTGCTTTGTGTTAGGCGTAAGTCGGTCCTAACTGTGTAAGAATTTTAAAACTGGCAGCAGGAGGAGAGGATGTTGCCTTGGCTGAAGGCCAGGCCAGTTCACGGTAGCCAGCCAGCTGCAGAAAAACCCACAGTGGGCATTGATCCTGAAGAACCTGGGGGAATGCAGTGCATATAACATTAAACTAATGAGCGGGGACCCATGACCTCCGCCTGTCACTGCAGCCTCCTCCCACCTCCTCCAGCCCCCGCTCACCCCCTACAGCAAATACTGAGTGACTCAAGTATAAGCCGGGGGGGGCACTTTTCAGCACAAAAATTGTGCTGAAAAACTTGGCTTATATTCGAATATGTATGGTAATTGTTTTCAAATGTGCGATATTTATTCATATTGTCTCACTATCAAAATTTGCATGTCTATTCTGAGGCCTGCAAAGTGTATAACAGGTCAGAAGTGTTCTGCTCACGTTGCTGTCTTTTTCCTTGACCATGTGGTTCAGTCTTTTTTCTGCCCCAAAATCTGCAGCAAATCTGCAATAAAAAAAAAAAATGTTGGCACAGCATTGCATAACTCTCATAGACTTTGCAGGCTTCAGTATAAATATGCAGATTTTGATGCAGATTCTCAAAGTCTCCTTCAAAAGCTGCATCAAACTATGTGACATGGGTACAAAACTGTGAGAGCAGGCCCCCAAGCACTGGTGAGATTATGGCAAGCAGTGCCAACACAAACATTACTGCAGTTCAAATTGAGGGGTCACACAGGGGCTATCCTACAACTTTGAACTGCACTCTCAGATGACACTGCTCCTCATACGCGCTGTCTCATGATACCAGTGAGATATACCCACTATGTCTCGTAAGATATCTTGGCTCTCGCGAAACAGTTTGTGTTACGAGCGCTGACACCACTGAGGTTATCTCAGGTCACACAGCAGGATTACCTGCTGCATGATACCTGCTGTCTAACCTGAGACAACCTAAGGGAAGTCACAGCTTGTTACACTGCCAGTAGCCATGCAAAGTCTGGGGTTCCACTATATGGGGGATGCAGTCGCTAATTCCCCCCCATATTCTCAGACTACTGCAGCATTTATTTGGGCTTCATTTTTTTTTTTTTAAAGTGAAAGAGGAATGTATTGGGGTTATTTTTCAAATAAAATATGTATTGGTGAGGTTATTTGTTTCCAACTGACTTGGTTAGTAATGACGGGTACTGATTGACGCCTCAACATTACTAACCTCTTTCCTTGCTGTCAGCTCATAATACGAAGCTGGTATCAACTCCAAATACCATTACCTTTTTGCCAATGCACCTGGGCAGCGAGAGAGATGGGGCGAAACACCAAGAGTGGTGCAGCTAATGGGGCACCACTCCTGTGGTGGCTGGGGCCTGTTTATTTTTTTTCAAGATTTTAAAATCTTTTAACCTTTTAAAGATTGCTCACCTGTTCTGGTGTTCAAGTGGATGGATGGATAATAGATGGATGTAAAGCAGAAAGAGATTTATAGATAGATGGAAAAATAGAAATACAGATAGATATATGTCAGTTATATAATGTCACACCCCCTATATATTGTAAGCTTGCACCCTTTAGTGCCTTTCATGTTGCAGTAAAGGGTGTTTAGCCTTATATTTATCTTTAAAAAAACTAATGAATAACAGAAAATAAAAAGGCTTGGGATATCCTCTATTTTTCTTTGCCAGCTCGGGTACAGAAGGCAGCTGCAGCCTGCAGCTGGCAGCTGTTATTAAAAATGAGGGGGACCCCACTCAATTTTTTTTTTATTTTTACAGTAAGCCGAAGTCAGTTTGGTTGTCATACTAGCAAAGACTCACAGATGCAAGTAGAGAGGGTGGGCGAGTCTAAGTCTGTCTTTATCCAATCAAGGGGAGGAAGCAGCAAAGATGTCTGAGGTTCATGATCGGGCCCGGAAGCATGGTGACAGTGGCGCTGAAGCTTGCTAAGTATAGTGTAGAAAGATAATATCTGTACCAAAACAGCGGGACTCCACTGTAAACTTGTTTCAGCTTTGATTGGCAGCTTTTGGGCCCCTTTGAAGGTGTTTTCTTGGCCCTTGATTTTGCCTCCCTTTAATTTGAATGGGGTTATGAGGTTTGTTGAACTGTTTGTTGAACACATTGGTGTATCATATGTCAATTTGGCGAATCGAACCCGAACTTCACAATTTTCGCTCATCCCTAAAAGACATTCTGGCTAGGGTCACATTTACGTTTTGACCCTAGCCTACCGGATTGCGCTTTTATCTTAGTACTTTTCCCAGCACCACTGGATAACGCTGCCCCTAGTTACCCGATATTTACCTTCCCAACCAGTCACACAGGGAGCTGCTGGGAGTGTGCTTTACAGCGCCGTACAGGAAACGATGCAGACAGCGTTTCCTGTGCAGCGCTGTAAAGCGCACTCCCAGCAGCTTCCTATGTGACTGGTTGGGAAGGTAAATATCGGGTAACTAGAGGCAGCATTATCCAGCATGGCATAGCGGTAACGCTATGCGATGCTGGGAAAAGTACTAAGATAAAAGCGCAATCCGTAGGCAAGGGTCAAAACGTAAATGTGACCCTAGCCTCTCTTTTAATTTCAATAACTAAAAAAATCTAGGGTTTCTCCACTCTAGCATGGAGACAGTATGGAAATGTTCTGAGTCTTTGGGTAATATGACTATGTACTATAAGTATTCTTTCCAAGGAACACTGTGTTCTTAATTGCTTAAAGTGGATATGTTTTTAACACTTATTTCCCAGAAATTATCTTATAATACATTTCAAACACCCTAATTCTCTTTTTATGTCTTCATCCATAAATGTACAGATTCCTTCCCAGAAGTTTAACTCATGTCAATCTACTTCTTTGGGAAAATGATAAGAATCTCACTTGAAATCTTGTCAGTACTATGAAAGTAGGTTAACTTAGTAACATTATGCTGAATGTTCTTGTGCGTTTATGCTAAAGACATTTCTCAAAACTCTACTTTTAAGGCGAGTCAATGCCATCTGCTGGTAACCCAGATGATTCAAACCACTTTGAGAAGATTTGAACTCATGTCCTCTTTAATTTTCTCAAAATTAAAACTTTATCATTTTATTTTCTATTTTATTAATAATGTAAAGCATAAACGTCAATGCAATGCTACAACTTTAAGCTACACATTTGTTTTCTTTTTTTTGTTTTCACCATTTCACACATTTATTTGCTCATACAACATCATAGGTACCATATAAAAAATAAAGCTACCAATTACTAATGCAGCGCTGTAGCTCTATTGAGTCATATATATCAGTGTTTGGCTTCTTTGATTTTCTTGATTACATTCTTGGGAGAATGCTTGTCAAAACTCCCAGCAATAATAGAGTTCTGTAACCTATATAAGAAGTATTTATAGAAAGCTGTTAGCATTCTCATTTCTCATTCATTTTTAATTGACCCAATTATCATACTTATTTTAAATGTGCTAAAATGAAATCATGATGTTGGTTATGTGTCACTAATCAACCGATAATGAGCACAGTATAACCTCAGCTTGCACTACTGCCTAGGCTCTGGGGCAAGGTAAAGTGTGAGTACTGAAAACAGAAACATAAATAACATTAGTTAAAACACAGCGACAACGGTAATTATTCACGTTTGACGGTAAAGAATATAATTCTGTGTTAGTAAAATTGACTATAAAATTTCTTCTTGTTACCATTGATCTATTTGTACTACATTTATAACATCAAAAGTTGTGTACATGTACTTATCTTCACAAATCAAAGCAATAGAGATAAATGTATTATTAATAATTTTATTTGAAAAAAGTCAGGATGCTGTTTAAAATGTAAGGAAATCTAGATTTCAATGATATGTAAATCTTTTAATTGCCTTATTTTATTCACAACAGAACATAGAGCACATATCAGAAGATTAACTTTAGACATTTTTGCTTTTCATTTGAAAAAGATAACTCATTTAGATATTGGTGATTTTTCTCAAAAAATTGGGACAGAGTTAACAAAAAGGTGAAAAGTAAGTGATATTAATGAAAAGTAACTGGAGGATATGATAATTTTTTAACTAAGCTACATGACTATTTAAAAATTACAGAAGCAGAGTCTCTAAAAAGCAAAGATGGTCAGTGGTAATTACAAAGACTTTGAATATCCTACCATATTAAATACATAATTCTTACCATATTGAATACATAATTATAATCAAAGAATTCTGTCTGTAAAATCCATTTGCACAAAGGAGGTTGGTGGATAGAGATGAACGAACAGATTAAGGTGGAACTGAATTTTACTTGAATTAAAAATAAAATTTGCATTCGCCAAAGTGTGCTGTTTTTTTTTTTTACAATTGTTTCAGCAATATGATCTTCTGGCCCTCTTTATCGGAACCATAAGGTCTTCAAAATATTAGAAACTAAAAAAAACTTTATACTCACCTATCTGGCATCTCTTTTTTATGGGTGCATAGGTAGAGTCTTCCAAGGCTTAATAAATTGTGACTAAGGCCAGGGATTTCAGCGCAGTCAACACAGATCCAAACATGAGATGAGTACCAGATGTGTGCCATGTAGAAGTAGAGGGTCTGGCAAGATGAGCGGTGTAGGGGAGTATAAGGATTTTGACTATTTTTTACATATTACATTTATTATGCTCTAGGATCTGGAGAGATCCCAGAGCATAATAAAAGACCTTACACTTGCCGAGAGTAACTTTTCCATGCATCGAATTTCCCTGGAAATGCATGCAAATGGGCAAAATCAAATTTTGCCTGATCCGCTTATCTCTACTGGTGGTCAATATTATATGCTCTCAATCTAAAGGTTTAAAGGCAGCACTACAATAACAACAGCCATGATTCTTTCATACACGTCACTACATGTGCTCAGGAATATTATTTACAAATCATCATCTTTAAACAATGTACACTTTGAGGGATGCAGCTGAGCCCCATAGGGCATCATTCCTCCAGTGGTGCAGAAGCAATTGCCTGAACTACTTCTTAATACTTTAGGGGGACCAAACAGAATGCTGGTGGTTTGAGGGGTTGAATAATAAATGACCCTCTGAATTAACTTTTAACGCTTTAAAAAAAAAAAAAAAAAATTAAAAATTATTTTTGGCTGCAGTGCATTTCCCACTTCCAGGCTGATCTACAGTCCAAATGTCACAATGCCAAATTAGTTCCGCATGTGTCAACCAGCTAAATCTGCAGGGGGTTGAAGACTACTTGTAGGCACTGTATAAGCCGACCCCCCTACTTTTGCCCCCATAACCTGGGAAAACCTATTGACTCATGCATAAGCTGAGGGTGTACCCCAGCACAGGTATACAGCCCCCAGCAGTGTGGTATACAGGCCTCCCCACTGGTAGTATACAGCAGCCTCTCCAGTGGTAGTATACAGCAGCCTTCCCCATGGTATATACAGGCCCCAGCAGTTTATACAGTAGCCCCAGCGGTATACAGCCCCCCCCCCCGTGGTATACACAGTCCCCAGCAGTTTATACAGTAGCCCCAGCGGTATACAGCCCTCCGTGGTATATACAGTCCCCAGCAGTTAATACAGTAGCCCCAGCGGTATACAGCCCCCCCCATGGTATATACAGGCCCCAGCAGTTTATACAGTAGCCCCAGCGGTATACAGCCCCACCCCCGTGGTATATACAGGCCCCAGCAGTTTATAAAGTAGTCCCAGCGGTATACAGCCCCCCCTATGGTATATACGGCCCCAGCAGTTTATACAGCAGCCCCAGCAGTATACAGCCCCCCCCGCCGTGGCATACAGGGCCCCCCCTTGCTGCCGCACACCTGTAAAGTAATACATCATTAAACTTATCCCTGTAGCTGTTGCCGCTCGGTCACTGCGCTCCTCCGGGTCTTCATGCTTCCTCCTCCGGCGCACAGACAATGACGTCATTTCCTGTGCGCTGGACGAGGAAGCATGAAGACCCGGAGGAGGGCGGTGACCGAGCGGCGACAGCGACAGGGATAAGTATAATGATGTCTTACTTTACAGGTGTGCAGCAGCAAGGGGGAGGCCCTGTATGCCACGGGGAAGGGGGGGGGGCTGTATACTGCTGGGGCTACTGTATACACGTATGACTCGTGTATGAGCCGAGGGGGGGACTTTTCAGCACATTTTTTGTGCTGAAAATCTCAGCTTATACACGAGTATATACGGTAGTTAAAGGGAACCAACCATGAAAAAATACCTATCTAACCTCTAAATATCTGTCCCTGGGGCCCTAAATGACTATTCTAACCATCCCTGACTGACTAAATCTAACTAAGTACAGGCACAATAAATCACTTTTATACTTACCAAATTCTTGTCGCCTGGGCGCTCCTCCAGGCTCTCTGTCAGCGAGGCGGGTCTCCTCGCTGCTGTCCTTCTTCCTTCCAGGGTGGCATCTTCTTCGTACGAATTCAAAATACCCGCCCATTGCGTCCTCGCAATGAGCGGGTCACGTGATGCAGGCCCCGCGTCACTTCCGCCCGCCGCGTCACTGGTGCACTCAGACCGGCTTCTGAGCATGCGCAGATGGCATGCTGAAGCCGGCCTGGGCGCGTCACAGTCCCAGCGACGCGGTGGGCGGAAGTGACGCGGGGCCTGCAGCACGTGACCCACTCATTGCGAGGACGCAATGGGCGGGTATTTTGAATTCGTAGGAAGAAGATGCCGCCCTGGAAGGAAGACGGACAGCAGCGAGGAGACCCGCCTCGCTGACAGAGAGCCTGGAGGAACGCCCAGGCGACAAGAATTTGGTAAGTATAAAAGTGATTTATTGTGCCTGTACTTAGTTAGATTTAGTCAGTCAGGGATGGTTAGAATAGTCATTTAGGGCCCCAGGGACAGATATTTAGAGGTTAGATAGGTATTTTTTGATGGTTGGTTCCCTTTGAAGAATATTTTGAGATTTTTTTACTTTCTCTTGCAATGAGTCTCGCTGTCTCAATCTTTGCTGCCCTGATTTGCTTTTTACACATGTTATTTAATTTTCTATATTTATTTAATGCCTCATCACTACCTACTTGCTTTAATTCCCTAAATGTTTTCTTTTTGTCACTTATTGCGCCCCTTAAAGCTTTTTTTAGCCATAGTTGTTTCCTCCTATTTCTAGCATGTTTATTCTAATAGGATATATATTGTGCACAGGTCCTATTCAAGATGCTAATAAACGTCTCCCTTTGCTTTGTGTACTTTTATGTCTCAGGACATCTTCTCAGTTTATTGCACTAAGATCATCTCACAACCGTTGGAAATTTGCCTTCTTGAAGTTTAGTGTCCTTGTAGCCCCTCTACTACACATCTTATTAAAGGATACTTGAAAACATACTATTTTTATTTTTATATATATTTGATATGCGGTCCGGCCTGTTGGTTAAAATTAGGTCCAGCAGTGCCCCCCTTCTTGTTGGGTCCTGAACCAGTTGTGAAAATAATTGTCTCTCATAGTTGTCAAAAACCTATTACCTTTGCTGGAACTGCAGGTTTTTGTTCCCCAATGTATTTCAGGGTAGTTGAAGTCCCCCATAATAATGACTTCTCCCTGAGTCACTGCTTCATCTAATTGCTTCGTGAGGATATTCTCCTTCACTTCCATTATTGTTGGAGACTTATAACAAACTGTTATCAGTAATTTATTTTTCCCCCCCTCTCCTTCTCTCCATCCACAGGGACTCTACTTTTTCATTAGATTCACATATATTGTCACACAGGATGGGTTTTAAGGATGATTTTACATATAAACACACACACCTTAATTCTCGCTTATTTGTACAGTCATTTCTGCACAGATTATAGCCCTGTAAATTAACAGCTCAGTCATAGCTCTTGTCCAGCCATGTCGCCGAAATCCCCACCATGTCATAATTATTTTCCAACAAAATTAGTTCTAATTCCTCCATTTTGTTGGTGAGGCTTCTGGCATTAGTTTGTACATGCACTTTATGCATCTCTCTTTACCTCTATTCCGTCTTACCATATTGGCTGTTTTATCCGTATTCAAATATTTTTATTAGGTAGCAATATGAATAAAATACAAGTCATACATACGTAAGATTACAAATTTTTTAAAAAAGAAGGATTGTAAAACAAATAAATAAAGACAGTAAGTAATTAAAAAAAAAGAAAAATGCAGAGAAGAAACAAAAACTATGTACAGTGACATGGTGGTCAACCAAAACAAATGGAGCATGGCGGGGAAAGGTGGTGATGTCAGAGCAGGAGGACGGTCTCCCCGCCTACTGCAGTGACATCACCGCTTATACCCGCCCTGCTCTATGTTAAACATTGAGAAGGGCGGGTATAAGCGGTGACGTCACCGCAGGGGGCTGGGCTAAACGGACATTTTGTAAAAAAAAAAAATAATGTCTTATGCTGCAGACAGGGAGACAATGATTGCAGGGGTGGCAGATACCAGCAGGGGTGTGATCTGCCTTTGGCTGCAGCCCAGCCACTCCTTTATGCTATGATTAATTTTCAGTGTATTATCGGGTACAGGGCTGCTCAAGTGCTGTGGGACCCCTTGTCTGGATGCTGCAGACATGTTGCATCCAGTGCTGTAATTAGATCACCATGCCTGGTTTAGTGACAGGTCCTCTTTAAGCTAATACCCTGAAATCATCTTTTAGGACCTTCCACCTACCTCTAACGTTGTCATTTGTGCTAATGTGTACCATTACCGCTGTGTCCTCACCAGCCTCTCCCAGTAATCCGTCAACCTGATCAGCAATGTGCCGGACTCGAGCGCCATGTAGGCAGCACACTGTTCGACAATCCCTATCTGTTCCCCTAATAATTGAGTCCCCCACTACCAGCACATGTCTGGACTGCCCTGTTCTCTTGTTTTCCCCCTTACTGGACCTGTCACTCCTCCGGCTTTCAGAGGACATGCCTAGCTGCAGCAGTGCTATCCCTGTACTGACACCCACTTCATCTGCCAACTTAGCCTTCCTGGCACTATTCCCTCTACCCCACCTTCTGTCACCCAGCTAGCTGCTTCACTGTTGTGCAGCTCCATGCTACCATCCTCCCCCAGATCTATCCCAGTGAGCAGCTGCTCAGTGAGCAGCAGACTCCTTTCCATATTGTCTATGATCTCAGTGTTTCCAGCTGCTCATTTAGATCCAGTATCTGGAAAATGCACAACATGCTCACATCTCACACAGAAGTATGCACCCTTGACCGGTTGTTCAAGGATTGCATACATGTGGTAAGATGTACACTGGATGGCATAGTCAATTATGGAGTTCATTTCCTAATGGGGATTGCGCCAGACAGAGATGATAAGTAAAAAGAAATGTAAAGTATTAATAAAATACAACCAGCAATTCAGTAATTCCCCCTTAAAAACGCCCTGAAAGTGACACACTTACTTCTGTTCGCACTTACACTCCGGTCACACTCAGCTCGTGTCACACTTGCTAAGGAAAAAGATTTAAAGAGGGTTTTTTTTGTTTTCTTTTTTTTTCCTTTAGAAGAAATCCAACATACAACTCAATGCACTTCCAAAGGACTGGTAGTCCCAACCAGCTGCTACTTATAAACCCTTAAAGGGAACCTGTCACCTCCTAAAAGCCACCTAACCTATTAGTACATGTCCCTGCACCGTCCTATCATCATTATAACCATCCATCTCTGTGCTAAATGCTTCCTTTCAAAGTTGAAATAAACACTTTGATAGTTACTCATTAGGATGATAATGAAGTAGAGGCTATATGCAATTGCCCTCTGGGCGTGTTGTTTTTCAGGCTCCAGGATCCAGCCTCTCTCTGTGCTGCTTTGCTTGTGCAGGCTTTGCGCTCCCCATCTCTGTCACTCACAGAATGCAAATCATTTGTCCTGCCTTCAGCTCCACATCACAGCAGAAGCTGCACAGAGAGGCTGGATCATTCAGGCTGCAAAGCAACACGCCCATAGGGCAATTGCATATAGCCCCTACTTCATTATCATCCTAATGAGTAAGTATCAAAGTGTTTATTTCAACTTTGAAAGGAAGCATTTAGCACAGAGAGGAATGGTTATAATGCTAATAGGAAGGTGCAGGGACATGTTTTGATAGGTTAGGTGGCTTTTAGGAGGTGACAGGTTCCCTTTAATTATGAACCCCCACCCTTAATTAACCCTTTGTGAGTATAGATGGATACACCACAGGATTTATGTGCAATGGTGTTTAACCCTTAAACTTACAGGTAGTAAAATAAGAGACTGTAAACTTTTAGAGAGAAAAAAAAAAGTTAAGAAAAATAAAATTGAAAAAGGTTGAAAAGCAATCAGCAATTCACAATTCAGCAGCCATCAGCAATTCACAGTATTTGTTGCAGGATTCCCAAATACCTCCTCACTGATTTACAAGTCTCACACTTACTTCCGTTCGCACTTATTCTCCGGTCACAGTCAGCTCATGTCACACTCGCTAAGGAAGAAGATTTAAAGAGGTTTTTTTTTGTTTTTGTTTTTTCCCTTTTGCAGAAATCCAACCTACAGCTCAATGCACTTCCAAAGGACATAGAAAGTTACACTGCCAGACCACAGTTCAGACTAAAGGTCAAAGTGACTATCTGCCTCATTGCAGTAAATTTTCCATTGGGTAATTTGTCTGAGTCAGTCACATTTTTCAGGGATTTACACATAATCCCATGTGTAAGTGTTGTGACCAGGGTTAGGATACTCAATTACTGGGCCAAGGGTCAGATCATTTTAGGTATCAGTAGTGGAGGTGGCCGTATCAGTGATTGTGACCCCGGGGACAGTTGTAAAAAGACATGTGGCTGCAGGCCAGGGGTTAACACAGTAGTTTACTGTTCCCTCTATATGATAGTGAGTGGTGTTTCCCCATGGTGTTGATGTAGTGGAGGGAGACAGGAGAGCCAAGAGACACTTTAAAAGTAAAATGGTTGTTCTTTACTTAAACACAGCCAGAATGTACTCTGCCATAGAAGGTACAAAATGCTGAGAGGGTGTACCTCACATTGAGGCATATAGCAACGGATTTAGGCAATGAGCACAGGTGCAACATGATGACAGTAAGAGCAATCAGAGCCCATCCTGGTATACAAACTGACTTACTTTAACTATCCCACTTGAGTGCATTTTCCAGCAGATCCCACTGTACGAGTCCCTCTAACCTTCATTTTTGGTAGGTGATCCTATGTACCCATCTTCTGTGTAGGCAACCTCCCTGTCCAGGCCCGTACTCCTTTTGGTACAAGGCTTTATATTCAGTTATGCTAGATTCACACTCTTCAGGCCAGGGTATTCCATCTACCTAAAGGGTAAAGGTCCTCAGAGCTCCTTCCTGTGATTTCAGGTTAGTCCATTGCCGTGCAGACCGCAGATGTGGGGTTTAGGTTCCCCTACATGTAATACGTCTGTACTCTGAGGTCTCACTAAACTCTGAGTCATTTTCAAGATAACAGAGAGATGTAGAAACACCAAAGACACGAGATGTTTGGGTACGGTCATAGCTGGTTTATTTTCCGACGCGTTTCAGAGCCACATACCGAGCTCCTTCCTCAGGGAATGTTCCCTGAGGAAGGAGCTCGGTATGTGGCTCTGAAACGCGTCGGAAAATAAACCAGCTATGACCGTACCCAAACATCTCATGTCTTTGGTGTTTCTACATCTCTCTGGCAGCAGCGCGGACTTTAAGGTACTTTGTCCGGAAGATTTGTCTTGAAAACCGCAGTAACCTGTGGAAGTACAGTCCCAGCAGCAGCAGCTGCATTTTCTGAGCGATCTAGCTGGTTGTGTGCTACACAACCATACCAGGTGAGCAATTCTAATATTGTTAATTTAAACCTGTCTAAGAGATAAGACCCTATTGCGCATTCTCAACCATCTAGATATATTTTCAAGATAACAGCATTTACCTAACCTATGACTCCGCACTAACAAGTTATGTGTACTAGACTCCAGCCACCAAGCTATTTTGCCCAACAACAGGCAAATAAGGAGTTTAACCCCAAGTGTACTAGTGTATGCTGAATACCTTGTGTGAAAGGTGCAAACTTCTTCTAATACATCAAACACATCTATAAGACACTAATGTAATCCTCAATCTAGGGCATTACATAAGCACTCATCAGAAAGTGCTGGTAAAAGGGAGTCAAACCTTCCTGTGATGTTTTGGAGGCAAAATAACAAAGCCACACTAGTTCAAGATTTGGCTATTTTACAATTTTTTAAGCCAATCACTGTGCAGTATAAGTAACAGTGTAGCTTTACTCCTAAGGTCAGTATGATTTCAGCAATACCAGATCTATGTAGTTTATTTTGGGTTTGGCTACTATGACTGTAAAAATACTTTTTTTTTTACAAAATAAAGGTTTAATGCATCACTTAATTTTGAAGTCTATAGCTTTTTTTTATTTTTATGCTCACAGAATCATATGAGTGCTTGTTTTTTGAAGGATGATTTGGATGTTTTATTGATAGCATTTTGGACCATACAATATTTTTTGAATGCCTTTGTTCCACTTTTTGTGAGGCAGAATCAAGAAGAAACACCCATTCAGGAATTGTTTTTTTCTCTACATCCTTCACTATGCCATAAAAGTGATAAGACTGATTTAGTCTTTTAGTCAGTGTGATTACAGCGATATCACATTTATATAGTTTTTTTTATGTTTTGCCACTTTTACACCATGAATACAATTTTCTAGAAAAAAATTGTATTGCTGTCTTCTGAGATCTATAGCTATATTTTTTCACTGACTGAGGTGTATTGTGGCATATTTTTTATGAGACAAGATGATGGTTTCAGTGATACCATTTTTATTTACCGTACATATGACTTTTTCATCGCGTTTTATTCCACTTTTTTGTCAGCTGTATGATAAAAAAGACAGTTTTTTCCAAGTTTTCTTTTTTTACATTGGTCATTGAACGGGTTGAATAGTCTGACAATTTTATACATTCGGTCGATACGGACACGACAATATCAAATATATGTGCATTTTTTTATTTATATTTTTACATAAATATATATTTATTACTATATTTGTTATGTTTTTTTGTTATTCATTTTGTAATTTTTTTAAAATATAATTTTCTAATTTTTAACTTTTTTACTTATTCACTATATGGGATATTAACTCTTAGCACTCTGATTGCTGGTATAATCCATTGCAATTGATTATACCTGTCAGTGAGATACTGCACAAGCATATTAGACCATACTCCTGGTATGGTCTAAGAGACTTGTTATATCAGTGTGGCCTGGAGGTCATCATGATATCATCAGGACAACCTCGACTTCCCATGGCAAAGATCAAGTTCTCGTAATCAGAGACGGGCTGGGGACTGCTCTTGGCTGTGAGAAACGGGTCTTGGCTGTCACATAAGTTGGACTCCCTGCAGCATTTGCGTGGGCACAGCTCCTGTGCTCCCCATGATCACCTGGATGTACAGGTACATCCTAGGTGGTTGGTGTGGCGCCCCTATGGCTAGGCGCCACAGGGAGGTATTACACTTTGAAAATATATGTAGGGCCTCTATAGCTGTGGGTTTAGGGTTTAACCTATGGAGTCTGAATTTACACACAACACTAGGTCACCTTAGAGTAAGGGACTGATTGATTATTCAGTAGGTCCAAAAGGGGGGTGGGGACAAGGTTAGCGCAGGAGATGTAAGTGACAGTTGTGAGAGAGTTAGTTCAGAGAGTGCTGCGAAGGCAGTCAGTCAGGATGCACCTGACAGCTCTGTAACAGGAGGGATCACCCATCTTCAAGAGGGTGTCCAGGGATAGAAGGGGACAGACCAACACCAGTTGGAGCCAGTTGGTAACATCTGGGGAAGACCGGCAACATGGAAGCTGAGGCGGTCAGCGGTTCATCCCTGGCCGTAAACCGATGAGCCGCGGACCCTCTGAAACCCGGTAGCCGTAGGCGCCACAAGAAGGTACCTCGCCCCTCAGGCCCAAAATTGGTCCAAGATTACAGGAGTAATGGTCCGGATTCCAGTGGCAGGAGAGATAGTGCACTTCTGCTACTCCCGTCCGTACCAGAAAAGGAAAACCCATGCGCCACCATATGAGACCTGGGGACTGGAGGGAGAGCTCTGCAAGGGTGGTTAAATAGAGAGAAGGACAGAATTAGACCCCGAGAGACTATCAGAAAGGAACATCTGGAGACTCCATAGGGGTAGCCTGAACCGACAACTAGTACCCGTAAAACCAGGCTGTACGGTGTTCTCAATAACATCTGCTGGTATCAATAAAGTGGAGTTGAAGTTGAATCTGTCTCTGTCTTTCTTCTCGCTGGCACCTGGAGGGCCTCAGCATCATTATCTTCTCATCGGAGGGGTAAGAACAACTACTTCCCTCACCCTCCATCACCGCTGCCCTGAGGTAAAAGCTCCACCTGTGGGGAGCTGGACCACACTAAGCTGAACCCATCATCACTTCAGCGGCCGGCTTGCTGCGCCGGTATCCAAATTACTGGGATCCACAGGTGGCGTCACATACTCTTCATCCCTGTAAATATTTCCCCATCTAACAAATGACAGCCAGGTCACAGATCCGGGAACCCGACCACCCGTGATTTCCCCAGTTAAATCCATCAAACCCAGTCTTGCCTATACCATTACATTAAAATCAAGACCAATTTACAAAAAATATATTTATAAACATAACTAGCTGTAGAGCTTGGCATAGTAACTGTTCTTAGTTATAACAAAATACAATGATTATTTTGCACCAAAAGTCACAAAGTAAATAGACAGAAAATACAGCTGGTTGTTACGTATGGGCTGCCTATGCTCATGGGTTCTGCTGTTGCTGTTGCTAAATTGAGCCTTTTTTTTCCTATTCAGTGTGCGGCTCTGCAGGTGAGATTGCTGCAGGTGTGTCTGATGACTGTGACTCATGCTTAGGTGAGCTGAGGGGCGTGCCTGGGCTGATTTCTCCTCACCCCTCGGCCATAAATGGGTCAGCTCACATCCACCTGATTTCGCTGATTCAGTTCACTTCTGGACTGTGATCTGTGGTGAGCAGATACTGATCCAAAGCTGCTGCTTTTTCTCCCAATTGGAAGTTGCTGGGCTCCGTGGTCCGTGGGTGGAGGTAGGGGCTTATGCCTAGGATTTCTCAGGAGCTTTAGGGACTTAGGCTGGTGGCTCGGACCTCCTCACCTTTAGAGGTACCTCCAAAATCAGGGCGAGCCAGGGACCCCAGTATCAGGGCCAGAGTAGGTTCCCCTGATCCCCTACGTCCAGCTGCTTGTTACCCTGGTCTCCCAAGTGTGACATAATCAGCAACTCATTGCCATTTTTTTTCCCTACCTTGAGTCATCATGTCTCAGACTGCTTCAGCGGACCCGTGTACTCGCCTGATGCAGACCCTCTCCCTAAAGAAATATAATGAAAGAAACTGAAATATTAACCCTAATATATCAGTATTATATAATATATATTGAACAGCATGTAATTAATTTAATTTTCCTTCAATGACATTCTATTTCTTTGATCTATTCAATTATATTGTATATGCCTATTTTCAGGATTGCATGTGATCAATATTGTAACTATCCTTACCTCTCATGCTGCCATTTTTCATTAACTAAACCCTTCATTCAGATATTTTTCATAACATTTCATGGAACATTTTATAGCATGTTAGATAGAGTTTTACAATGGAGCAAGCTGATTTCCCATATAGGGGTTGTCGGAGAGGTGGAGGTTGGAGTGGGGGTGACCACAAAAAAGTTGCTGCTAGGAGGTCCTAAGTGCACCTGTGCTCTTGTGCCTTGATAATTGAGGAGTTTGATTTAAGAATGATGGACCCAGCGTTAACTGATGTAACTACACTAAGAGTTTTTACAGTGCGGAGAGGGGGAGGAAAAAAGGGTGGAAATTTTGTACAAAAGTATACACAATTTATTCAAGATTTAGAATGTCTTTACATTTGTCAATTTTTTAAAACATTTATAAAATTTCATAGAGCTCTAGGTTAAAAATTGAGGGCTGGATACCTCAGCTGAATTGCTACAGGGTTTTAATTCTTATATTTTAAATTCTTTTAATCAACTATGATTACTGTAACAGGATCATTGACAGTCCCGAAACTGTTCTTTAACTTGAGATATCAGATACTGTATTTCTTAATCCTTCTGTCACCTCCTTCTGTATGAGTAGAGAGGAGAGGAAATTTGGATTAATCCTCCCTAAAATGTGCAGGGCTATACAGCTGAATAGAATATTACAGTGATTGGGTACCTGTATTCCATATGAGATATTACATTGATAGTGTCTTTCTTTGCAATATTGTTTCTCTGGTTGTTTGCCTTTGGACAACTACTTAGGCTGAAAACAGGAGAAACAGATCAGTTGTGTGCCCAAGCAGCTAACATAAACCACATACATTTACATGTACCTGTAAATTGTACGCATATTCAAGTCAACCTTCCTTTCTCTATAATGTTGATTTTCAGGCTGGTTCTCTTGGATAACAGATTTGGGCTGCAAGAGAACTACAACAGTGAACTATGTTCAGCTAATACATTGTTCTGTTGTTGTTGTACTACTTACTTACAATGAGCGTGCTTCCAAGAAGCTATTTTGTCTCAGCTAACTGAGATCCACGTTGAAGGGTTTAACTGCTTGCAGGGTTACAGAAGCCGCTCGTGCACGGGTGGTATCATTTTACAAGACTGTGAATGTGTCTCTACTTACTAGGTGCTGCTGTCAGGGGTTCCTAAGGTCCGAGGTCCTCTAGAGTAATACGCCATGGCCAGCGGCGTACACCCGGTCTCCGCGTCCCCGGATGTTGATGCCGGAAGTGACGTGACGGCACACGGCACACAGGATTCGTCCTCCCTTGCAGCGTTGGTGCTGAGAGATGCTGTACTACGTCAGTCTGGAGGAGTTTTCAAACGCTTAGCACAGAGTGGGCGGGATCAACGTGTTTCGTTGATCACGGTCAACTTTCTCAAGATACCCGCCCCCTGTGCTGTGTATTCATTATATCCTCCCCTCCTCTGACGTCTGTTTGACTGATTGGCTAAAATTGGGGAAGTCTCATCTTCCCAGATGTCATTCTTCCATTTTAGAACTTCTGTTTTGAACCTTATAGTTATTACACTAGGGGATTTTACTTTTTATGATTATGCAGTAGTATTTCCATAATATTAGTCTTTTAGTTATTTGTATAGGATGTTGATTTTAGAGTTTGGGAGAAAGCAAATAGTTGTTTGTCTCATGTTTTCTGCTAACTATGCAAAACCAAACAGTTCTGCATCTTGATTGAGACCATTGGGGGCAAGTGTGTCCAGCTGATATATCCATTTGGTTTCTGCTCTGGACATCTTTTCAATAAGGGTGCCTCCTCTCCAACTTCTATGAATTTGTTCTATTGCTAAAAAACGTAAATTATGTGTGCTTGAGTGATGTAATTCTTTAAAGTGCCTACTTAAGGGGTGTCCCTGAAAACCCTTTTTAATATTTCACAGATGCTCTGAAATACGTTCTTGTAGTGTTCTTGATGTCCGTCCCACATATAATTTGTTGCAGGGGCATCTAATTAGATATATTACACTCTTGGTGTGGCAAGTGAGGCATCCCTTAATTTGACATTTTTGGTTGTTTTGCCTATCATTGACCTCGGTTACCAACTTTATGGAGGTGTTGGTAATTTTACATACTGGGCACATTTTACAGGGCCTGAACCCATATATAAGGGGTCCTCCTAGTAGAGTGTTATGCACATTATTTTTTGTGCTTTTTGGTTCTTGTACAGTTGGGGCTACCAGCAGATTTAACGATGGGGCTCTCCTGTACACTAATTTAGGTTTTTCTGGCAGAAAAGTTCCTATTGTTTTATCCTGTCTTAAATGGTGCCAATGTTTCCCAATTATTTTTTTGAATCTGGTGGAGTTGGAATGAAATTCAGTTATTATTGGGAGGTTAGCCAACTGTTGTTCTATGGAGTTTTGAGTTGGTACCTCAATTTTTTGGCTAAGTAGTTCAGTTCTATCTTTTTTTAGGGAAAAAAAGGTGTGCTGTAGTCCGCGCTGCCAGGATCACTCACTCCAATAAATACGAGTAGAAAATCTTCATCAAAACCTCCTTTATTCTGGAGGAGGTTTTGATGAAGATTTTCTACTCGTATTTATTGGAGTGAGTGATCCTGGCAGCGCGGACTACAGCACACCTTTTTTTCCCTAAGCATTGTTACAACCTACACATGAGGGTGGCCGGTGGGAGTCCAGCAGCAGCCATCAGGACATTACCAATAAGCCTTCAAATAAGTTGTGGGTCTCACAACTTGACCAGGTGAGCAGATTTAATTACTCACCATTACACCCATCAGTGTCTAGTGATAAGGGCACTATTGCGCCTCTTGTCCCCCCCTCTTTTCTCTTGTTTTATAGTTCTATCTTTTTGTCTCACTATTTTTAAATCTTCTTTTAGTGAGTCGATTTTATACCCCTTACTCAAAAATTCTTTTGTCAGTCTTTGCACTTCATATTCAAAATCTTCTTGTTCCGTACAATTCCTCTTAAGTCTCATATACTGACTTTTGGGTATATTATTAAGCCACCTGGGTAGGTGACAACTGTCTATGGGTATGAAACTGCAACAGTCAACTTCTTTTTTGAAAAGCTTTGTTCCAAGTGTGGCTGTTCCTTTGTTGATTATTTCAATATCCAGAAAACTAACTTTCTCTTTACTCACAGTGGCTGTAAACTCAAGTCCATAATCATTTTTATTTAGATGTTACAGAAATAGCTTTAGATTATTTTCCGTACCTCTCCAGATAAATAGTATATCGTCTATATACCTTTTCCATAGTGCCATGTCACTTCTTAATTTACCTCCTGGATATATTACATCTTCTTCCCATCTCAGTACAAATAAATTAGCGTAACTTGGGGCGAAACGCGTGCCCATCGCGGTTCCGATCTCTTGTTTATAGAATTGGTCCTCAAATTTGAAATAATTATGGGATAGGATAAATTTTATACCCTCCTCAATAAATTCTCTTTGTTGCTTATTCAGATGTGAAGACGTGTCTAAGAAGTGTCTTGCTGCTGCACAGCCCTTCTCGTGATCTATTACTGTGTATAATGATCTAACATCGAGGGTGCCCAAAGTATACCCTTCCTTGAACCTTAGTTGTTTCAAGATATTTAAAATCTCCTTAGTATCTTTCAAATAAGCTGGGAGCTTTATTACACAACTCTGCAGATATTTATCTACATATTGTGATAGGTTTGAGGTTAGGCTGCCAATGCCTGAAATAATTGGTCTACCTGGGGATTATTTAGATCTTTATGGACTTTGGGGATAAAGTAAAACATTGCTATCCTTGGAGTGTCATTGACAATGAATTTGAGCTCTTTTTCAGTTAGAATACCTAGATCTCTACCTTCTTCGGCCATTTTCTTTAGAGATTTCCCATATTTAGTTGTGGGATCTTGTTAAAGTTTTGTGTATGTTTCTCCATCGTTTAGAAGTCTGAAGGCTTCGGTCCTGTAGTTATCCTTACTTAATATCACTATTGATCCTCCTTTGTCTGCAGGTCTTATTATGATGTCTTTGTTGTCCTGTAGTGAACGAATGGCTTCTTTTTCTTCTTTTGTAAGATTCTGAGTTACATATTTTAAGTTCCTCTTTTTTAATTTTCTGATGTCCTGTATTACCAGGGTCTCAAAGGTAGACAGTGCTTTGACTGTTCCCCTACTGGGTCGAAGGACGATGTTCTTGAGAGTCCTGAATGTTGAAAGTCTGTAACTGATCTAACAATAATTTCTGTGTTGTTTTTCAAAAAATGTTTCTTTAACCTTAAATTTCTTAAAAATTTTTTAACCGAAATAAACAAATTGAAAGGTACCACCTCCTTCGATGGGGCAAAATTAAGTCCTTTAGCAAGAACATTTTCTTCTGCTGGACTTAGCCTATAATTACTCAAATTAAAGACCTTTTGGATTGTTTTTTCTGTTTGTCTTCCCTGTTTTTCTTTCTTGGTGTGTTTCCGTCCTCTAGCCCCTCTTTTGCGCTTTCTTTTTGGACCTTGTGAAAAAAATGTTTTATATTTACTTGTGGTCCTAATGTCCTCTGTTTGTTACAGATGGAATTTTGTATGGCAATTTGTTTACTCCTGATTTTTCTAGGATGTTTTTTTGGTTTTACATTTTTAAAATTGTCTGAAACATCTTCTTTACTTATATCTAGTTCCTTGCTGGTATTTCTAAGGGCTTCGAACCTGTTGGATACAGTGACAACTGCTTCTATTGGGACTGGAAAATTAGTTGTTACCGGATAGGATGGATGTGATTCTACCTTCATAGTATTTATATTTTCTTGATCAGATAGACATTTCTCCATTTCTAGTGTCTGGGGAAGTTCTTCTATTAAATCCCATTCTTGAATTAATTTTGTCTGTGACAGCTTTCTCGTTCTCAATATCATTGGTGTATAAGTGGTCGAATCTGATTCTCTTGTCCAAGATGATTCTGGCGTCATTGTGGTTATCTCTCCTTCTGATTTCTGAAGCCAGCTATCATGAAATTCATCTAGGGTAATTAATTCTTTTGAGGATCTTGGTGTTGATGTGATGGTGAGGGCAGTAGAACTTATATTTTCATAAAAACTACCATCTGTACTGTAATTGGCTTGCAAATCGCTTGAACTTATGGTCTCATACATACTCAGTTGTTGAATATCTTCTTCATCTTCTTGTCCATTCAACCACTTTCGTCTAAGTGTTTTTGCTTTTTCAATGCTTACTTTCAAATCTTCATTGTCTGAAAAATCCATCACCATGTATGGTACTCCATCTCGCTCAAACTTATTTGTCTTCTTTATGAGGATTGCCTTTTCTTTATCTCTTAATCGTAATAGAATCGCATTTGCTAGCTTGACTAATTCTGGGACTTCTTCATATCCTACAATTCTGGTCAGAAGGGACTGGATTTCCTTTTTTGCTTTTTTTAAACTATTTTTTCTTTGTTGTATTATAAAGCTCAAGGCTGTAAAGGAGAACTCCTGCAACAGATCGTTCCATTTCTCTATAGTGTCCCTCTCTGAGAAATCTGTAGATAGCACTTTGTTAATTAATAGACCTTTTGGTATAATTCCTGTCTTTTGATAAACCTCCAGGGCACAGATTTCTCACATATCTCTCATCTCCACAAATAACCATTTTTCTAAAGCTTTTAGGGATTTTTTCATCTGTTCTAAGTGATTAAATTTAGCTTGTTTACCTCTTTTTGGAGTGGTGATTTCTTTTTTCCTCCCCCTCTCCGCACTATAAAAACTCTTAGTGTAGTTACATCAGTTAGCGCTGAGTCCATCATTCTTAAATCAAACATTTTATAGCATGAACTTTGGACATAATAATATATCCAGCTAGATATATTTGATAGTGAGCCAATAACTATTGTTTTCAAAGCTATACATTTTAAATTATATCTGAATCAATTAGCTAAAAGAAATAGCTAAATAGTACCTAGTTTGTACTAGTGTGTGTTTCTTTACAAAATGACATTGTACCAAAATGAGGTGTCAGATGAAATTTAATATCTTATTTTACTAATATAAATGGATGCATATATTCATTTTTCTGTCCTATATTAAATACTAACTGGAATAGCTAGAATGGAATTTGAGTATAGAAACCTGAATCTCAAATTAGTAGCTGAAGTTATCACTAATCATTTGAGAAAAGAGCAATTACTTTGGAAACGCTACAATATTTTGGTATTGTCGAAAAGTGCATGAAATCTTGTAACGTGACCATGTAGATAGACAATGGGTTATATAAGTTAGGGTCACGTCACACACACAGATATCTGAGCAGATATTGTTCACAGATCTCTGGTTGCAGTGAAATCATGGACACATTGTTCCATTTTGTGGCTGTGTACAAATGGATCAATGTGTCCATGATTTCACTGCAACCAGAGATCTGCCAACAATATCTGCACAGATATCTGTGTGTGTGACGTGGCCCTTACTTATCTCTCAGAAATGAAGTTCAACACTCCAATTCCATCATTATTAATAGGATTTTTATGTAAAGCAGAACTTGTGATTTTTTATTATCTACCTCTTTAGCTATTGATGCTATGTGCAGGGTGCATGTATTAAAATATTTACCGATCATTGCCTTCTTCTATTCATAGCATTAATTCTGTCCATTCATAGCACTGAGTCTGTGCCTACTATTTATCCAGACTGGCAAATGGTGGCCTTACCAGGTACTGACTGTTTTTCTGTCCTCTCCTGACCACTCAATGCTGTAAAACTGATAATTTTAGGCCGATTTCACATCACGGTTTATCTGATCCGGGGCTGTTAGATAGCCGGATTGCAGCTATTTCACATCGAGTTTCCATCTGTCCGGGAGGATCCGGCAGGATTCAGATTTTTCTCCTGGACACAAATGGAGAAATCTGAGAAAATCGGACACTCCCGGATCCTCCAGGATCCGGCGCCCCCTACCATGGGGGTCTATGGCGCCGCATCCGACATAACATCAGTTCCGGGAGCTGGACGCCGGGTGCTTGAGTTTAGCAGCGAGCGCTGCTAAACTTCAGCACCATGAGCTGTCCCCTGCTGAGATTTCAGGAGCGTGGCTAGCTCCCCACTAGCCGCGATCTTGAAATTTCAGCAGCTGTGGCTGCGGTAAGAGGAATCCGGCTGCAAACCGGACTGGAAGGCATATTTGCCCTCCGGTTCTGTTTACAAATCGGGTCTGGGGTTGTCCGGTTCATACCGGACAGCACCGGACCTGATCAAACTGCAGTGTGAAACTGGCCTTAGTGTGGCCTTTTATTGCAGCCAGCCAAAGCCACACCTTTGCAATAATCATGCTGTCTAATCAGCATCCTGATATGCCACACCTATGAGGTGGATGAATTATCTCGGCAAAGAGAAGTACTTAATAACACAGATTTAGAAAAATTTGTGAACAATATTTGAGAAAAAAAGCCATTTTGTGTAAATACAACAAGTCTTGGATCTTCGAGCTAAGCTCATTAAAAATGGGAGCAAAAATAAAAGTGTTGTGTTTATATTTTCCTTTATTATAACAGACTTGGAAAACAAAGACAATTTTTTGTCAGTGGGCTGGATCTACACAGTGTGCAGAATTATTAGGCAAGTTGTATTGTAGCGGATTATTTTTATTATTGATAAACAACTATGTTTTCAATCAACCCAAAAGACTCATAAATATCAAAGCTTTGAAGAAGTTGGAGCGTTTTTTTTTTTTTAGATTTGGCTATCTTAGGAGGATATCTGTTTGTGCAGGTAACTATTACTGTGCAGAATTATTTGGCAACTTAATAAAAACCAAATATATTCCCATCTCACTTGTTTATTTTCACCAGGTAAACCAATATAACTGCACAAAATTTAGAAATAAACATTTCTGACATGCAAAAAGAAAGCCCCAAAAAATTGGTGACCAATATAGCCACATTTCTTAATGATGACACACAACAGCTTTCCATCCATAGATTCTGTCAGTTGCTTGATCTGTTTATGATCAACATTGCATGCAGCACCCACCACAGCCTCCCAGACACTGTTTCGAGAGGTGTACTGTTTTCCCTCCCTGTAGATCTCACATTTTAGGAGGGACCACAGGTTCTCTATGGGGTTCAGATCAGGTGAACAAGGAGGTCATGTCATTATTTTTTATTCTTTTAGACATTTACTGGCCAGCCACGCTGTGGAGTAGTTAGATGCATGTGATGGAGCATTGTCCTGCATGAAAATCATGTTTTTCTAGAATGATACCAACTTCTTCCTGTACCACTGCTTGAGGAAGTTGTCTTCCAGAAACTATAAGCAGGTCTGGGAGTTGAGCTTCACTCCATCCTCAACCCGAAAAGGTCCCACAAGTTCATCTTTGCCCAGCCCGTACCAGTACCCCACCTCCACCTTGCTGGCGTCTGAGTCAGAGTGGAGCTCTCTGCCCTTTACTGATCCATCCATCTGGCCCATCAAGAGTCAGTCTGTTTTCATCAGTCCATAAAACCTTTGAAAAATCAGTCTTTAGATATTTCTTGGCCCAGTCTTGACGTTTTATGTTATGTTTCTTGTTCAAAGGAGGTCATTTTTCAGCCTTCCTTACCTTGGCCATGTCCCTGCGTATCGCACACCTTGTGCTTTTTGATCATCAGTAACATTGCAGCTCTGAAATATTGCAAAACTGGTGGCAAATGGCATCTTGGCAGCTTCACGCTTGATTTGCCTCAATTCATGGGCAGTTATTTTGCGCCTTTTTTGCCCAACACGCTTCTTTGGACCCTGTTGGCTATTTGCCATGAAACGCTTGATTGTTCGGTGATCATGCTTCAAACGTTTGGCAATTTCAAGACTGATGCATCCCTCTGCAAGACATCTCACAATTTTTGACTTTTCAGAGCCCGTCAAATCTCTCTTCTGATCCATTTTGCCAAAGGAAAGGAAATTGCTTAATAATTAAGCACACCTTATATAGGGAGTTGATGTCATTAGACCACACCCCTCCTCATTACAGATGCACATCACCTGATTTACTTAATTGGTATTTGGCTCTCTGGCCTATACAGCTTGGAGTAGGACAAACTATATAAAAAGTATCATGTGATCAAAATACTCATTTGCCTAATAATTCTGCACAGTGTATTTTTTATGGGTTTTGGTCATATTTTACCATTTGTTTGTCATCAATTTTGCTTGTATCCAAAAAAATACATGCATAAGTCTCTCGAGATTATCCCACATAACAGCCAATGAAAAATGACAACAGTCATAATAATAATAATAATAATAATAATAATTTTATTTATATAGCAAAAAACATATTCATAGCACTTTACAATTCAGAGGAGACGTATACAAAAAATGGCTATGTTCACACACATGCGTTTTTTTGTCCATCCCTGCGTTTTTGGGGTGTGAAAAAAAACGCAGGTGCGTTAACGCAGGGTACATGTGAGTGTACATGCGTTTTTCAGGACCACTTGCGTTTCTTTCCCATACCACAAAAAACGCTGCATGCAGCGTTTTTGGGTGCTGGAAAAAAATGCAGGTATGTTTCCCCAAAAACGCATGCGTTTTTTAACATGGGCCCCTATGGGAAACGGTGGTAAACGCAAACGGAAACGCATGGCACATGCAGACACCTGGTTAACGGTAGCGTTCTTATAAAAGAGTCATCAAAAATGAAAATTTTTTTTTTACAATAGCACCCCCCCCCCCCCCTTGGTCGGTAGGAAAAAAAAATTCCTTCAGCTAAAAAACAAATCTTTATGCCATGCGTTTTTTGTTATTTGGGTGTTTGGTGAAAACATGACTAAGTGCAAAAACTTTCACACACACAAGGCACATTTTTTGGCACTCTTAAAAAAACGCAAGTGCTTTTAGGAGTGCTAAAAAAAACGCAAATTGTGTGTGAACAATGCCAATTTCAGACAATACAGAGTAACAAAAAATTCAACTGATACCAGGAGTGAGGGCCCTGCTCACAGCCAGAATGTAATCTGTGTGCTACAATTTTTTTTTCACTGGCAGATTCATTTGAATGGGTAAATTTGATCAACAAAATTGACTAAAGCCCATGTGTCTGCTTTTTACTATGCAGACAATTGGTTTGCAAAATATCTGACATGTGAATTACCGTATATACTCGTGTATAAGCCGACCCGTGTATAAGCCGACCCCCCTACTTTTGCCCCCAAAACCTGGGAAAATCTATTGACTCGCGTATAAGCCGAGGGTGGACCCCAGCACAGGTTTACAGCCCCCAGCAGTGGTATACAGGCCCCAGCAGTATGATATACAGCAGCCCCCAGTGGTATATACAGCAGCTCCCAGTGGTATATACAGCAGCCACAGTGGTATATGCAGCAGCCCCCAGTGGTATATACAGCAGCCCCCAGTGGTATTGCAGCCCCTATATACAGCAGCCCCAGTGGTGTATACAGCAGCCCCAGTGGTATTGCAGCCCCTATATACAGCAGCCCCAGTGGTGTATACAGCAGCCCCTATATACAGCAGCCCCAGTGGTATTGCAGCCCCAGTGGTATTGCAGCCCCAGTGGTATTGCAGCCCCAGTGGTGTATACAGCAGCCCCTATATACAGCAGCCCCAGTGGTATTGCAGCCCCAGTGGTAGTATACAGCAGCCCTAGTGGTATACAGCAGGCCCCCAGGGGTACATATAGCAGCCCCCAGGGGGTACCCAGCAGCCCCCTGGGGGTACCCAGCAGCCCCCAGGGGGTTTATACAGCAGCCCCCTGGGGGTCCCCAGCAGCCCCCAGGGGGTTTATACAGCAGCCCCCTGGGGGTCCCCAGCAGCCCCCAGGGGGTTTATACAGCAGCCCCCTGGGGGTCCCCAGCAGCCCCCAGGGGGTTTATACAGCAGCCCCCTGGGGGTCCCCAGCAGCCCCCAGGGGGTTTATACAGCAGCCCCCTGGGGGTACCCAGCAGCCCCCAGGGGGTTTATACAGCAGCCCCCTGGGGGTACCCAGCAGCCCCCAGGGGGTTTATACAGCAGCCCCCTGGGGGTCCCCAGCAGCCCCCAGGGGGTTTATACAGCAGCCCCCTGGGGGTCCCCAGCAGCCCCCAGGGGGTTTATACAGCAGCCCCCTGGGGGTACCCAGCAGCCCCCAGGGGGTTTATACAGCAGCCCCCTGGGGGTACCCAGCAGCCCCCAGGGGGTTTATACAGCAGCCCCCTGGGGGTTTATCCAGCAGCCCCCAGGGGGTTTATACAGCAGCCCCCTGGGGGTCCCCATCAGCCCCCTGGGGGTACCCAGCAGCCCCCAGGGGGTATCCACAGCCCCCAAATGCTGACACTCGCTGGCAAGGGCCCCCCCCCCCGCTTCTCTTACCATTCCGGTCTTCTGATCCGTGCCGCTCCTCGGTGCTCCTCGCTGCTCCGTCCGTCCTCCTACATCCGGGTTCCCCAGCCGTCGCGCGTTGACGTCATATGCCTGCGACGGCTGGAGATCCCGGATGTAGGAGGACGGACGGACGGAGCAGCGAGGAGCACCGAGGAGCGGCGCGGATCAGAAGACCGGAATGGTAATATAAGCGCCCTGGGGGGGGGGCCCTTACAAGGGGGGACAGTGCCAGCATTTGGGGGCTATATGCACTGCTTCCCCCTGCGCTGATTGACAGGGGGAAGCAGTGCATATTTAATGAGCGGCCCCACGTGACGGGGCCGCTCATACAGCAGCCCCCCCCCCCGCCTCCTGCAGCCTCCACGGCCCCGGACACAGCCCCCACCTACCATGTACCGTATATGACCCGTGTATAAGCCGAGGGGTAGACTTTTCAGCCCAAATTTTGGGCTGAAAAACTCGGCTTATACACGAGTATATACGGTACCCCACAAAATATAATGTGGCAACATGATATTAGTGAAGAACACTAACATGCCTTTTAGTTAGATCTTGATAAGGCTCCATTTACACTGTGTGTTTTTGATCTGTTTTTGCTTATCATTGTTTGTAGACAAAACGAGGAGTGAGTGATAAATACAGAAGTGGTGCCCATGTTTCCATTAGGCCGGCTTCACACCGCAGTAGAATCAGGTCCAGGGTGAACCTGACAGCCCCGGACCTAATTTTGTGGTAATGTTGCCCTATGAGGCCAGATGAAGCTGGATGCAGCTATCTGCCATCCGGTTTCCATGTGACTGGGGAGGATCTGGGACAATTCGTATTTTCTTCCTTGCAACGCTTGCAACGTATTTGTGTCCGGGGTAAAAAATCTGCCCAAATCGGATCCTCCCAGATCTGGGGCAATCCGGCGCTCCCTAACATGGGAGTCTATGGTGCTGGATTGCCCATATCCGGGAGTCAGCTACTGCAGTTCAGCGTGAGCTATGCTGAACTACAGCACCAGGGAGCTGTCCCCTGTGAAGTGGTTCAGCACCATTTCAGTAGGGGACAGTTCCCTCAACTGCGCTCTGCAGAATCCGGCTACAAACAGGATTGGAGGGCATACTAACCCTTCGGTTCTATTTGTCCAGAGCTGTCAGGCTGTGTCCGGTGCCATCTGCAAAGCCCGGACACAGCCTGACAAGGCAAAAAACGTGGTGTGAAGCCGGTCTTATACTTTTCCTCTGATTGTTCCACTCCTGATTTTTGACTACAAAAACTGATGAGCAAAAACAGTCCAAAAACACACAGTGTGAATGGAGCCTGAGATACTGTAATTTTCATTGCGATCAATAAAGTGTATCACAGCAATAGAACATAGAGGGGTCATTCCATGTCAAGTGAACCAATGATTATTACCTCTACTAGCTGGGTGCCCGATGCATATGCATCGGGATCCTAGAAGAGCGAGTCTCTGACTCGCAATGGCCGCTTCGTGGCCAATGCTTCGCGCTGCTAAGGCGACTCGCCATGCCCGCTGCGCGGGGATAGCGAGTCGCCTTAGAACTGCTCGCAATGGCCGCTGCACGGCCAATGCTTCGGGCGTATCCACATGACCACGCCGACTCGCATTGCGAGTGAACTCAGAAGGGGCAAAAAACCCATTCGCAATTATATAATAGATATTTTTAATTCTTTTGAGATTTTGTTATTTGATAATAGCATGTCAGACAATGCAAAATGTGAAGAGAAAATTTTTTTAAAAAAATTATTTTTTTTAAAAATGATTTTCAAAGTTCGGAAAAAGTGCGAATTTCGCTGTTGCCTGCCTTTACGTTTCTCCTCATAACTAAGGCTAGGAATAAGATAGAGAGACAAAATAAACACCATTCTACTCAGAACTATACAGGCATTCACCAGATATGTCACAAGAGGATCTTTGTTAATATTTTACCCATGTGATCACAAGCGCAAAACTTTAAAACGCATTTCCGAAAAATCGGCGCGCTTTAAATATTTCAAAAACTGCCCATGTGTCTGCTTTGCTCTTAGCCACATCTGTACCAAATTTCAAGTTGGGATCGCGATGGGATCATATTTTAAAATATTTTACTGTTAATAGCGTCAATGGGTCATTCCATATCAAGTGATCTAAATATGAATATTTTTTTTTACCTGACGTCCTCAGATTTTTTTTATTTTTTTTACTTTATGAAGTACTACTTTAGTTAATTACAAATTAAAAGTTTAGAATTTTTTTCTTCATCAGTTAATTTTTTACAGATTTTTAAAGTTTAAAAAAAGGGTGAATTTTGGCCTGGTATGACTTTACATTTTTTTTATCTTGGGCTAGAAATAAGATAGAGAAACAAAATAAACACCATTCTACTCAGAACTGTCCAGGCTTTCACCAGATATGTCACAAGAGTATATTTGTAAATTTTAATTTTTTACCCATGCGAATGCAAACGCAACATTTTGAAACGCATTTCCGAAAAAACGTTTTAATAAAAATTTTCCAAAACTGCCCATGTGTCTTTTATGCTCTTAGCCACATCTGTACCAAATTTCAAGTTGGGATCGTGATGGGATCATATTTTAAAATATTTAACTATTATAGTGTCAATTCAAAAATCTTGAATTCAGATCTGTTCAACCTGTGGTCTAAAAGCGTGGGGTCTATATTTATCAAATCCATTATTTTTAGACATTACTGTATTATTTTGATATGTTACAGCTTAGAAGCAGGAGAGGACATATAGGAAAAAGCTTTGTTAGGGCTCAACCTGAGAAAGCACAGGGATAGACAGTGAATGCAGAGCAGATGATAGGCCAGCAGCTCTGTCAATCATGTTAAGTGTCTACCCACTGCATTCAGGAAGTAAGACAGCTCGTTCAGACCTTTCATGTCCTGACATGTCTGGACATCTTCACTCCTGAACAAACAATAGTCTGTACAAAGCCATCAAGGCTGTGTATTAAAATATGGGTGAGTAAATATATTAATAGTTTAATGCTTTTATTATTAAGGGTCAATACACACAGTGCTATTCTTAGGGATCATCATTCAGAAAAACAGCCCCATTGATTTCTATGGGGTTCACCACATGCAGTGTTTTTGGAAACACTCAAGAGTGAGCAAATCACTGCTTGAACTACTTTTTAATCGCTGCAATAAACGCAGCATTTATCATTTATATAAAAAAAGCTGCCATTTTTTTCACTAGCGATTAAAAAAACTAACGCATATGTGGTAAAAACTTGTTAGAATAACAAGCTGCCAAAACTGCAGCGTGTATCTGCAGACAGAAAAAACTCTGCGTGCTAGCCCTAAAACTCACTTTACAGTAATACAGTTCTATCTCAAGTGTACTGTAAATCTTTATTTTTATTACCTATCTTCCTTACTTAATATTAACTGTATTTTTCCCACACAGCAATGGCTGCTACTTCTCAAGAAACAGCATTTTATCATAGACACTGTTGCAATCCTTTAAAAAAAATATGAATATGATTGGCGCTGGTGGCTGGCTACTGTACTCTCCAAAGATTGTGAAAATGAAGAAGTAGAATTGACTTTATTGCATCCTTCTGGTCCAGCGCCATCCTTTGTGTATCCAAGAAAGTCAGACATTTTAAAAGTGCACAAAAATCAGATATTAACTCAGGCGGAGCCTAACACCGTGACAGGCCGGACATACTCTTTTACACACAAGGAAATGGCGATTGCTAGTAAGCGTTTATGGACAAGATTACATTTCACCCACTAGAATGCACAAATTGATAAAATGCCACTTTAAAAACATACTATTAATTGTTTGATTAGTTCATAATTTATAGAACGATGATTTAACTACTGTACTATTCTTATTAAACACTTCATAAATCACATGTTTAGTGATAGAATAGAAAACAAATTTATATGTATAAATAGGGGTTAACATTTTTGGTTCTTTTAATCTTGTTTAATCAAACTTTTGGTTTGTTCAATACATTCTATTTGAAAATGCTGAGCGTTGTGTTCTGATGATTAAGATGTATTTATCCTGGCACTTATGGGATTTGTTTTTTGTGTTTCTTTTTTGTTGCATATAAATGTTTTATTCAATAAGTTGTGATAACTCATATAACCATAAAATAAAAAATATATAAATTTGACAGGTCCCAAGTTGAATCTCTGCCCAAATATAACCAAGAACACAATCAGTCATTTTTTCACAATTGCCCGTCAATAGTTTGAATTTGATATAAAGAAACATAGTCTTGTAACATATCAAATGAAAGCTGTTACCGTTCTGAGTAAAATGATGCCTCTCCCACTTCATTATCTTATTTCTAGCCTGAGATAAAAAAATGTAAAGTCATACCAGGCCAAAATTCACCCTTTTTTTAAACTTTAAAAATCCGTAAAAAATTAACTGATGAAGAAAAAAATTCTAAAGTTTTAATTTGTAATTAACTAAAGTTGTACTTCATAAATAAAAAGAATAAAAAAAATCTAAAGACGTCAGGTAAAAAAAAATATTCATATTTAGATCACTTGATATAGAATGACCCATTGACGCTATTAATATTAAAATATTTTAAAATATGATCCCATCGCGATCCCAATTTGAAATTTGGTACAGATGTGGCTAAGAGCAAAGCAGACACATGGGCAGTTTTTGAAATATTTAAAGCGCGCCGATTTTTCGGAAATGCGTTTTAAAGTTTTGCGCTTGTGATCACATGGGTAAAATATTAACAAAGATCCTCTTGTGACATATCTGGTGAAAGCCTGCACAGTTCTGAGTAGATTGGTGTTTATTTTGTTTCTCTATCTTATTTCTAGCCCGAGATATGATAGAAAATGTAAAGCCATACCAGGCCAAAATTCGCACTTTTTTAAAACTTTAAAAATCTGTAAAAAATTAACTGATAAAGAAAAAAATTCTAAACTTTTTTTTTGTAATTAACTAAAGCTGTTCTTCATATAGAAAAAAAATATAAAAAATCTGAGGACGTCAGGGAAAAAAAATATTCATTTTTGGATCACTTGACATGGATTGACCCAGAGATGAATTACAACATAACAGCAGATAATTGACGGCGCAGTCTCATACCTTAATATACATGACAGATCAGTACAATATACCATCAGAACATTAATAATACAAAGATTACTTGGATAGTTTAACACTTAGGTAGTTGTCATACATTCCCATAGCAGTCGGCACAAATGTTTTCCTGTATCTTTCCTTCTTACACCTTGATGGTAGTTACTTATGCCCAAAAATGTCAAAAGTATTTTAGGAGTGATGCCTTTATTGGCTAACCAAAAACACTATGTTTGCAAGCTTTCAGAGTCCAGTGCTCCCTTCCTTAAATATTTACATCTTTTTTTTGGCTAACATGGTACGACAATATTATCTGGTATTTTACTTCTTATAACTAAAGCCCCATTGTTAGCAAGATCGTTGTAACTGTGAAGTTACAACGATCTGTCCAGTGATGCCGATATGTGTGACATCTAGCAGCGATCAGGCCCCTGCTCTGAGTTTGCAGGGCTCTGGACCATTTTTAGTCGTTGGTCTCCCGCTGGTCAGCACGCATCGCTGCGTGTGATAGCAAGAGACCAACGACCAGCGGTCTAACAGGCTGGTAAGATGCCTGGTGTTTATCATGGTTACCAGCGCTAAGAAGGGAGGATGCTGGTAACTATGATAAACACCGGGTATCTAGGCAACGTGCGCTGCCTGGTTATTCAGGGTTTATCATAGTTACCAGCTTCCTCCCTGCTTAGCACTGCCTGTAAGTCGGGTAGGAAGCTGGTAACTATGATAAACAGCGGGTAACTAAGAAGTGTGCGCTGCCTAGATACCCGGTGTTTATCATAGTTGCCAGCGTCCTCCCTGCTTACATGCTGAGATAAGCAGGGAGGACACTGGTAACATCGCTTTCAGCAATGTGGGAGGTGGCTCCCAGGTCCCTAATCGCTGGGGAGATTTGCCTTTTTGACAGCTCCCCAGCGACCAGGTAACGATGCTCCAGCGATCCCGGCAGGTCGTTATCGCTGTCGGGATCGCTGGAGCGTCGTTGTGTGTGACGGGACCTTTAGTGTAAGAACAGTTTTTAGACAGTGTAATCAACAGAAGGACAACTTCCGGAGGATCCTGAAGTTCAGAGAAAAAAGTTCAGAAAACAAAATGTTCCCTGAAAGTTTAAAATGCTGGTTTTAGTAAGAGAAGGTTCAGAAACAAAAAAGAAAGTTCACTAAAAGTTTCAAAATCCAAATAAAGACTGTAGAGAGGCAGATTTCAATGTATTGAAGAATCACTACAGGCATAGTTAAGGCCCCAGACACATGGGCGTATGGATCGGACAAAACAAATCTCTCATTGCACTCGGACATATGTTGATCAACTAGTGAGAGCAGATGAGCGTTTTTGTTAAGCTTCTTTCTAATCCAGATTCTGAATGAGTAAAGAGTTTAAACATGCTGCCAGTGGATCCGATAATAGTGCGAGACTCACCAATACAAGTCAATGGGTGCGTGAAAAAAATGGACAGCACGTGGACAACACACTGACCATCTTAGTTACATCCGTTTTTTACTGATACATTATCATTCTGTAGCACAGAACACTGTAAATGGTCCTGTAAATGATTGTACTGTAATATTTGCTGACAAAATAAGCACATTGCATACCGACAGTACACGGATGTCTCATGGATGTCACACAGATACTATGCAAGAAAAAAATATCGCACACTCACATACCGCTCGCATGACATACAGAAGACCACTCGTCCTACTCTTCTGGATGAGAAACGGTCACATTTTTCATACGCTCATGAGTTTCCAGACTAAATTTCTATATCCTTCTATAATTACTTCTATTGTCATGTGTGAAATCTCCCTGCTCTGTTCTCTCGCTAGGCTTCTAATTACCGTAATTGGGTTGTGACCAGGACAGTTATGTATGGCTGAAAATGAACCTCTGTGATCACAGAGATCAGAAGGGATGTTATATGATTGACAAACATCAACTTGAGGTTATTATTTGGAGCAAAGGCTGGCATCACACAGTAACGTTATTGTTAAAATGTTACATCTGTATCGGGGATAATGAAAAAGAGTGGGGTGCACCTGCCTGGCAATTACTATAGGTCACAGGTGCAGCATCACACAGAAGAAGGAAGTAATTCACCAAAAAGAAGGAAGACTTTTGTTAAGGACGCACACAACTGCATAAGTGAGTGAACAAATATACGTTATTAAGTGACATGTGTATTTGTTCACTCATTTATGAAGTTGTGCGTGTCCTTAACTAAAGTCTTCCTTCTTTTTGGTGAACATCTGTATCTAGTACATAAGTCTCACACTTTTTGGCACTAAACTTAGCATAAAATGATTGTATTTTCTTCCCAGGTTTTAGAAGAGGAAAATAGGGGAAAAAATTGAAGCAAAAAATATGGTCATGTAGCACTGTTATCGGGGGAATCTGCTGCTGACATTGTTATGGCTGTAATGTCCCCATATTCTGCACTAATGTCCTTCATCTTGGTATATATGTTCTCCCATTCTGATATATATGTCCCCTATCCTGGTATATATGTCCACCGTTCTGCTGTATTTTCATCATCCTGGAATATGGTCCCCATCCTGGTATATGGTCATCATCCTGGTATATGGCCATCATCCTGGTATATGGTCATCATCCTAGTATATAACCCAAATCCTGGTATATGGCCTCCTTCCTGGTATATGGTCATCATACTAGTATATGATCCCCATCCTGGAATTTGGCTTCCATCCTGATTTATGGTCCTACTCTGGTATATGGTCCCATCCTGGTATATGGTCCTATCCTGGTATATTGTCCCATCCTGTATATGACCCCATCCAAGTATATGGTTCCATCTTGCATTTGCCCATTCTGAAATATGATCTTCATCCTGGTATATGGCCCCCATCCTGCATATGACCCATACGATGGTATATGGATTCCATCCTGTATATGTCCCCATCCAGTAAAGGATCTCCAACCTGGTATATGCCCCATCCTGTATATGACCCCTAACCTGGTATTGGGCCCCAACCTTTGTATATGATCCCAATGTTTGCATATGGCCCCATCCTCGTATATGGTACATGTCCCATCCTGGTATATGGCTCCATTCTGTTATATGCATTCATCCTGATATATACCCCATCTGGGTGTATTGTCCATTCTGGTATATTCTGGTATATGCTCCATCCTGGTATTTGGACCCATCCTGGTATATGCCCCATTTTGGTATATGCCCTCATCCTGATATATGCCCCATCCTTGTATATATGTCCTCATCTTGGTATTTGCCCCATCCTGGTATATATGCCCCATCCTGGTACATGTTCTCATCCTGGTATATGCTCTATCCTGGTATATGCCCTCATCCTGATATATGCCCCATCCTTGTATATATGTCCTCATCTTGGTATTTGCCCCATCCTGGTATATATGCCTCATCCTGGTACATGTTCTCATCCTAGTATGTGCCCTCATCCTTGTATGTGCCCCATCCTGGTATATGCCTTCATCCTGGTATACGCCCCATCCTGTATATGCCTCCAGCAGGTATTTGGCCTTCATCATGGCACACACTTAAAGCAATAACTGATTATACTCACCCCTCCATTGCTTTCCCGCTGCAGACATCTTGTTCTCATGCAGGAAACTCAACACTGCCAGCATGTAAGTGCACAGCGCATAACTTCACAGTCATGCACTGAGCTCCACATGCTGAGAGCTGCTGGAATGAGAGCAGGACGTGGAGATGGATGGTGAGTATAATCATCCATCCACTGCCACCTCATGGGATATTCGCCACTCCCACGCAGTGTGCATGGGAAGCAGTGAATATCCACTGTCTTTAATTGCGGGCTCATGTGGTCAGTTGATGGGACCCACTGTTTAAGCTAATTTAATTTGTGCCACTCTGCCACCAACATCTCAGCACCAGCTCAGCTATTAAAATAGGTTAATTAGCTGGTCCGCATGGTCACCAGCAGGCACTCCATAACCTTCTCCAGCCACCGGTGACCCATTCCTGCCTCAAGTGATCCACTTCACCACTACCGTCATCCACAGACACAGCCTCACACCATAGATCTGGACTATAAAACGCGCCCTCACTTTCCCCCCAAATTTGGGGAAGAATAAGTGTGTCTTATAGTTCTAAAAATATGGTAAATGGCAAATTCGTATTAATGTTTTGCAGTTTGGTATTGCATTTTTTTAAAACAATACAGTAAATGTTTTAAACTTTTATTCTAAACAAGATGCAATTTAGAGCACATATATTTATTAGACAAAAAACTATTAGTGTGTCCTTTACTAATTTTACAAATGCTTACTTTACAAATTTCTTAGGGGTCTCAACAAAACAAAATAACATATTACCTAACTCAATTTATATTTGTTTTATATGAATTATAAATAAAAAATGTTGTGTTAATTTTGTTAAAAAAATATCAAAGATCTAAATCAAAAGATAGTATTCTGGCATTTAAAAGAAACATGTAAAAAAAAAAAAAAAAAAAAAAAAACTGATACTGAGCCAGATCACAATGTGAACAGGGCTGTAAACCGTGTTCACTCCACCAAGAATATATATCACAAAAAGAGTGCAAGAAACCTCCAAAAAATGTATCACTGCTTCAAGAGTAAAAAAGCAAGTGCAAAATAGTATCAACAGCAGGGTTCTTAGTTAGTACATTTTTTGCAAAAAAGTACGGAAGCCGTTCTACCACTCCACGGTGACCCCTATCAGAACGGTCCTAGACTAACCTATTTAAAACCTGATCTAGTGTGAACATACCTCATAGATGCAGGGTGCAGCAGGGCCAGATTCATTATGGGCACACAAGGTAAAAACAGCAATTTATGTGTTCAGGCTCAGTGAGAAGGGGTGGAGCACCTCTCAACTTGCAGGACAAGAAACTAATGAAAAAAAATGAAAGAAACATGTCAATAGTTTCATGTTGCCCAAACCACAGGCAGCAATGGTTAGAACCTAACTGAGTAATTTCAGGCAGGTATTGAACATATATTAAAAAGCTTTGACCACACTTTGGCGGCCGTCACACGCATCAATTTAATGCACGATATTGCTTAAGTGATCTGCTTTTTGATCGCTTAAGCGATATCGTTTGTGCATCGCTGCTTGCAATCAAGCGATTTTACAATGTAAAATCGCTTGATCGTTAGATCGCAGATTTGTGAGCGGAGTCATATCAAGCGATAAACGCTTGATCAATCTGCATCATCGTGGTGTGTGGACACCACAATGAACGATCTCCAGCGGCAGAGCCTATGCTGGGAGATGGTATCTATGGTAAACGTCGGGTTACTAAGCGCCGCGCCGTGCCTAGTAAACCCGATGTGTACACTAGTTACCAGCAATCTCGCTGGTCCACAATCGCTGGTGAGTCTGCCTGTGTGACAGCTCACCAGCGATGTGAACGATATTGTTAGAGATGCGAAGCTTGCAGTGATCGCTAACAATGGGTAGGGTCACATTGGCAACCTAAATTGCATTCAACAGCATCCGGATCCGGATGCGGTGAACGCAATGCCGGGCACACACAGTTTTTTACAAAAATGTGTGCTGATTACCGCACTGCGGTCACGGATGGCTCAGGATGTGTAATCTCCTCAGCCATCCGCGGTAACTGCTGAGGTTGCGGATCCCGCTATTGCCGGGATCAGCAAAGCATGTAAAGAGTAAATATGATTGCTAATGACTGTTTGAGGTCTGTAGGGGGGCTTAGACCCCTCTACAGACCGTCCGCCCACTTCGGTGGCCTCCTACTACAATATTCCCGATGGCACGGGCTCATCGAGCCCGTGCAAAGTCCCACACCCCCAGCCCCCGAATTACTATTTCCGGGGTGCCTGCACCCCTCTGGTAATAGTATTCCTGTATGTGTGGTAAATGTTATATTACAGTAATGTAGTTCATATTTACGGGTCTTCTCCTGCAGTGTTGTGCTAAATCCATGGGCGGGCTGTTTGCGGCAGCCTCCGCCCTCATTTCTCATGGCCGCCACCTCTTTGCCTCATCCATTGATTAGATGGAGGACGCGTCATGAAAGGGGGGCGGCGCACGGTGTGACCGATTCGCCCGCCCCTTTCATGACGCGTCCGGGCCTCACATTCAATGGATGAGGAAAAGAGGAGGGCCATGAGAAATGAGGGGGCGGAGGCTGCCGCAACAGCCCGCCATGGATTTAGCACAACATGCAGGAGAAGACCGTAATATGAACTACATTACTGTTATATATCATTTACCACCATACAAGGAATAACTATACCAGTAGGGGTGCAGGCACCCCGGTTATAGTAATTCGGGGGGCTGGGGGTGGGGGACTTGACCGGGCTCGGATGAGCCCGTGACCATCGGGGAATATTGTAGTAGGAGGCCACCGAATGTGGCGGCCGGGTCTGTAGGGGGGAAGCAACCCCCTACAGACCTCAAACAGTCATTTAGCAATCAATTTAACTCTTTACTAGGTTTGCTGATCACCGGCAATAGCCGGGATCCGCAAACTCTGCAGTTACCGGATGGCTCAGGATTACACATCCTGAGCCATCCGGTGACCGCAGTGCGGCCCGGTAAACGCTGCGAAAACTGCTGCCTGCATGATTTTAAACGCAGGCAGCAGTGCCGGATCCGGCCACCGGATGGCTTGTGAAGCCATCCGGTGTTTTGCATAGGCTTCCATCAGGAGCCTTTCCTGGTCCGGTTTTGAGCTTTTTTAAAGCTCAAAACCGGATCAGGATTTTAAACAAAAAACGCCAATGTGACCCTACCCAATATCGCTTTCGATATTGAAGCGTGTGACGGCCCGCCTTACTGAGATTAATTTAAAACTTCATAAAAAGCTTTTGCTAGTAATGACAGCTTCAAAACTTCTCCTGTATGGAGAAACTAATCACATGCTTAGGTGTGATTTTGGCCCATTCTTCTACAAAAACACTATTGGAGTATGTGCACAGTATTCAGAAGCACTGCGTCCTGGGCACAGTGCCTCCAGATATGAGGGAAGCCACAGGTGATCGCAAGGTGAGCACAGCTGCCCTGTGGCCACAATCTGTATTCAGGGCAGGGTGGGTTTTCCCTATATTCACCCACTGAAGATCACTTCCGACTCTGCAGCAATAAATTAACATGCTGCTGAGTAGACATGGAAGTGTGGAAACCAGCATCGTAGCTGAAATAATGCTGTGGAGAGGAGAAGCACAGTGGGCATGGAATTTCAACAAATCCCATCCACTGTACTTGTACTGCGCAATGGAGCGTATGGATGCAGTGCAAACGCGCTGTGTTCATAACGCTAGAACCCTGATCGTGTGCACACAGCCTTAATATTCTTAAGGCTTAGTGAGCTTCCTCAAGGACTTTGAGCATTAGTTCCTCGCATAAATTTGTTATTGAATTCAGTTCATATGATTGGCTGAACAACTTTAGCAGCTTTATTCTCTTCTCTGAAATCAATTAAGGGGAATTAAGAGGTTCTTTGGCTGTGTGCTTTGTCTATTACTGTGTATCCTGTTCAGAGTTGCACCCACCTGTGCACACAGACAGGATTGAATGGTGCAGTTTTTTTTTATTTAGATGATGGGATCACACCTTATGTAATGTACCTTTCCTTGTCCATATTGGCTCATGATGCTATTGCTCTATGGTAGCAGTTTCTACTTGCCCATAAAATAGGAGGTTTTTAATCCAGAGAGAGGCTGAGACTGATTTAGGTAGGAACCCAGTATAAGAGACATGCCTCGACGTGGCTACTGGGTGGCTTATTGATATGCATATTTAGAAAGCTAAGTGTCTCATTTTTTCAACTTATTTTGTTAGCTAAAATATTGCTCTTTTTCTATTATGTCAGCAGAATGCTGGTTTGCCTATTACGATGTAGTAAGCATGGTCCTGCTCCCATATCTATTTAGTAAACTTAGTTCTGTTCCAGTATTTGTGTAACAATCTTGGTTCTGTTCCTGTACCTATATAGCATGCTAAGTTTTGTTGCCTTGTCTATGTAGTATGCCCAGTTTTGTTTCCATGTCTACATAGTAGGGATGGGCGAATACTAAATTACTCTGGCTCGCTAGACTCTAACGAGTAGGATTGCGATACTCGCTACTCGTTGCGAGTCCAATGTAAATGAATGGGGAAGCAAGTATTGCAGCGATTCCTCTGCTACTGGACCCCATAAAGGGGTCTGGCTGCAGAGGAAAAACCTGCAATTCCCCATTTTATTCTTTAAAAGCCAGCAGCAATAAGCCGCAGGCTTTTAAAGAATAGTTAAAAAAAAACAGATTGAACCGGATTGAACCGGTCCGGTTCAATCCAGTCCCATAGACAGTCATGTTAAAGTTAACCGGCTTGAACCTGACCAGGTCAATCCAGGACAATCCGGTTCAAAGAAGTAGAGGAATAGAATTTACAATTGATTTTCATTGGACTCGTTACTGTGCGAGTAATCGCAATGAAACTCGCAGAGTAAGGAGTTGGCCGAGTACCCTACTACTTGCAGAGTAGCGAGTAGTAACGAGTAGATTCGCCCATCACTACTACATAGTAAGCTTGATTGTGTTCCTACATCTATTTAGTAAGCTTGGTTATGTTTCCTTAACCATGTAAGATGCTCAGTTCTGCTCCTATGTATTGTATTAAGATTGGTTCTGTTCCTTTAATTATGTAGTAAGCCTGGTTCTGTTACCTTCTCTTTATAGTCAGTTCAGTTCTATTTTCGTATCTTGCAGTAAGCTATGTCTGTTCCCAAATCTATGAATAAGCTCAGTTCTGGTTCTTCGTCTATGTAGTAAACTTTCAGTCCTGTATGTATGTAGTAAACTTTGTTTTGTTCACATTTCTATATAGTAAGCTCAGTTATTTTCATGGTTGTATGTAGTAAGTTTGGACCTGTTACCATATCTATGCAGTTCAATATTGTTCCCGAATCTATGGATTAAGCTCAGTTCTGGTTCTGTATCTATGTAGTAAACTTTGTTTTGTTCTTTCATCTATGCCATAAACTTTGTTCTAATCCCATACCTAGTTACTATTATGTTTAAAGCCTACTATCTTTGCTGCTTTATGGCAATGTCCACAAATCAGCAGGATAAAGATAGGCTTCCTTAACTAATGGGCCAGAGATTTGTAACTGCCTCCTATGCTAAAATGTGCAGCAAGCCCTGGATCTGCACCAAGGCTGAAGACATTTTTTATGCAAAATATTGAATCATATGTTGCTGATGTGTCGTCTACCTTTACATTTAGTTGAAAAGGTGATGGATCAAACATTTGTATATTTTTCAACACAGTGTATTTTCAATATCATGAATATTGGGGAGCAAAGGAAATCTGCAGAATTAAAGCAATTAAATATGTAAAAAAATAACAGGATAACTTAAGTAACATGGGATGAAATGAGATATATTGTATGGCAGTAATGCTAAAATAAACTGTAATGTTTCACAAGGCCTCGATGCGTTGTCATGACAGCGCGGCATCAGCTGATGATCCCGGATGCTGTCATGAGTCACTTAATAAGAAGAGTTTAAGACTGGCATCGACCACAGGCGTAGGTGCTAGCAGAAAAAAAACATTATACTTACAATTGTGAACATATTCACAGATCCTTGTCTTGTTGGTGCTACTCATTATTCACTTTATTCCTGAACATAGTAGTGTCGCGGCGGTTCACAATTGTAAGTATGAGTCACTTAATGTCAGCGATGCCTGAGTGACATCGCTGGCAGAAAGTATAAGTTTATGCTGTGCAGAGGGATGCTGAAGCATTTCTCTGCATAACACAAGCGATCGCACACTGCATTACTGAGGCGCCCTAAGGGGATATGTAAAATAGAGGTAAAGTTCCAAAAAAAAGCTTTAGAAGTCTGAAAAAAATAAAAAGACATAAAAGTACTTGTATGTGGTATCACCACATTCTGAAATACCTGATCTATCAAAATATAAAATAAATTAATCAGATCGGTAAACTGTGTAGTGGAAAAAAAAGGCCAAAGAACAAAATTTAGTTTTTTTTGGTCTTTGCAACATTGGAATGAAATGCAATAACAGATGATCAGAACATCACATCTACCCAAAACTGGTACTATTAGAAACGTCAGCTCAAGATGCAAAAAATAAACTGTCACACAGCCCCAGATCTTGAAAAATGAGAACGCTACGGGTGGAAAATAGCGACAAATCACAATTCTTTTTCTTTGAAAATTTCATATTTTTTTTCGATCTGATTTTTTTTCACCACTTAGATAAAAGTAACACCATAAATGTTTAAAATGTACGAACTCGAAACAACCTGTGGCATCATACTGACATGTCAGTTTTGCCATATAGTGAACATGATGAATAAAAAAGAAATTTTGCAATTAAACTTTTTTTGCTAATTCACTGAACTTGGAATTTTGTTCCCATTTTCCAGTACATTTTATGGTAAAAAAAAAAGATATGTGATTCAAAAGTACACCTCGTCCTGCAAAAATCAAGCCCTCATATGTCTATATTGATGGAAAAATTAAAAATTATGGATCTTGGAAGGAGAGGGAAAAATAAAAAAATGGAAAAAAGAAAATCGTCCGAGGGTGAAGAGGTTAAGAAATATACAAAATTTAATAAATATAATGTGGTTTTAGAACGTCTTAATCAAGGAAATTAAATGTACACATCCTATAGAGTAAATGCAGATTTGTACAACATTGTGTAATGTTTTCTGAGGTGAAGCTAAAGATCAATTTTAATGGGAAAATTTTAAAATTCCAAATAAGTTTACTCAGTTGAGTGTTGGAAATGAATGAGGTTTCCTCATGATCATTTTTGAAGGGCACCACCTCAAGCACCCCTCAAGATTGGTTGTAGGATGGTTGTTGCATCAAAAAGATTCAGTGACCTGAGCTAATTGCTTTTTATGTGCATATGAAGCAGAAGTTTCAGGTTGGGAGATCGGCCAGGCCTTCCAATGCAGGAACAGAATGTGTTTCATGGGTGAAACTGGCCTTAGGAACAAAAACGATCTAGCCATTAAAGGGCAAAATATTATTTAACTATAAACCAAAAAACTAATTGTAATATACTGTACTTTTCGCATTATAAGACGCACTTTTGTTCCCCCAAATTTTGGGGAAAAGTGGGGGGTGCATCTTATAATGCGAATATACGGTCCTATACAGCAGGGCAGGGTGGGGCCGGCTCTGGAGCGGTGTCTGAGGCTGGAGGAGGCTTTCTGGGGGCTGCAGAGGGAGCGGTAGGTCACATGCTCACGCTGATTAGCCCTGAAGCTAGCGCTGAGGTATGGACAGGGGAGCAGGGCATATTATATGTTCCTGCAGTCCCTCCATCCTGGATATGGCCCCCAATGCTGCTGGGCACCTCATAACAACTATTTTCATCTTACCTCTCCGGCGCTTGCATCCATCTCTGTCTGCCTGCCGCAACCTCTGGGGTGTGACCGGCTTTACAGAGTGATGTCATCAGTGCGCGCTCGATCACTTGATTGGTTTCTCCGGGACCCTGGAGGTTGCAGAAGGCAGAGAGAGATGGAGGCAAGTGCTGGAGAGGAAAATTAAAAATGGTTGTTATTTTGTGCCCAGCAGCATGGGGGAACATGGGTGCCAGCACAGAGGGCTGTGGGTGTCAGCAAAGGGGGCAGTGAGTGCCATCACAGGGGATGTGGGTGCCATCACAGGGGGCTGTGGGGGACATCATAGGGGGCTGTGGGTGCCATCACAGGGGGCCGTGAGTGCCATTACAGCAGGATTTGGGTGCCATCACAGGGGGCCATGGTGCCATCACAGGGGGTCATGAGTGCCATCACAGGGGGTCATGAGTACCATCACAAGGGGCTGTGGGTGCCATCACAGGGGGTCGTGAGTGCCATCACAGCAAGACACGGGTGCCATCACAAGGGGCCGTGGGTGACATCACAGGGGGCCGTGAGTTCCATCACAGGGGCCATGGGTGACATCACAGGGGGCCGTGGGTGCCATCACAGGGGGCCATGGGTGCCAGCACAGGGGGCCATGTGTGCCAGCACCAGGGACATAGGTGCCATCACAGGGGGCCATGAGTGCCAGCAAAAGGGCCGTGGGTGCCATCACAGGGGGCCATGGGTGCCATCACAGGGGGCCATGAGTGCCAGCAAAAGGGCCGTGGGTGCCATCACAGGTGGCCATGAGTGCCATCACAGGGGGCGTGGGTGCCATCACAGGGGGCCGTGGAGCCATCTGAGGGGGCTGTGAGTGCCATAACAGCAGGACATGGGTGCCATCACAGGGGGTTATGAGTACCATCACAGGGGGCCATGGGTGCCATCACAGGGGGCCGTGAGTGCCATCACAGCAGGACTTAGGGTGCCATCACAAGGGGTCGTGGGTGACATCACAGGGGGCCGTGAGTGCCATCACAGGGGGCCGTGGGAGCCATCACAGGGGGCCGTGGGTGCCATCACAGGGGGCCGTGGGTGCCAGCACAGGGTGCCGTGGGTGCCAGCACAGGGGACTGTTGGTGCCAGCACAGGGGGCCATGTGTGCCAGCACCAGGGACATAGGTGCCATCGCAGGGGGCCATGAGTGCCAGCAAAAGGGCCGTGGGTGCCATCACAGGGGGCCATGGGTGCCATCACAGGTGGCCATGAGTGCCATCACAGGGGGCGTGGGTGCCATTACAGGGGGCTGTGAGTGCGATCACAGCAGAATGTAGGTGCCATCATAGGGGGTCATGAGTACCATCACAGGGGGCCGTGAGTGCGATCACAGCAGGACATGGGTGCCATCCCGGAGGGCTGTGAGTGCCATCACAGCAGGACATGGGTGCCATCACAGGGGGCCATGGGGGCAATCACAGGTGGCCGTGGGGGCCATCACAGGGGGCCGTGTGTGCCATCAAAGCAGGATGTGGGTGCCATCATAGGGGGCCAGGAGTACCATCACAGGGGGCCGTGAATGCCATCACAGGGGGCTGTGAGTGGCATCACAGGGGGCCGTGGGTACCTGAACAGGGGGCCGTGGGTGCCAGCACAAGAGGCCGTGCAGAAGGGCCATGGGTGCCAGAACCAGGGACGTGGTTGCCATCACAAGGGGGACGTGGGTGCCAGCACAGGGAGATATGGGTGCCAGCACAGGAGGCCATGAGTGCCAGCAAAAGGGCCGTGGGTGCCATTACAGGTGGCCATGAGTGCCATCACAGGGGGTGTGGGTGCCATCACAGGGGGCCGTGGTGCCATCTGAGGGGGCTGTGAGTGCCATCACAGCAGGACATGGGTGCCATCACAGGGGTTTATGAGTACTGCCACAGGGGGCCATGGGTGCCATCTCAGGGGGCCGTGAGTGCCATCACATCAGGACATGGGTGACATCACAGGGGGCCATGAGTGCCATCACAGGGGGCCATGAGTGCCATCACAGGGGGCCGTGGGAGCCATCACAGGGGGCCGTGTGTGCCATCACAGGGGCTGTGGGTGCCATCACAGGGGGCCATGGGTGCCAGCACAGGATGCTATGGGTGCCAGCACAGGGGGCTGTGGGTGCCAGCACAGGGGGCTATGTGTGCCAGCACCAGGGACATAGGTGCCATCGCAGGGGGCCATGAGTGCCAGCAAAAGGGCCGTGGGTGCCATCACAGGGGGCCATGGGTGCCATCACAGGTGGCCATGAGTGCCATCACAGGGGGCGTGGGTGCCATCACAGGGGGCTGTGGGTGCCATCTGAGGGGGCTGTGAGTGCCATCACAGCAGAACGTGGGTGCCATCATAGGGGGTCATGAGTACCATCACAGGGGGCCATGAGTGCCATCACAGCAGGACATGGGTGCCATCCCAGAGGGCTGTGGGTGCCATCACAGCAGGACATGGGTGCCATCCCAGAGGGCTGTGGGTGCCATCACAGCAGGACATGGGTGCCATCACAGGGGGCCATGAGTGCCTTCACAGGGGGCGTGGGTGCCATCACAGGGGGCCGTAGTGTCATCTGAGGGGGCTGTGAGTGCCATCACAGCAGGGCATGGGTGCCATCACAGGGCGTTATGAGTACCATCACAGGGGGCCATGGGTGCCATCACAGGGGGCCGTGAGTGCCATCACAGCAGGACACGGGTGCCATCACAAGGGGCTGTGGGTGACATCACAGGGGGCCGTGAGTGCCATCACAGGGAGCCGTGGGTGCCAGCACAGGGGGCTGTGGGTGCCAGCACAGGGGTAATGTGTGCCAGCACCAGGGACATAGGTGCCATAGCAGGGGGTCTTGAGTGCCAGCCAAAGGGCCGTGGGTGCCATCACAGGGGGCCATGGGTGCCATCACAGGTGGCCATGAGTGCCATCACAGGGGTATGGGTACCATCTAAGGGGGCTGTGAGTGCCGTCACAGCAGAACGTGGGTGCCATCATAGGGGGTCATGAGTACTATCACAAGGGGCCGTGAGTGCCATCACAGCAGGACATGGGTGCCATCCCAGAGGGCTGTGAGTGCCATCACAGCAGGACATAGGTGCCATCACAAGGGGCCGTGGGTGACATCACAGGGGGCTGTGGGTGCCATCACAGGGGGCCATGGGTGCCAGCACAGGAGGCTGTGGGTGCCAGCAGAGGGGGCCATGTGTGCCAGCACCAGGGACATAGGTGCCATCGCAGGGGGCCATGAGTGCCAGCCGTGGGTGCTATCACAGGTGGCCATGAGTGCCATCACAGGGGGTGTGGGTACCATCACAGGGGGCTGTGGGTGCCATCTGAGGGGGCTGTGAGTGCCATCACAGCAGAACGTGGGTGCCATCATAGGGGGTCATGAGTACCATCACAGGGGGCCGTGAGTGCCATCACAGCAGGACATGGGTGCCATCCCAGAAGGCTGTGAGTGCCATCACAGCAGGACATAGGTGCCATCACAGGGGGCCGTGAGGGCAATCACAGGGGGCCGTGGGGGCCATCACAGGGGGCCGTGTGTGCCATCAAAGCAGGACGTGGGTGCCATCATAGGGGGTCATGAGTACCATCACAGGTGGCCGTAAGTGCCATCACAGCAGGACATGGGTGCCATCCCAGAGGGCTGTGAGTGCTGTTGGGGACGCTTTTCCACTGACTTATATTTTCTATATATATTTTTATATTATATATTTTTATTAATGCTCTAGGTGAGAAACAATAAGTTTTTTCCTTAATCTAGTATTCAATAGATATATCTGTCTGCTGAAAAGAAGATACTGTTGTGTTTGGATGGATGAGAACTGAGGAGATAAGGCTGTCCTTGCCTGTGTCAAGGAGTATCAGGAGAAACCTGAGATGTTCCACATTCCAGGAGCCCAGAAATGGCATCATGTCAAGAAGGATGGACTCAACAGAGAAGACAAGGACTAATTATTACTAACAGAAATAGATGTATTAGCCTAACCCCACATAACCCCCATCTAATCCCACCTTGTCCTGGCTATTTCACGCCTATTTCCTAGAGTATAAAATGTAGTGTACCCGGAAATAAAGTTGTTGTTGCTGTGACCATTGCCATTGCTTAATAAAGGAACCAGATTCTCCGTCTGATTTACTCTTATCTGGTACCATATGTTCATAGTCTAATTTGGAGTGACTGGTGAAGGAGTGTATTGTCGCAACGACCCCGACAGTGCCATCACAGCAGGACATGAGTGCCATCACAGAGGGCCGTGAGTGCTATCACAGGGGGCCGTGAGTGCCATCACAGGGGGCCGTGAGTTCCATCACAGGGGGCTGTGAGTGCCATCACAGCAGAATGTGGGTGCCATCACAGGGGTCCGTGAGTGCCATTACAGGGGGCTGTGAGTGGCATCACAGGGGGCCGTGGGTACCTGAACAGGGGGCCGTGGATGCCAGCACAGGAGGCCGTGGGTACCAGCAGAAGGGCCATGGGTGCCAGCACCAGGGACGTGGTTGCCATCACAGGGGGACATGGGTGCCATTACAGGGGGACGTGGGTGCCAGCACAGGGAGATATGGGTGCCAGCACAGGGGGCCATGTATGCCATCACAGGAGGCCGTGTGCCATCACAGGGGATTATGTGTCATCACAGGGGGACATGGGCCATCACCGGGGGGCCATAGCCAAGATAAGGTGCCTATATACCAGGATGGAGTGGCATATATGACAGGATAGGGGACATATATACTAGGATAGGGGGGTCATGTACCAGGATGAGGGATGTACATACTGATTGTAAGATGGGCATTGGCATTATAAGACGGACCCCATTTAACATTAAAAATTATTTTTTTTTCTCTTTTCCTTCACCAACTTTGGGGATGCGTTTTAAAATCCGGTGCATCTTATAAAGCGAAAAATACGGTACTGAAGTGATGATTTGTCAACAGATTATAAAATAAAATCCTGGACAATAAAATTGCAACAGCTGAAAAGAGAATTTGTGGATTTCTGAAAATTAGAAAATTGATAGACATGTTAATGTTATGCAAATCATGAAAAACAGAAATAGGGTTTTCAAAACATCTCCCTTTCCAATTGTCAACCAATGATGTCCCAGATGGGTTCAATGGAAAACAAGTATGGAGATGCAGCTGGCAATGTTAGCACATTTGGACCATACAGACTATTTTACAGTAGTACAAGGAATAGGCGGCCTATTGTTGTGTTGAAAATAGTTCATGGGACACATTGGAAAAATGGCCATACTACTGGACAAACTAATGAAGGCTGAGCTGTTAGTGTACATGGAATAAAGACTAATGGGATCTGTAAATCATACGTTATGCCACTCCACAACATAATCTAAGGAATAGAACCACTGTCATGTTCTCTCATGAATTCTCCTTCATGGAATTGCCCATGTGCACTTAGTGTATACCATGTTCCAAATTATTATGCAAATGTTCTTTTTCTCTGATTTTCTCTGATGGTCGGTGCAAATGACAGTCAGTGTAATAAAAGTCATCACCCGTTAGAGTATACATTGAATTTTATTGAAGAAACCTCCCAATGATCTATTATATAATTGCCGTAGCTGACTTCCGTCTGTCCAGCGCTACTTCCTGTGGCTTTGTTCGCGTAGCTCGGAACTTTCTCCAGGACTCTGTCCGTGGCAGCGTAGCGGCCACGGACTCACGAAGCAATGCCCGCAAGGCGGGCATTGCGAGTCGTTGCCGACTCGCGAAGCAATGCCCGCAGAGCGGGCATTGCGAGTCGCCGACTCGCGAAGCAATGCCCGCAAAGTGGGCATTGCGAGTCGTTGCCCCGCGAACAAAGCAACAACATGGGGCTGTAGTGTACACCGCTATGGTATACTACAGCCCCATGCCTACTAAGCTCCGCCGCCTACTAAGCCCCCGCCGATAACCCCTAAGCCCTATCCTCTAAGCCCCTACCCCCTAAGCCCCTACCCCCTAAGCTCCGCCGCCTCCTAAGCCCCGCCACCCCTAAGCCCCTACCCCCTAAGCCCCTACACCCTAAGCCCCTACCCCCTAAGCCCCGCCGCCTCCTAAGCCCCCGCCTATGCCCCGCCGCCTCCTAAGCCCCCGATGCCCCTAAGCCCCTACCCCCTAAGCCCGCCTCCTAAGCCCCTACCCATTCTAAGCCCCCGCCGATACCCCCTAAGCCCTATCCTCTAAGCCCCGCAGCCCCTAAGCCCCTACCCCCTATCCTCTAAGCCCCACAGCCCCTAAGCCCCTACCCCCTAAGCCCCTACCCCCCGCCGATACCCCCTAAGCCCCGCCGCCTCCTAAGCCCCCGGCGCTACCCCCCGCCGACTAAGCCCCGCAGCCCCTAAGCCCCTACCCCCTAATCCTCTAAGCCCCGCAGCCCCTAAGCCCCTACCCCCCGCCGATACCCCCCGCCGCCTCCTAAGCCCCCGGCGCTACCCCCCTAAGCCCTATCCTCTAAGCCCCGCAGCCCCTAAGCCCCTACCCCCTATCCTCTAAGCCCCGCAGCCCCTAAGCCCCTACCCCCTAAGCCCCTACCCCCCACCGATACCCCCTAAGCCCCGCCGCCTCCTAAGCCCCCGGCGCTACCCCCCGCCGACTAAGCCCCTAAGTCCCTACCCCCTAATCCTCTAAGCCCCGCAGCCCCTAAGCCCCTACCCCCTAAGCCCCTACCCCCCGCCGATACCCCCTAAGCCCCACCGCCTCCTAAGCCCCCGGCGCTACCCCCCGCTGACTAAGCCCCGCAGCCCCTAAGCCCCTACCCCCTAAGCCCCTACCCTCCGCCGATACCCCCTAAGCCCCGCCGCCTCCTAAGCCCCCGTCGCTGTCCCCCCCGCCGCTGTCGCTACCCCCTAAGGCGCTACACCCTAAGCCCCCGCCGTCCCCTAACCCACCGCCACCGTCGATCCCGGGGGTCTTCTCTCTTCTTTCCGCCATGTTCGGCTCCGACCTCCTCTTCACTTCTCATTGCGATAGAATGGACGAAAAATCCTCCATTCTATGTCTATGAGAAGTGAGGCGCTCTTCTGATTGGTCGCTGTCTACTGCCGCTATCCAATAAGAATCGCGCCTCACTTCCCATAGACATAGAATGGGCGCTTTTGGACTTTCAAATTTACCGCTAAAGGTAAGGCGCGATTCTGATTGGTCGGCGGCAGCACACAGCGACCAATCAGAATCGCACCTCACTTCCCATAGACATACATAGCGGTGTGTCGGCGATTTTATGGCCGGAAAATAGAACCAGGGGCCGGGCCATTAATTTCGCGACACGCCGCTAATGTATGTCTATGCGAAGTGAGGCGCGATTCTGATTGGTCGCTGTGTGCTGCCGCCGACCAATCAGAATCGCGCCTCACTTCCCATAGACATACATTAGCGGTGTCTCGCGAAATATATTGCCGACCTTCTGGTTCTATTTTCGGCCACGGGGCTCGGCTATTTCCGGTCCAAAAAAAATATTTTTCTATTTATGTATCTTTATTTTTATCTATTTTTCTATCTATTTTCTTATCTATCTATCTATCTATCTATCTATCTATCTATCTATCTATATATCTATGTATCTTTTTCTAGCTATCTATCTATCTATCTATCTATCTATTTATATCTATCTATCTATCTATCTATCTATCTATTTCTATCTATCTATCTATCTATCTATCTATCTATCTATCTACTAGAAAGAAACCTTGCAGCACTCAGCTACTACCAATGATGTACATATGCTGACAAGCTATATATATATGAGAAAAAATTTAAAAACTTACGTTTTTTTCAAAAAACTCAAAATTCTTATTATTTTTTTTTAATAATATAGATAGAAAAATAGATACAAATAAAGATACATAAATAGAGAAAATATTTTTTTGGGACCGGAAATAGCCGAGCCCCGTGGCCGAAAATAGAACCAGAAGGCCGGCAATATATTTCGCAGGCACCGCTAATGTTTGCCTATGGGAAGTGAGGCGCGATTCTGATTGGTCGCTGTGTGCTGCCGCCGACCAATCAGAATCGCGCCTCACTTCCCATTGACATACATTAGCGGCGTCTCGCCAAATTTATGGCCAGGCCCCTGGTTCTATTCTCCGGCCATAAAATCGCCCACACACCGCTATGTATGTCTATGGGAAGTGAGGCGCGATTCTGATTGGTCGCTGTGTGCTGCCGCCGACCAATCAGAATCGCGCCTCACTTTTAGCAGCAAATTTGAAAGTCCAAAATCGTCCATTCTATCTCTATGGGAAGTGAGGCGCTATTCTGATTGGTCGCCGTCAGCACACACCGACCAATCAGAAGAGCGCCTCACTTCCCATAGACATACATAGCGGTGTGTCGCCGATTTTATGGCCGGGCCCCTGGTTCTATTTTCGGCCAGGGGACTCGCCTCTGATCCGTCGTTCCACGGGCCCGGAAACTTGCAATCAGCGCTTCGCGGACATTGCTCGCGCCTTACCAACGACTCACAATCATTGCGAGTCGTTGCTGATACGCTAGCTATCGCCGCGAAGCGCTCATTGCCAGTTTGCGGCCCCGTCGAACTACCGACCAGAGCCGAGTCCCCTGTCCGAAAATAGAACCAGGGGCCCGGCCATAAAATTGCCGACACACCGCTATGTATGTCTAAGGGAAGTGAGGTGCGATTCTGATTGGTCAGCGACAGCACACAGCGACCAATCAGAATCGCGCCTCACTTCCCATAGACATAGCGGTGTGTCCGCGATTTTATGGCCGCAAAAGAGAACCAGGGACCCGGCCATAAATTTCGCGACACGCCGCTAATGTATGTCTATGGGAAGTGAGGCGCGATTCTGATTGGTCGGCGGCAGCACACAGCGACCAATCAGAATCGCGCCTCACTTCCCATAGACATACATAGCGGTGTGTCCGCGATTTTCTGGCCGCAAAAGAGAACCAGGGACCCGGCCATAAATTTCGCGAGACGCCGCTAATGTATGTCTATGGGAAGTGAGGCGCGATTCTGATTGGTCGCTGTGTGCTGCCGCCGACCAATCAGAATACCGCCTCACTTCCCATAGACATACATTAGCGGTGTCTCGCTAAATATATGCCCGCCCTTCTGGTTCTATTTTCGGCCACGGGGCTCGGCTACTGCCGGTCCAAAAAATTTTTTTCTCTATTTCTCTTTCTTTATTTTTATCTATTTTTCAATATCTATTTTCTTAACTATCTATCTATATCTATCTATCTCTATCTATCTATATCTATCTATCTATCTATCTGTCTATCTATATATCTATGTATCTTTTTCTATCTATCTATCTATCTATCTATCTATCTATCTATCTATATATATATCTATGTATCTTTTTCTATCTATCTATCTATCTATCTATCTATTTCTATCTATCTATATCTATCTATCTATCTATCTATATCTATCTATCTATTTGTTTTGATCTATCTATCTATCTATCTATCTATATATCTATGTATCTTTTTCTATCTATCTATATATCTATCTATCTATTTCTCTCAATTTTATCTATCTATCTATCTATCTATATCTATCTATTTATCTATTTCTATCTATCTATCTATCTATCTATCTATCTATCTATGTATGTATCTTTTTCTATCTATCTATCTATCTATCTATCTATCTATCTATCTATCTATCTATCTATATATCTATGTATCTTTTTCTATCTATCTATCTATCTATCTATCTATCTATCTATCTATATATCTATGTATCTTTTTCTAGCTATCTATCTATCTATCTATCTATCTATTTATATCTATCTATCTATCTATCTATCTATCTATCTATCTATCTATTTCTATCTATCTATCTATCTATCTATCTACTAGAAAGAAACCTTGCAGCACTCAGCTACTACCAATGATGTACATATGCTGACAAGCTATATATATATGAGAAAAAATTTAAAAACTTACGTTTTTTTCAAAAAACTCAAAATTCTTATTATTTTTTTTTTAAATCTGAAGTTCTTAGTACACACATTGGCCAATGTCTGCTTGCTCGTCGACTACGACAAAGTGACTTCAGGTCCGACGAGTCCTATCGCTGACACCCAAGTCCTCCTTGTCCACCCTACCCCACTACTAAGTGGGCGGACACCATCTAGACCCTAGATCACCTGTTTGCAACGAGGGTGCACATTGCAGTAATGGAGCCAGCTACTCCACACGATACAAAAGAGAAAAAAAAGAGAAAAAAAACTGTCAGCATATGTACATCATTGGTAGTAGCTGAGTGCTGCAAGGTTTCTTTCTAGTATATTGATCCAGCATCCCTGCTGGCACCAGTTCACATTGTCTGTGAGTGCTGTGCAGTTTTTTTTCTCTTTTGTATCGTGTGGAGTAGCTGGCTCCATTACTGCAATGTGCACCCTCGTTGCAAACAGGTGATCTAGGGTCTAGATGGTGTCCGCCCACTTAGTAGTGGGGTAGGGTGGACAAGGAGGACTTGGGTGTCAGCGATAGGACTCGTCGGACCTGAAGTCACTTTGTCGCAGTCGACGAGCAAGCAGACATTGGCCAATGTGTGTACTAAGAACTTCAGATTTAAAAAAAAATAAGAAGAATTTTGAGTTTTTTGAAAAAAACGTAAGTTTTTAAATTTTTTCTCATATATATATAGCTTGTCAGCATATGTACATCATTGGTAGTAGCTGAGTTCTGCAAGGTTTCTTTCTAGTATATTGATCCAGCATCCCTGCTGGCACCAGTTCACATTGTCTGTGAGTGCTGTGCAGTTTTTTTTTCTCTTTTGTATCATGTGGAGTAGCTGGCTCCATTACTGCAATGTGCACCCTCGTTGCAAACAGGTGATCTAGGGTCTAGATGGTGTCCGCCCACTTAGTAGTGGGGTAGGGTGGACAAGGAGGACTTGGGTGTCAGCGATAGGACTCGTCGGACCTGAAGTCACTTTGTCGTAGTCGACGAGCAAGCAGACATTGGCCAATGTGTGTACTAAGAACTTCAGATTTAAAAAAAAATAAGAAGAATTTTGAGTTTTTTGAAAAAAACGTAAGTTTTTAAATTTTTTCTCATATATATATAGCTTGTCAGCATATGTACATCATTGGTAGTAGCTGAGTGCTGCAAGGTTTCTTTCTAGTATATTGATCCAGCATCCCTGCTGGCACCAGTTCACATTGTCTGTGAGTGCTGTGCAGTTTTTTTTCTCTTTTGTATCGTGTGGAGTAGCTGGCTCCATTACTGCAATGTGCACCCTCGTTGCAAACAGGTGATCTAGGGTCTAGATGGTGTCCGCCCACTTAGTAGTGGGGTAGGGTGGACAAGGAGGACTTGGGTGTCAGCGATAGGACTCGTCGGACCTGAAGTCACTTTGTCGTAGTCGACGAGCAAGCAGACATTGGCCAATGTGTGTACTAAGAACTTCAGATTTAAAAAAAATAATAAGAATTTTGAGTTTTTTGAAAAAAACGTAAGTTTTTAAATTTTTTCTCATATATATATAGCTTGTCAGCATATGTACATCATTGGTAGTAGCTGAGTGCTGCAAGGTTTCTTTCTAGTATATTGATCCAGCATCCCTGCTGGCACCAGTTCACATTGTCTGTGAGTGCTGTGCAGTTTTTTTTCTCTTTTGTATCTATCTATCTATCTATCTATCTATCTATCTATCTATCTATCTATCTATTTGTTTTGATCTATCTATCTATCTATCTATCTATCTATCTATCTATATATCTATCTATCTTTTTCTAGCTATCTATATATCTATGTATCTTTTTCTATCTATCTATCTATCTATTTATCTAACTAGAAAAAAATTCTCTGCAGCACTCAGCTACTACCAATGTGCAAACATGCTAACAAGCGGTATATATTTGAGGAAAAAATTTAAAAACTTACCGTATATACTCGTGTATAAGCCGACCCGTGTATAAGCCGACCCCCCTACTTTTGCCCCCAAAAACTGGGAAAACCTATTGACTCGCGTATAAGCCTAGGGTGGACAATGCAGCGGCTACCGGTACTGAAAAATTTTAAAAATGAAAATAGATACGAATAAAATTTTGAACTTTTATTTTAAATAGAAACAGTAAACTACCAATGCAGCAGAGCACCGTCCTGTTATAAAGCCCCCTATCACTGGTAACACAGCGCCCCTCCAGCAGTGGTAACACAGCGCTCCTCCAGCAGTGGTAACACAGCCCCTCAGCAGTGGTAACACAGCGCCCCTCAGCAGTGGTAACACAGCGCCCCTCCAGCAGTGGTAACACAGCGCCCCTCAGCAGTGGTAACACAGCGCCCCTCAGCAGTGGTAACACAGCGCCCCTCAGCAGTGGTAACACAGCGCCCCTCAGCAGTGGTAACACAGCCCCTCAGCAGTGGTAACACAGCGCCCCTCAGCAGTGGTAACACAGCGCCCCTCAGCAGTGGTAACACAGCGCCCCTCAGCAGTGGTAACACAGCGCCCCTCAGCAGTGGTAACACAGCGCCCCTCAGCAGTGGTAACACAGCGCCCCTCAGCAGTGGTAACACAGCGCCCCTCAGCAGTGGTAACACAGCGCCCCTCAGCAGTGGTAACACAGCGCCCCTCAGCAGTGGTAACACAGCCCCCAGCAGTGGTAACACAGCCCCCAGCAGTGGTAACACAGCCCCCAGCAGTGGTAACACAGCCCCCAGCAGTGGTAACACAGCGCCCCTCAGCAGTGGTAACACAGCCCCCCAGCAGTGGTAACACAGCCCCCCAGCAGTGGTAACACAGCCCCCCAGCAGTGGTAACACAGCCCCCCAGCAGTGGTAACACAGCCCCCCAGCAGTGGTAACACAGCCCCCCAGCAGTGGTAACACAGCCCCCCAGCAGTGGTAATACAGCCACCCCCCCCATGTATACAGAGGCCCCCCAGCAGGGTAATCTCACCCCCTCGGTCTGCAGGCACCCGGGTCCTCCAGCTGCTCCGTCTGCGTGCGCGGCTTCTAATACCGGCGTCCTCCCCGCTCTTCCTGTTTGAATGCGATCATGTGACCGCGGTCACATGATCGCATTAAAACAGGAAGTGCGGGAAAGACGCCGGTATTAGAAGCCGCTCACGCAGACGGAGCAGCTGGAGGACCCGGTGCCTGCAGACCGAGGGGTGAGATTACCCTGCTGGGGGGCCTCTGTATACATGGGGGGAACGGGGAGACAGCGGGGGAGGCTATTTTGTGCAGGGAGCAGCAATGTACTGCGCTGCTCCCCATGCATAATTAATGAGCGGCACCACGTGACGTGCCGCTCATTCTGCAGCCTCCCCCCGCCTCCTCCTGCCTCCCGCAGTGCCCGGACACAGCCCCCACCAGTGTACACCAGTATATGACTCGTGTATAAGCCGAGGGGGGACTTTTCAGCCCAAATTTTGGGCTGAAAAAGTCGGCTTATACACGAGTATATACGGTACGTTTTTTTCAAAAAACTCAAAATCTTATTTTTTTAATTTTCTTGGGGTTCTTGGTACGCACATTGGCCAATGTCCGTTTGCTCATCAGCCGCGACAAGGCGACCCCAGGTCTGATGAGTCCTAACGCTGACATCCCTGTCCTCCTTTTCCTCCCTATCCCACTCTCAAGTGGGCGGACACCATCTCAACCTAAGACCACCTGTGGGTGATGAGGGTGCAAGTTGCAGTCATGGAGCCAGATTCTCCATTCGTTATACACAAAACAGAAAAAAACTGCACAGCACTCACAGACTAATGTGTACTGGTGCCAGCAGGGACACTGGGTCATACAACTAGAAAAAAATTCTCTGCAGCACTCAGCTACTACCAATGTGCAAACATGCTAACAAGCGGTATATATGGCCAATGTGCGTACCAAGAACCCCAAGAAAATTAAAAAAATAAGATTTTGAGTTTTTTGAAAAAAACATACGTTTTTAAATTTTTTCCTCAAATATATACCGCTTGTTAGCATGTTTGCACATTGGTAGTAGCTGAGTGCTGCAGAGAATTTTTTTCTAGTTGTATGACCCAGTGTCCCTGCTGGCACCAGTACACATTAGTCTGTGAGTGCTGTGCAGTTTTTTTCTGTTTTTTGTATCTATTTATCTATCTATATCTATCTATTTCTCTCTATTTCTAACAATCTATCTATATCTATCTATCTATCTATTTCTATCTATCTATCTATCTATCTATCTATCTATCTATCTATCTATATATCTATGTATCTTTTTATATCTATCTATCTATTTCTATTTATCTATCTCTCTATCTATCTATCTATATCTATCTATCGATATATCTATGTATCTTTTTCTATCTATCTATCTATCTATCTATCTATGTATCTTTTTCTATCTATCTATTTCTATCTATCTATCTATCTATCTATCTATTTATCTATCTATCTATCTATATATCTATCTATTTGTCTCTATTTCTATCTATCTATCTATAT